>CM060433.1:119086462-119686462 GCA_030545235.1 Helianthus tuberosus | reverse complement strand
GTTTGAAACTGGTCATGTCAGTTTCAAACTAGAGGGTGTCAGTTTCAAACGGGAGGGTCCTAGTCTATAAATAGGCTTCAAACTTTCACCATTTGTAACTTTCCGGCTAGAGCAACGAAGTGCTGCCGAAGTGTTGTCAGGTTGTAAAACGTTATAGAATCAATAATACAACAGTTTTAAGTGTGAATCTTGCTGAATTGAACTCTACACGTCTGTTTCCGCCTTTCGTTTAGAGATAAACTCTTCTGATCGACTCGTTCGGGTCCGAAAACGATCCTACAAGTGGTATCAGAGCTCAGGAGGAAGAGTTCTTACCGTTTAGCTCGTTTTCGCTAGCAAATTCTGATTTTCTACACCTTCTTTCACAAAATTGATACTTTTCACTGTTAAAATCGGCTATAACTTTCACAGAATGTGTAAAAGTGCATTTTAACAAATCCTTGAATGTTTCAGCTCTAAATTCGAAGTAAAACTGGACTGACAGTTTGAAAATGCACCTTCCAGTTTGCAATCAGCGTCTGACTGTTTGAAACTGCCACCTTACAGTTTGAAAATGCACCCTACCGTTTGAAATTGACCTGACAGTTTGAAAGTTGCCATTGTGACTGTTTGAAACCGTCCATCCCGTTTGAAATAGCCATCCTGTTTGAAAGTAGGTCAGTGTTTATTGAAACTTGGGAACAAGAAATCACGTGAACTACTGTACAATTTGTTAGTCAACAAGTATTGGAGTCATATTAAATCACAACTGTCATCACGTGAATTTGGGTAGTCAGCTATGCATGTGAAACATTGATTGAATTCATGTGTTGTCAGAGCATGTCACATGTGTTGTTGAAAGTTTTAGTGTGTCAATTGGTCACGTGATTGTTTCATCCAAGATTTGCATGTGTTATCGGTTTGACAGTCATTGAAAAGAGTAATCACGTGATTTGCTGGATACTTATATTGAATTAAAATAGTTTTTAGTCCAGTCATTTGATGCATTTGTGATAGTACATCGAGGTATGTGATAATACTAAATTCATTGTGTCAGCCCACTACATTTATCGGCCCAATTATCCTTAAAGTGATTCAGACTTGTAATTGCGGCCCAATGAGAATTGATGAGTAATTGAATTGTTGTCGACATAGTGGGATTATGGTCAATCATATTTCGGTTTAATGAGTTTCTAAGCCTAATCAGTTTGTTGAGATAATATTGTTGTTAGCTAGAGTTGTTTTCGAAATTTGAAAAAATGGAAGTGGTGTTTGATGAAAAGGAAAACAATGATCTTGAAAGGTTAAATAATTGGTATCGAGGATATTTGAGTAGTTATTATCATGGTTTGCCCAAAAAGGTTTGGAGTACCCGGTTCGAATGTTTTCTGTGTATGAAAGATGAAAAATTGGGTGATTTGGAGAAGCGTTTTGATCGTTTGATTGACTATTTGAAAGAAAATCAAATAGTAATATCAGAAGCTGAAATGGTATCAAAGTTTGCTAATGGATTACCAGCTGAATGGGATGATTTTTTGAAAAATCTGAGAGAAAATTCAAGTTTTTCAAAATTATCTTTGACTAAATTCATCAGTGAACTTAAAAATCACGATTATGAAATTTATCAAAAGAAGAGAGATGTGATGGATAAAATAAAAATGAATTTAGATGATTTGAATTTAGACGTGATAAATGAAATAAACAAAAGAATCAATGTTTGTTGGGCAGCAAAAAGAAATTTGATATATGATATGAAAAGGGGTTGTTATATTGATGATAATAAAAATCCTCTTGATTTCGTTACAATCTTTGGTGCAGGTACTTATAAGATAGAGAAAGAGCAAGTTCTAAAGAATGAAGAATCTGTGAAGAATGAATCTTCAAATTCTGAATCAGTGTGCTCCAAATGTGACAACTTTAAGACTGACAATGACAAACTCTTGATGGATGCGGAAAGTTTGACATCGGAAGTCGAGAAGTTGAAAGATGAGAAGCAAACTGATGTAAAAAAGATTCTGGATTTACAGGGAAATTGTGAAAAGCTGAAAGCTGAAAATGTTAAACTGTTAAATGACTTGAACAGTTTGACATCAGATAACAAAATTTTTGAAGAAAAAATTAAAAGTTTTGAAAATGAAAAATCAAAGATTGAGAAAGATTTTCAAAGTCAAATAAAAATTTTAGAAGATGAGAGAGATTTATTTGGTAAAAACAATCTTGAAAAACAAATTGCAATCAATTCTCATCTTGAAAAGATTATTCGACTTGAAAAGGAGGCAGAATGTGCTCAAAAGAAAATCAAAGAATGGGAAGGAAAGTTGAAGGTTTTTGTGAATACTTCAGCTATTCCGTGCCCAAAACCTTTAAATTCTGTTCCAATAAGTGACGATGTCACAAACTTTGACAAAGTCAAAGTTGAAGATTGCGATGAAAAATCTGATGATGTAAATGAAAAAATTGAAAAAAAGAATTTGTTTTTGAAATTAAAAGAAAAATTTCAAGAAACTGTTTCACAATCAACTGAAAAGGGAGAATGCTCTAAGCAAAAACCTTTGAAGAAGAAAGTGGAACAAAAACAAAGAGAGAAAATTTTGAAAAATGTTCAAAAAGAAAATAAAAGTTCATCAGATCAATCATCCAATCGGGTGCAGGTCGGACCACAGTGCTCAAAAGTCAAATCCAGCAAACAAGAGGAGCAAAGATTATCACCAAGCCAAACAGTGCTTTGATCTGAATGTTTGGACTGAAAATGGTGATTGGTACGATAACAGAGTGTGTTACCGATGTGGTTATCAAGGACACATTGCTGTTAACTGCCAAGGTTGGAGTTATGAGACGAGGAGATGCTATAACTGCCATATCAAAGGTCACATTGCCAGAGATTGCCCAAGGAGATCAAATGAAAGATTGAGGGTTAATTCTCAGAAGATGGCAAAGAAATCAGTCACTGTCAAGCCCAAAGAACAGAAGGTTCAAGAACCTAAAGTTCAAGAAACGAAAGTGAAGCTTTCTCAGGGGCAGAAAGACAAACTGAGGAAGAAGAGAAAGAAGGCGAGAGAGTATCTAGAGAAGATCTTGTCCTCGGATACAACTGGTAAAACAGATAAAAGTTCTGATAAATCGTCTTGCTCGCCAAAGACTGACAAATCAAGCAAAACGAATTCATCAGATACAAATCTGAGGACAGAGGAGAGAGTAAAGAAAGAGAGAAAGATGAAAAAGAAAGTTGTTGGTGATGAATTTGTTTCTCCGAAAACAAAGGAGCCAGTTGTCGGCGATGAATCTGGCTCATCAAAGTCAGACAAGCCACATTCAGGCGATGAATCTGGTGTGGTAAAGCCAGAAGAACCATGTGTTGAGGTAAAAGTAGAGAATTCTGGTCTAACAATGGATGATGGAAATTTTCCACCATTGTTGAACAAGAATTCAAAATCACCCAAGGACAGTCAGGCTTGGGTGAATCTATTTAAATGAAAAACCTGACTTGCCGGAGATCCCAAGTTGGTAATCGTGGATCATGAATCGGCATCATTCTTTATCATGTTTGTATAAAATGTTTGAGAAGTTTTTGCAGGACTTGCCGGAACTCCCAGGTTTGTAAGCGAGGAGTATGAATCGGCACCTTGAGAATTCAACCTACATATGGTAAATTGGTTGAAAAGCAGGTTTGAGTTGTATGTTTGTGAGGTTTACAAGTGGTTCAGAAGTTGAATTGGATTGATCTTACAAGTGGTAAATCAGGGACATTAAGTTGTATCTGATTTCCTACAAGTGGTTGAAAAACAAAATGATGAGTTTATCCCCTAACCTACAAATGGTTAAAACCAATCAACAAAACTTATTTTCCGGAAAAACCATTTTGATTAAAACAAACTTAAGTGTTTTGAAATCTTAATGGGAAAATAGTTTGTTGTGAGGGGGAGTTCTGATTGTTTATGCCAAGAGGATGGAGAATTGAGGCAATTCGATATCAGTTGTCATGTTTGTGTACAGTTTGTTTTCAAATTTCCTAAAATGTGTTTGCATTTTAGGGGGAGTAAGAAATTTTAGAAAATCCAAAAACATTTGAAAATTTGAAAAAGCCAAAAACATGATAAAATGAAAAATGAGTTTTTGTTGTCAAAAAGAGGAAATGATAGTAGATCAGTTGGACTGTCACATCATGCTAAAGAAATGGAGAGATAAAATGTGATAAGCCATCTCACTAAAGATGTGACGGTAGGCTCAGCTAGACTAGTAGATTTGCGATAACGATACAAACCTAAAATGAAAAAGCCCAGTTCTAGTGGGAAACATGATTGAAAGCATAGTACTTAGTTTTGTCCTTCTTGATTGTGTGCCTACTCGGTAATCGCTGATTGTCGAAAGACATAAAACTGGTTAAGTTTGTGAACTTTCACAACTTTGCTGAAAAGTCGCTGTGATTGTGCATTTTATTTTGCAAAGATTTAAACTTGTTTTATTTCTTTATTTTGTTTAAGCATCGGACATCCTCTGCGTATACGTGAGTATCGACCTGGATGTTGTTGCCTAAACGTTCTGCTTTATTTTCTTTGGTGTTTCGTTTAAGCTTTGGATCACCTCTGCGTATACGGGAGTATCGACCTGGTGGTTAAAGCCTAAACAACTTCAACTTGTTTTATTTTTCTTATTTTGTTTAAACATTGGACTTTCTCTGCGTATACGGAAGTATCGACCTGATTGTTAATGTTTAAACATTCTGCTTTGTTTTCGCACAAATCACAGTTGATAAAGTTTAAAGGCATTACTTGAGTCAGTGTATTGCATGATGAGGGGATATGCTGAGATCGTGGGGTCCATAAGAACTTAGTGCTATCTTAATATACCTTAAAGTATCGGTAAGCAGATTGAAAGTTTTTAGATTGAGTTTAAGTGGACAACAATATCGTCAATCAACGTGAATCGTTTAGAACTGAAAATGTTTAAAGCTTAACGGTGCTAGTGATTGGTCACAAAAACTGATATGATCCTCTTACACAAACTCACAAAAATATTGTCTGTAAATATTTCTTTATTACATTTCATTCTATTTCAAAAATCCAAAAAGATTTTAGTGTGTTTTAGTATAAATTTTGAAAAATACAAAAAGATTTTCGACAACTGATGTTGAAGAGCTGATTTTCAAAATTTCAAGTGCTGAACATGATGAACAGGGTTGGGAGTGTGTGTTTAACAGAAGAAACTGATTTTGAGAAAGAAAAAAAATTGATTAGTTAATCAAAGTCATTAATTTGAACTTGATGTAACTATTACTAGTAAGTTTTTCTTATTGATTTAAGTAAAAACTTATGTTTTGATGAGAAAATGTGTGCAGGAAATGAGCTTAAACAGAGTTAAAGACAGGATGTGATCTCAAGGTGATAGCTAATTCCAGACAGCGATCCCATCATGATGAGAGGGGGAGTCTGACGAGGTTAGAGCCAAAGAGAAGATCCTGGTATATGCTAAGAAAGAGAAGAGACTGATAAAGACTGAAGACGCGAAGACTCGACACTTAAGACTCGTCAACATCTGAGGGGGAGTCTGTTGGTGCATACATCTGTCGACTTCGTCTTATATCGAGTCTCGGACTGAAAGTTTGAAGAGGTCTAGTTTGAAGAGGTTTAGTTTGAAGAGGTCTAGTTTGAGAGTGTCCTGCTAGTTTGAGCAGGGTCTAGTTTGAACAGGGTCTAGTTTGAAGCAGGCCGTGTCACTTTCAAACTAGAGGGTCTCTCCCTATAAATAGGCTTCAAACTTTCTCATTTGTAACATTCTGATTTCCGACGCCGAGGTGCTGTCGAAGTGTCTCTGTACTGTAAAGTGTTCGAGATCAATAAACAAGACATTTATTAGTGAATACAAGCTAAACAAAGACCGAATCAATGAATTCCGCCTCTGATTCGGTCTGAGCACTCTTCTGATCGACTCGTTAGGTCGTTTCACGATCCTACAGATTAACTCAGACTTCGTTTTTGAGCTTTTCGGCTTATGTGAAATTACCAAAATACCCCTACGGGGCATAGTTTGGTTAAAAATGATAAATTTCACATATATGCTTTAGCCTACTGTTATAACTCATCAAATTGAGTATGTTTATTGTTTACATCAGACCTGTAACTCAGTTAAACATCTAAACGCTTTTACAAACTTTAAAAAGGCCAAACTACCCCTACGGGGCATAGTTTGTGTTTAAATTAGTTCGGGGCATAATGAAAGACATCCTACTGATGTCCCAACATATTTGAAGCATATTAACTTAGGAAACCTGTATATGGCTCTTACGGATACCCGTTATGCTTATTACGCGTTCGGTTTGGTTTATGTAACAAGTTTACATAAATTAGCCGAAATGGGTCAAACCTTTCGGTTTTATCTCAAAATCCAGAATGTGTTTAGTTTACCCATATTATACAAGTCTCCAGACTTGTCGGGTCTAAATCACATCCTATTCCGGTCTTCGCTTAATCACGCGTTTTGAACCGTAAACCTTTCCTTAAAACTAACCGGTCTAAGTTACGACTTAAATAAGACCCGTTAGGAATTTAATAGGTTAATAAAACCTTCATTCCAGATTAAGAGCCCCAGTAGAAGTACTTGTGCTTGCTGATTAAGATATACGGCTGAGTGTAAGTTGCATTGCTAGCTCAGGTAAATACTTTTAACTTATTTTCCCTTATACGGGCTTGGGATACGGTATTATAAAAATACCGCTTGGTCGGGTGTAGAAACCTTTTAATCGGAGATGATTAAATTGCATAATCCCGTTTTAATCTGTATTGATTGATAACAAATAACATTGGGGGTTAATGACCGTGTCCTGGATATCCTTGGCTCATTTTAAAAAGTGAATGGCCACGACGTAAGCACAAGGTGTAGGCAAAACACCTCCTGTTGCATATGTATAACATATACTCACTCGTAAGGGTATCTTCTTGTGAGATTATATTTGTGGTGTGTCGATTAATCTTGTCCGGCTTGTATTGTATAATCACCGGCCCTAAATGTTGGACAACCATGTAAATCGGATACAAGATTTTTATTAATAAAATTGTCCCAAGTATAAAAGATTAATTTTGCCTCTGTGCATTTTAATCAATGTGTCAAGATATTTTGTGCCGTTTGCACTCGAATCACTTTTCAAACTCTTTTTCCAAAATGAGTCAGTTAATTGTATTTACCAGTGTAAACTGACGTATTTTCCAAAAGGTTAAGTGACAGGTACTATGCGTAATTGGCTGGGAGCTCAGGGCGTCACTAGGGAATCTTGCAAGTTCTAGATGCCTAAAGTCTGTTGAACAGTTTTCTTTTATTGATCCGCCTGTGGATCCTTTACCTTTTGTTATGATACTTTGACATTACTTATATTCGGAATGTAATATATTTATCTTTTGCTTCCGCTGTGCATTATTATATTGTGTTGTTTGACCATGATGTTGCCAACCACGTCACGATACTCCCCCACCGGGCCCACCGGTGACACGTGGAAAATCGGGGTGTGACAGGTTGGTATCAGAGCCAACATTGAGTGAATTAAACACTAGCTTTTTGTGTTTAATCTCAATGACACAATTGCACATTCCTAAATCTTCTGAGTCTAGACTTAACATAGGAATATTCTCAATCCTAATCTGGGAATCTTTTCTTCCAAAAATTTTTATATATATTGGATACGTCGCCAAGCGAAGAAGCCGTAATAAGAGTTCTCCACACCTGGAGCCTTGAGATGCTGAGCTTCGTACCGCGGCCAGGATGAAACGTGCAACCAAGGAGAAAGCATACAGACATAAAATAAAGAAGAAACTCCTTTTGCTACAGATCGTTTCTTTGATAGTCCTTATAAGGACATATTTATCTTTCAGTCCCTTCAAGGACACATTATCCCTTCAAAGACCCGCTTAGGGCAACTTTGTACTTTTATTTTCATATAATGGATTGATTAAATTAAGTTTTCATTCTAAACACGAAATATGAAATGAATGGAAAATAACATCCCTTAGAAGGGAAGTGCCTACGGGCTATAATTAACGTCCTCTGAGACTAAAGACGGTGGTAGCCTACAGCTCCCTGTCAAGAAAAGGTAATGAACTTTGATTCACACCTAAATGCCTCGATCCCAGACGATCATGGCTTATAAATTAAACTTGTCCACGTGACTAAGCCTTTTGTGCTATTACTAAATGCCTCGATCCCAGACGATCATGGCTTATAAATTAAACTTGTCCACGTGACTAAGCCTTTTGTGCTATTTCTAGATGCCTCGATCCCAGACGATCATGGCTTATAAATTAAACTTGTCCACGTGACTAGGCCTTTTGTGCCCTTACAAATTCATAAATTGCCCTGATTCTCTGAAATCTTGGCTTATAAATTAAACTTGTCTACGCGACTAGGCCATTTGTGCTATTATTAAAAATTATAAATTAGGATTTATGATAAAAATCCTGAATAAAATAAATATCCTTCTTTCCCTGCCGGTATGCATTTTAAAAAAATAATAATCTTGAAGGTGAAACCTAGCCTACGCGGCCAAGATGGTGAAACCTACTCAAGAGATTCAAATCCTTGTTAACACCTAAGAACGTGTTAGCACTCTTGACAAATGTGACTCGAGAAAATCACAACAGTCATCCTTATATTAGATTCTTCCAATTTTCTTATCAAGCCTAGTGATTTAGAAATCATGGCTCGTGTCATCCTATAAGATGATCACATTATAAACATCCAGTAGTGATGAAGTGCCTACGGGCTAAACTTGTTGTCCGATAAGACGAAGACAGTGGTGGTCTTTGACCTCCTGTCTAAAAATGTTGGATCAGGTCCAAGCATAATAGTCGGTAGGATCCATACGACCTCGACTAATAGCATCTAAGAAGATGATCATATTATAACCATCCCTCAGAAGGGAAATGCCCACGGGCTATATCTATTGTCCTAAAAGACAAAAGACAGTTGAAGTCTACAACTCCCTGTCAAAAGAAGGTAATGAACTTGATTCAGACCTTAATACCTCGATTCTCTGAAATCATGGCTTATAAACTTTAGAACTGTCCTTGTGACTAGGCCTTATGCGCCACTTTAATATCCTTAATGTTTTATAACTAGGATAAATTATAATGGAAAATACTAATTAAACATAACTAACAAGTTAACCAATATGGCTTATATTACCATGGTTGATAAATCGTCCAAGATGATGATTCCATAATAATCTCTGAATAAATCATTGTTAATATTTATGTAGCAATCAAGCTACATGGCTGGATTAGATGAAGTTAACAGTCACTTGAAGGAGAGCAATGATACTACCAGAATTAATGTAACTGGAGCAGAACTACAGGCAATAATAGATTATGCTGTTACTCGAGCACTTGATCGGCAGTATGATGAGTCAAATGATACCCACTCTAAGACTCTATCTGCGGCTCGTTGTAAGTCCCTTCTTAAAACACATGAGTCAAGGGAGGACGATGTTCATGACTTGTCAAATCAAAGGAGTATTCCGTCTAGACAAGTTGTGTTTCATCAAGAGGCACCAGTTAAGACCTGTTCATATAAATATTTTGTCTCCTGCAAGCCCAAAGACTTTACAGGAGAAAAAGGGGCCATCGATTGCATGACATGGCTCGATGAGATGGACGCTGTTGTCGACATCAGCGGTTGTGCGGAGCAAGATGTTGTGAAATTTGTTTCACAATCATTCAAAGGGGAAGCGTTGGCATGGTGGAGATCATTGCTCCAAGCCACGGGAAAGGTTCTACTCTACAACTTATCTTGGGAGCAATTTGTTGCATTAGTCAAGAAAAACTATTGCCCCCAGCATGAAGTAGAAAAGATAGAATTCGACTTCTTGACTCTGGTCATGGAGAATTTGGATTGTCAGGCATATGTGACAAGTTTTAACACTATGTCCCGCCTAGTTCCTTATTTAGTCACCCCTGAACCTAAACTCATAGCGCGTTTCATTGGAGGCCTAGCACCAGAGATAAAAGGGAATGTTAAAGCATCTAGGCCAACCACATATAGGTCCGCGGTGGACTTATCCTTATCTCTCACCTTAGATGCAATCAGAAGTAAGTATGTTAAGGCTTCTGGCGAGGGAAGAAGAGAAAGAGAGGAGGAAAACTCTCATCGACATAACAAGAAGAAGAAGGGAAACTCGGAGCGCGGGAAGGATTCCGAGTTTAGGAAGAACTCGAGTCAGTCTGATAACAGACCTAAATGCAATAACTGCAAAAAGCAGCATTTTGGAAAATGTACAATAGACCCACGCGCTAAATTGTGTGGAATTTGCAAGACCAAGGGTCACAAAACCTTAGATTGCAAGGGATTAAAGAACGCCACATGCTACAATTGTAACGAGGAAGGGCACATCAAGACCAACTGCCCAAAGCTTATAAAGAAGCCTGGAGAGACCAGGAAAACAAACGCATGAGTCTTCTGGATGAACGCCAGGAGATGGTGCAGAAGGATAACTATACAGCAGGTACTTTTCCTTATCAAGCAGTTTATGCAGAAATTTGTCCGATGCTGATACATGTGATTCAATAATGAACGATCACTGTTGAGGACTGTTGTCTCCGTCTAATTAGGACTTCGGTCATTTTGTACGAAGTAGAAATTGGCCGATGATACTTTAGAAAATGATCCAACAAACCTTAGATGAATATATTATATCTAATAGGAATCACTCCTTTCTGATATTCCTACGGAAAGCTTTCAAGCTACCTAAATGCTTAAATATAATAAAGACAGATGTGTCGTTTTGATCCTCTGTCAGAAAAGTGATGGACTAGGTCCAAAATATTTAATGCCATTGATGGTCTTTTGCGACCTAGGCTAAGCAATATTAAAATATTTTAAATAATGTTCATTAAGAATGTTAGTGCTTTAATAGCCTGTATAGGTTATTGACACCATGGCTATTATATATTAAGGCCATAGCAGGTGTTGGATTTCAACTAAGAAATTGTTTTATTGGTGTTAGGAACCAATAGAAAGTAATGGCAAACTCGGATAAGACAATAGTCGATCGCGCCATTGATGGCACGACGCATGCTAATGATGCTGAGATTGTGAACCTTAGAATTTCCAAAGATATTCTTCAAACTATGATAGACGCAGCTGTTGGAAAAGCTATGAAGAAGGCTGTGAAAAATGTCACACCCTGGCTTTGCGGAAGCGTGGTTAATTTTGGTGTGACTTCTTAATACCATAGCTTAATCATACCAAAGCTATATGAGTTAAAAACATGCAAGATCATCCATTAAGTTTTGAAAACCAAACACAATACCATTGTTTTAACATACCCTGACAACCATAATTTTGTTCAACAAACATTACAAACTGAAACATAACATAAACATGGTTTAAGGACTGTGTCTTGTCCAGGAAAGAGACACATCCCCTAAACCCCGGATGACCTCGGAAACTAGTGCAGCGGAAAACATGCCATACCGTGCCAGATCTCGTTAATTTCCTGAAATACATGTAAGTTGAAAAATCAACAATAATGTTGAGCGAGTTCATGTGCAAGTGAGTAAGTAAAACACTTGTAAGTATAAAAGTTCCCTGGTATGTAGCAGTGTAAGGAAAAGAGATCACCAATGGTTTGCAAGGCCATTAGTATGTTGTGAAATGCAAGTAGGAAGACTCAACCCTAGCCGATTTTTGCGTCGGGCAACCAAGTCACTCAAGGTCCGTTCTGTTGGTCCTCACAGAGGTCCGTTCTGTTGGGCCTAGAGTTGGGCTCGCTACACCCAGATAGATCTACCGCTTAAGTCCCTCGGTGTTCTGCCTACCCATTCACATGATCTAAGTAGTAAACCTCCTTACGTTAACATACCGTGTATAATAGTACTTGTAAACAAAGTAACATGTATTTCACCCCCGAAGTTAAGAAAACTGAAAACAGTTAGAGAAAAGGGGGACATGAACTCACAGTGAAGCGTCTCTACCAAGTGTCTCCAAATCTGAAAGCTGTGCGACGACCAACAAGTGCTAATTCTATTAGACGGACGGCCGTGCCTTAGCTTTATAGTTTAAGTTTTTGGGAAATAGTTAGACAACTATTTCGTGTTTACTTTTTGTAATACTTGGTAATTATCTCCTTCCCAAGGATGGGGGATACAATACATGTGCGTAAGTTACGTTTTAACAATCGTGTGGTAATGTAATTACCGGTGTAACTTATATAATCATAGTGAAAGCGTTCGCAAAGTTTTGGAATCATTAACGCTTGTAAATATTATTTTTACTCTAAAATAATATTCACGTATTTTCACAAAATAATCATAAACAGTGTTGTGACAATATAATTTATCACGTAGCATTTTATGAAAATCCCACCTCCGAATATTTAATAAATAAAGTCGTGGCGAAATTTTATATTTCGAAAATATGTCAAAAATAGTTCTAACACTTGTTGTGTAAATAATTCTAAGTGTTAGGTTTTTAGGAAAATTTCGCCAGAGTTTCCTCTGTAACTGGAGGTGGCCACGCTTTCAAGCGTATCATTTTCTTTTAACAAATCAATTCAACAACTTCTTTAATCAATCAAACAATTTCCGACACATCAAACTAGTCGACAAGTATGTAAATCGCATAAACGCATGAACTTGTAGTTTTTCCGCATCTATAATGTAAATCCCATTATGTTTTGTAGATCTTTATATAAAGTAACTTTAATCTCATAAAAACCTCGTGTTTAGAGAAATCCGTCTTTACAACTTCTAGTAACAAGTGACAAAGCTAGTCCTTTGTCGGATCTTTTTGTTTCACAAGTGTTTACACACTTGTGGTTTATAAAAATATCATATTTGTTAGTGTAAGATCCTTTCTTTAAAATACATGGTTTCTTAAATGTGTGGTTCTTTGAAAATACCACTTGCAGATACGTAGATCCGCTAGTTTTAAACACCACTGTACAGGTTAAATCACTTTTACACAAATAAACATTTTACACAAGTTCATGTCTCTTGTGTGGTAGAGTTTCACCTTTTAACCCTTGTGTTAACCAAAACAAGCTTATGTTAAGATCAATGATCTTACCAAACCGGGTTAAATGGTGATCCGAGCTACCACAATCATAGATCGGGTCTAGATAAACACATCTTTCAAGTACTACAACTTTTACACAAGTTGTAAGCTATTAACCACCATCTTTAGAGTTTTTACTAGACTTTAATACTTCAAAATGTATGTTAACGATATTTAACCGACAAAAATCTTTTTAACCACTTTAGATAAGTGTAAAAACGAGTTTTAAATGTTATACCTCTAGCTCAAGGCTAGGGAAGAATCTTGATGAAAAACGAGTGGATAAAAGCCAAATAACGAGGTCCTTCCACTTTCGTTTGCTCCAAAGCTCCTAATACGTAACCCGTGAAGCTTGTATAAACTTGGAATGGGAGGATCAAGATCGAAAATGGATGTGTAGAGGGTGGGGGTTTCGGCCGAGAGTGAAGGGAGAGCAAGAGAGAGTTTGTGAGTTGGTGAAATGTGATGGTGAAGATTATGTTATGATTAGACAAGAACTTATAGGCAAATAAGAGGTGATTATCCATTGGGTTCTATGTCACAAAGATATTAAGCATCAAACAATAAAATAATCAATCTTAGTACTCTTGTGTTCCCCATGGTTGAGGCCGATTGCAATGGGGGGGGGGGTCTTGGTTCGATTTAAACTAGGTAGTTAGGGAGTTTAGTTACGTTAGATAGGTTAGTTAAATGTTTAACTCCGTTAGTAAAATATAGCGTGTTATGACGGGTGTTAGGGTAATCAGGGACCCTAACTGGCTCAGAAAAAGAGTAATAATAAAGATAACAAAGTTTTCATGTTCCGGGTATAGTCCGGTTGTTCGGTTGGATAGTAATCCGTTAAAGCGTTACAAAAGCTTTAAAGTGTCGTTATTGTTATTTTTAGTGACACATCTTGTTTCCAACACTTTAGAAAGTGTCTAGTAGTATTTTCCCCATATTTTGGCACTTTACTAGTCAGCTAGAAGCTGGATTAATTATTAAAGTGTTGTGTTTTGTACTTAAAGTACGTTTTTAGGCACATCCAATCAGTGTATCTTATTCCTAGAGACGCAGTTCCACAACCCTTATAACCCTACACTCACTACCAGTGTAGTCAGATATCTCAGGCTCTTATAGGCCTTGGAGGCAGTGTTTGCCTGATGCTGGCTTTATCAGCATGTTCAATAGGTTATCCGTGTATTGTGCTACTGTGCTTTTTGTGCATCATGTTTGTCACTAAGGTTCAGCATATAAATATTGTAGTGACAGCAAGCAAGTATGATGCAAGTAAGTTCATGTATCAGTATTCAAGTAGCAGTTCATCAGCTAGTTCAAACAAGCACAGTAATTAAGCAGTAATTAATCATTAATTAAGTTGTACGGATACCTGGTTTAGTGCGGGTTGTCACATTCTCCCCCCGTTAAATAAATTTCGTCCCGAAATTTAAGTTCTGCTTGTAGATGCAGAGTTCTTAGGAAATAAGTGAGGATATTTCTCTTTCATCCGGTCCTCGCGTTCCCAGGTGAATTCAGGACCATGTCTGGCATTCCAACGAACTTTGACGAGCTTGACACTGCTCCGGCGGGTCCTGTTAACTTTCCAATCCGTGACCTCGACAGGTTCTTCAACGAAGTGGAGCGTGTCGTCAATATGAATCTCGTCGATGGGAATGGCAACGTCAACTTGAGTTGGACTTTTCTTTAGATTGGATACATGAAATGTATCGTGAACGCCATTTAGTTCAGCAGGTAGGTCCAACTTGTATGCTACTTGTCCTATTTTGTCCAAAATTCTGAAAGGACTAATGTAGCGCGGATTTAACTTCCCACGCTTCCCAAAGCGTGCCACCCCCTTCCAGGGTGAAACTTTCAATAACACCATTTCTCCAACTTGAAAATCCACATGTTTTCGGTTTGGATCCGCATAGGCCTTTTGTCTGTGGCGAGCTGCTTCGATGCGTTTAAGAATTTGCGCGATCTTGTCTGTCGTCTCTTGGACGATCTCGGGACCAGCAAGCTGCCTATCACCTGCGTCGGACCAACAGAGGGGTGATCGGCACTTGCGTCCGTATAGGGCTTCAAATGGCGCGACACCAATACTGGTGTGGTAGCTGTTGTTGTATGAGAATTCAACCAAAGGTAAATGTTTATCCCAGCTACCGCCCAAATCCATAACACACGCTCTCAGCATGTCTTCCAAAGTCTGTATCGTTCGCTCGCTCTGGCCGTCAGTTTGCGGATGGAACGCAGTGCTCAGATTCAACTGTGAGCCAAAGGCTTCTTGGAAGGATTGCCATATCCTTGACACAAACCTTCCGTCTCTATCAGAGATGATCGAGAGAGGCACTCCATGACGTGCAACGATCTCTCTCATGTAAATTTCCGCAAGTTTACCAGTGCTGTCTTTCTCCTTGATTGGCAGAAAGTGTGCGGACTTTGTTAGGCGGTCAACTATCACCCAAATCATATCATGGCCTCTTGGCGTTCTTGGCAATTTTGTAACAAAATCCATTGAGATTTGTTCCCATTTCCACTTGGGAATCTCAGGTTGTTGCAGCAGCCCTGAAGGCTTCTGGTATTCCGCTTTAACTTTAGCGCATGTTAGACAGTTGCTCACATAAATAGCAACGTCGCCTTTCATCCTAGGCCACCAATAATAACTTTTGAGGTCCTGGTACATCTTATCCGCTCCAGGATGTATAGAGTACCGCGATTTGTGAGCTTCATCAAAGATAACCTTCCTTAAATCACCAAACAGAGGAACCCAAATCCTTTTCTCGAAACATAACGTTCCTTCCTCGTTTGGTACCAAAAGCTTCTCCATCCCGCGGAGATATTCTTCTTCCCGGTTTCCTTCCTTAAGGGCTTCTTTTTGTGCAGCACGAATGCGCAAGGAAAGATCGGTTCGGATAATCATTTCTAGAGCCCTAACCCTTATGGGTTTGATCCTTTCCTTTCGACTTAGGGCATCGGCGACCACATTCGCCTTCCCCGGATGATACTTTATCTCGCAGTCGTAATCGTTCAACAATTCAACCCAACGTCTTTGCCTCATATTCAGTTCCTTCTGGTTGAATATATGTTGTAGGCTCTTGTGATCTGTGAAGATTGTACATTTCGTACCATAAAGGTAATGTCTCCAGATCTTTAGTGCAAAAACCATTGCGCCAAGTTCCAAATCGTGTGTGGTATAGTTCTTTTCGTGCACTTTCAGTTGACGCGATGCATAAGCAATAACCTTTTGGCGTTGCATCAATACACAACCCAATCCTTGACGTGATGCGTCGCAGTATACCACAAAATCATCAGTACCTTCCGGTAGAGCTAAGATTGGCGCATTGCAGAGCTTATCTTTCAAAATCTGAAATGCCTCATCCTGTTTGATTCCCCAATCAAACTTCTTTTCCTTCTGCGTGAGGAGCGTCAATGGTTGAGCGATCTTCGAAAAATCCTCAATGAATCTTCGATAGTAGCCAGCCAAACCCAAGAATTGCCGAATCTCGGTTGGCGTCGTAGGCGTTTCCCAATTCTTGATCGCCTCGATCTTTGTTGGATCCACGTGGATTCCATCTCCATTAACCACATGTCCAAGAAACTGGACTTCACGTAACCAAAATTCGCACTTGGAGAATTTGGCGTATAATTGCTCCTTCTTCAGTAGCTCCAGAATAGCTCTAAGATGCTGTTCGTGTTCAGCCTTCGTTTTCGAATAAATCAAGATGTCGTCGATGAATACAATCACGAACTTGTCCAAGTATGGCTTGCAAACCCTATTCATTAGATCCATGAACACCGCAGGTGCGTTTGTCAAACCAAATGGCATAACGAGGAACTCGTAGTGTCCATAACGAGTTCTGAAGGCTGTTTTCGGGATACTTTCCTCTTGAATCCTTAACTGATGGTATCCCGATCGAAGATCGATTTTTGAGTAATAGTTCGAGCCTTGCAGTTGATCAAACAGGTCGTCGATTCTTGGCAGAGGGTACCTATTCTTGATCGTCAGCTTGTTCAATTCCCTGTAGTCAATGCACATTCGGAAACTACCGTCCTTCTTCTTGACAAACAAGACCGGAGCTCCCCAAGGCGAGAAGCTTGGTCGGATAAAACCCTTATCTAACAACTCTTGAAGTTGTGTCGACAATTCCTGCATCTCAGACGGAGCAAGTCTATACGGTGCCTTAGCCACAGGCGCGGCGCCTGGAACTAAGTCGATGTGAAACTCTACTTGCCGCTGAGGTGGCAGTCCAGGCAAGTCTTCTGGGAAGACTTCTGGATACTCCCTTACGACAGGGATGTCTTCGATTCTTGGCTCAGCAGCCTTTTTATCCACAATGTGTGCCAGGAAAGCAACACATCCTTTCTGTAAACACTTCCTTGCTTTCAAGCAGCTGATAATCCTTAGTGGTGTGTCACGCTTCTCTCCATGAACCACAATTGTCTCACCATCATCGGTTGGGATACGAACAACTTTCTCGTGACATACTATCTCTGCCTTGTTGCCAGACAACCAATCCATTCCTACCACCACGTCGAAGCTTCCCAATTGGACTGGTAGTAGATCCAAAGTAAACTCACGTTCTCCCAATTCTATCACACAGCCTCTGATAACTTCGTTTGCTTCAACTAACTTTCCATTGGCCAATTCGATCGAGTAGGGAATATCTAACTTATTAGCGGCTAACCCAAGCATATTCTTAAATTCTAACGATACGAAGCTATAATCGGCACCAGTATCAAATAAAACGGATGCATAGCGTTGGTTCACAGGGAACGTACCAGTAACAACATTGGGATCCTGGCGCGCCTCCCTAGCTTCGATCTGGAACACTCTTCCACGGGCTTGGTTCAACGTTGGGCAATTCTTCTTAAAATGCTCGATTTCACCGCAGTTATAGCATCCAAGTCTCTGCCCGTTTCCACCTCCATTTCCAGCTGGGTTGTTGTTCTGGTTGGCATTTCCAGCCTGATTTGCATTGTTGCCTCGATTCCCGTTTCCTCCGTAGTTTCCTTGTGGGCGGTTTCCATTTCCACCACGGTTATCATTCCTATTTCCAAATCCTCCCTGGCCTCCACGGCCAGCACTAACCCAACAAGAATCCTTCAGGTGACCACGTTTCCCACATACTTCACATACTTTTAGCCCACATTGACCAGAATGGTGACGCTGGCAGGCATTACACTTGGGCTGGGTGCCCATATACCCCTTTCCTTTCCTTCCATTACCAGCTGTAACCTAAGCTGGCGCGTTGGGTGCTCCTCTCTTACCATCACCGCTAATGCCTTGCTTGAAGTTCGAGAACTTTCTTTTGTTAACCCCTGACGACTCAACATGAGTCTCCTTCTCCTTCGTCTTGTTATCACCAAACTTGTTCAGGCGAATCGCCTCTTCTGTAAGAGCCACGCTCAAATCAATCGCCTCAGTAATTGTTGCAGGCTTTGAAGAGGTCACCATACTTATGATTTGGGGAGCCAAACCCCAAATGAAGCGCTCGATTCGCTTGTATTCAGGTGTAACCATGTAAGGAACCACTTGAGATAAGTCGTGAAACCTTTGGACGTATTCTGCAACCTTTGGTCCATCCATCTTTAAGTGCCAAAATTCAGTCTCCAACTTTTGAATTTCCGCGCGAGAACAGTACTTTTTGCGCATAAGTTCTTTCAATTCGGTCCATGACAGCGCGTAGGCGGCAGCTTCGCCTAGGGTTTGTACTTGCAAATTCCACCAAGAGAGGGCTCCATCCAAGAATAGCCCTGAGATATAAGTGACTTGCTGATCTAACGCGCATTTGCTCATGCGTAAGACAGAATCGGTTTTCTCAGCCCAGCGGGTAAAGGCAACTGCACCTCCTGTGCCATCGAAGTTGACCGGTTTGCAGTCTAGAAACTGCTTGTAGGTGCATCCTGCACGTATGTTAAAACATGTGTTTGGCATTAGCATCATCGCTAAAAATTTCCAACTAGATCATGGTAGGTCCAAATGGCTTGGTATTACCGTGAGGTGGATTGTTATTGCCTTGGTTAACACTCCCGCTCGCTCCTGGCTGAGAAGCTGCGTACTGCGCTATGGCAGCAGCAATGATTTGTTGTAGCTCTTCCTGAGTGGTAGGCATAGGCTGTTGTTGACGTCTTGGCGGCATCTTCTAAAAGATGGTTTACGTTGGTCAGGCCATAGCGAAATGTACGTATATAGTAATAGTAATAGCACGTAATATCTCATGTCATCAATACATCACAAATACCAATCATCCACATTTCATGTCATAAAAATGCAAATAAGTAATCAAGCGAAACAGTTGTGATGAGAATACTGCGATTGTCATATATCAAGACCACATGGTAAGTGTATCAGTACATCATAGTGTCATACAATCATCCATCAACTAGGGGCTACATCACCCCTGTCCAAAAATCATAACAAATCAGTGTCAAATACAACATCAGATACATAGTCAACAAAAGTCAAAATCAAAAAGTGGTCTCCAAAATGCTGTGCAATCCAACAATCGCCGTCTTCTCATCCTCGTCTACCCAAATAGTAACTGGTGAGCTCTACGCAGATGGTGGTGGAGGAGGGGGAAAGTGAGTATAGAACAACCGACGCAACTGGAGCCAGTCCTCCTCCTGGGCTCGCTGAGTACGGATAATGGAAGCAATCTGCTGCTCTAACGTAAAGAGGCGGGCAGCAATATCTGGAGGTAAGGGTCGAAACGGCTGTAGAGGGGAGTGTGTCTGACCATGACACTGACATGACAGCCGAGCTCTCTCGAGCTCCTGAATACGCTGTGTATGGGACTCGTGCTGTGCGACAAAGGACATCAAGACGTCCTCGATAGTGTGTCCCTTGTGAAAAGCATGGTAGGGGTCAGTAGGTGGCATACCAGAGCCAGGTGCCCAAAGAAATGGCTCGCTAGTGGGGTCGAAAGGTGCCACGTGAAATGGGGTAAAAGTGGGTGGAACGGATGACGTCTGAGGCATGAAAGGGATAGGCATCGGTACATGCCCATCAGGGTGGGCTGAAGAACCCTCTCCAGGCCCTGCTGGAGGTACAAACATAGGAACCTGAAATGAAAAGTCAATATGTGGTGCAACAGGAATCTGTGGAGGAAAAGGTGGAACGTCCTCGTCAGCCGGTATCCATCCGTGCTGTGCAGACTCATCCGGTGGATCCATATGTGCCGCGAACAGAGCATGTCCGGGCTCTAGTGGAACAGGATCAAGTAAGGGAGCAACAACCGGGTGAACGGGTGCAAGGTGCTCTATAGGATGGTCAGCAGGTATATCACCAACGGGTAAAGGAACGACAGGATCAACAGCAACATGATCGCCCTCAATCAAGGGAACATCTACAGGGAGATCATCAACAACAGGCTCGAAAGGG
This sequence comes from Helianthus tuberosus, assembly GCA_030545235.1. Lineage (NCBI taxonomy): Eukaryota > Viridiplantae > Streptophyta > Magnoliopsida > Asterales > Asteraceae > Helianthus > Helianthus tuberosus. Next base: position 119,666,088 of record CM060433.1, on the reverse strand, counting down.
ATATCAGCATGCACTGGGTCATGCTCAGGTATAGGGTCTAGAGCGGCTGCCTGCTCAGGAGCAACGGCAGGCTCGAAGTCATCAAAAGCCATGTCAAAATCAAAATCTGGGTCAACAGGATCAAATAGGTCAACAGGGTCTACTGGATCCTCCATAAACTGATCCATCGGAACAAACTCTATGTCACGATCAGGGTCGAATCCTGGGGGAAACACAGGATCGGAATCCCCCTCATCATCATGGTCGAACACAAGACTGGGGATAGGGGCAACATAAGATGCCTGATCAGGATCTGATCCATGAGAGAAGTGCTGCGCACTCTGGACGTGTGAGGGTACAGAGGCCACAGACTCAAAGGAGTCTGCGACTGGGGAGTGAGCAGGTGACTCCGCGGCGGGAGCATCTGCGATCAACAAGGGATCGGCAGCAGGAAGGGCCTCGCCCTGAGCATCCTCCTCGAAAGGCTCCTCATCAAACAAATCAACATCATCCTCCTCATCGTCGATGGGTAAATCGTAAGCTGGGTACGCAGCAAGCGGTATAGGAGCAGGGATCAATGCAAGTGGTAGATCCCCGGCGATAGGACCATCTGCGAGCTCGCCAGCACCGTCAGGTAGTGCAAAGGGCTGAAAATCGTCCTCGTCTGTGCTGGTGAAGTCGGACGTATAAACCTCGTGCTTCGATGACTCAATGTCGTCTGAAACGATAGGCCTAGGGCCTGTGGTGCCTGAACCACCAGTGTCTGCAGAATCCATGTGTCTGTAACATATACAAACATGCACAAATAGTCAATCATCAATCAAGTAATCACATAAGTCACCAAGTAAGGTATCACGTAATTCTCCTAGTCTTACTAGCCAATTTCATCCAGTCTATAAGACTGCTCTATCCTCCACCTTGATCACTTAGATCGATCCTCGGTCTCCTTGACCGAGCATTCAGTCGTTATGTCTGAACCTACTCTTCCTAGCCTTGCTAGACCACTACCTTGGTCACCTAGACCAAACCTCGATCCTCCAGACCGAGCCTTATAACAAACCAATGTGCTTAACTACTTCGATCACCTCGGTCCTCCAGACCGATTCCTCAGCCCTCCAAGCTGAGCCTATAAATAATAAAATGTGCTCAACATTCGTTTGTAAAAAGTTTTGGATCTGGACTTAAGTGGTATACAGAAAAATGTTTTCGTGAGAGCCCTAGTGATCATAGTCTAGACTCGAGAAAGAATCCTAGTTCGCTATGATCAGAGCTCTGATACCAAGCTGTCACACCCTGGCTTTGCGGAAGCGTGGTTAATTTTGGTGTGACTTCTTAATACCATAGCTTAATCATACCAAAGCTATATGAGTTAAAAACATGCAAGATCATCCATTAAGTTTTGAAAACTAAACACAATACCATTGTTTTAACATACCCTGACAACCATAATTTTGTTCAACAAACATTACAAACTGAAACATAACATAAACATGGTTTAAGGACTGTGTCTTGTCCAGGAAAGAGACACATCCCCTAAACCCCGGATGACCTCGGAAACTAGTGCAGCGGAAAACATGCCATACCATGCCAGATCTCGTTAATTTCCTGAAATACATGTAAGTTGAAAAATCAACAATAATGTTGAGCGAGTTCATGTGCAAGTGAGTAAGTAAAACACTTGTAAGTATAAAAGTTCCCTGGTATGTAGCAGTGTAAGGAAAAGAGATCACCAATGGTTTGCAAGGCCATTAGTATGTTGTGAAATGCAAGTAGGAAGACTCAACCCTAGCCGATTTTTGCGTCGGGCAACCAAGTCACTCAAGGTCCGTTCTGTTGGTCCTCACAGAGGTCCGTTCTGTTGGGCCTAGAGTTGGGCTCGCTACACCCAGATAGATCTACCGCTTAAGTCCCTTGGTGTTCTGCCTACCCATTCACATGATCTAAGTAGTAAACCTCCTTACGTTAACATACCGTGTATAATAGTACTTGTAAACAAAGTAACATGTATTTCACCCCCGCAGTTAAGAAAACTGAAAACAGTTAGAGAAAAGGGGGACATGAACTCACAGTGAAGCGTCTCTACCAAGTGTCTCCAAATCTGAAAGCTGTGCGACGACCTACAAGTGCTAATTCTATTAGACGGACGGCCGTGCCTTAGCTTTATAGTTTAAGTTTTTGGGAAATAGTTAGACAACTATTTCGTGTTTACTTTTTGTAATACTTGGTAGTTATCTCCTTCCCAAGGATGGGGGATACAATACATGTGCGTAAGTTACGTTTTAACAATCGTGTGGTAATGTAATTACCGGTGTAACTTATATAATCATAGTGAAAGCGTTCGCAAAGTTTTGGAATCATTAACGCTTGTAAATATTATTTTTACTCTAAAATAATATTCACGTATTTTCACAAAATAATCATAAACAGTGTTGTGACAATATAATTTATCACGTAGCATTTTATGAAAATCCCACCTCCGAATATTTAATAAATAAAGTCGTGGCGAAATTTTATATTTCGAAAATATGTCAAAAATAGTTCTAACACTTGTTGTGTAAATAATTCTAAGTGTTAGGTTTTTAGGAAAATTTCGCCAGAGTTTCCTCTGTAACTGGAGGTGGCCACGCTTTCAAGCGTATCATTTTCTTTTAACAAATCAATTCAACAACTTCTTTAATCAATCAAACAATTTCCGACACATCAAACTAGTCGACAAGTATGTAAATCGCATAAACGCATGAACTTGTAGTTTTTCCGCATCTATAATGTAAATCCCATTATATTTTGTAGATCTTTATATAAAGTAACTTTAATCTCATAAAAACCTCGTGTTTAGAGAAATCCGTCTTTACAACTTCTAGTAACAAGTGACAAAGCTAGTCCTTTGTCGGATCTTTTTGTTTCACAAGTGTTTACACACTTGTGGTTTATAAAAATATCATATTTGTTAGTGTAAGATCCTTTCTTTAAAATACATGGTTTCTTAAATGTGTGGTTCTTTGAAAATACCACTTGCAGATACGTAGATCCGCTAGTTTTAAACACCACTGTACAGGTTAAATCACTTTTACACAAATAAACATTTTACACAAGTTCATGTCTCTTGTGTGGTAGAGTTTCACCTTTTAACCCTTGTGTTAACCAAAACAAGCTTATGTTAAGATCAACGATCTTACCAAACCGGGTTAAATGGTGATCCGAGCTACCACAATCATAGATCGGGTCTAGATAAACACATCTTTCAAGTACTACAACTTTTACACAAGTTGTAAGCTATTAACCACCATCTTTAGAGTTTTTACTAGACTTTAATACTTCAAAATGTATGTTAACGATATTTAACCGACAAAAATCTTTTTAACCACTTTAGATAAGTGTAAAAACGAGTTTTAAATGTTATACCTCTAGCTCAAGGCTAGGGAAGAATCTTGATGAAAAACGAGTGGATAAAAGCCAAATAACGAGGTCCTTCCACTTCCGTTTGCTCCAAAGCTCCTAATACGTAACCCGTCAAGCTTGTATAAACTTGGAATGGGAGGATCAAGATCGAAAATGGATGTGTAGAGGGTGGGGGTTTCGGCCGAGAGTGAAGGGAGAGCAAGAGAGAGTTTGTGAGTTGGTGAAATGTGATGGTGAAGATTATGTTATGATTAGACAAGAACTTATAGGCAAATAAGAGGTGATTATCCATTGGGTTCTATGTCACAAAGATATTAAGCATCAAACAATAAAATAATCAATCTTAGTACTCTTGTGTTCCCCATGGTTGAGGCCGATTGCAATGGGGGGGGGGGGGTCTTGGTTCGATTTAAACTAGGTAGTTAGGGAGTTTAGTTACGTTAGATAGGTTAGTTAAATGTTTAACTCCGTTAGTAAAATATAGCGTGTTATGACGGGTGTTAGGGTAATCAGGGACCCTAACTGGCTCAGAAAAAGAGTAATAATAAAGATAACAAAGTTTTCATGTTCCGGGTATAGTCCGGTTGTTCGGTTGGATAGTAATCCGTTAAAGCGTTACAAAAGCTTTAAAGTGTCGTTATTGTTATTTTTAGTGACACATCTTGTTTCCAACACTTTAGAAAGTGTCTAGTAGTATTTTCCCCATATTTTGGCACTTTACTAGTCAGCTAGAAGCTGGATTAATTATTAAAGTGCTGTGTTTTGTACTTAAAGTACGTTTTTAGGCACATCCAATCAGTGTATCTTATTCCTAGAGACGCAGTTCCACAACCCTTATAACCCTACACTCACTACCAGTGTAGTCAGATATCTCAGGCTCTTATAGGCCTTGGAGGCAGTGTTTGCCTGATGCTGGCTTTATCAGCATGTTCAATAGGTTATCCGTGTATTGTGCTACTGTGCTTTTTGTGCATCATGTTTGTCACTAAGGTTCAGCATATAAATATTGTAGTGACAGCAAGCAAGTATGATGCAAGTAAGTTCATGTATCAGTATTCAAGTAGCAGTTCATCAGCTAGTTCAAACAAGCACAGTAATTAAGCAGTAATTAATCATTAATTAAGTTGTACGGATACCTGGTTTAGTGCGGGTTGTCACAAAAAAGTTCAAGGAGCCCCATGCTGCTCGGTCCAAATTTTATCTAGGACCACACTTCCTTACTCTTAAGGAGGATCCCGTTCATGCCTCTGATGCAAAGGATGAACTAAAAAGAAAAAGGGAGGTAGATAACTCCCAGAGTTCTAAGAAAAAGAATAAACAAAAGTCCAATCAGAAACCTGTATGCAAGATTTGCAAGAAGCGCCACTACGGGAAATGCAGGTTTGAGTCTCAGCCTCTACCGTGTGGAATTTGCAAATCTAGGGAACATAAAACCCTGGATTGCAAGAAGTTGAAAGATGCAACCTGTTATGGTTGCAACGAGAAGGGGCATATCAAGACCAACTGCCCTAGGAACCAGAAGAAGCCCGAGTAGGCCAAGAGAACAAACGCACGAGTTGTCAGGATGAACGCCCAAGAGATGGGGCAGAATAATAATAATATAATATGTACCTTTCCTTATCAAGCAGTTATGTAGAAACTTATTTGATACTGGCACATATAAATATATTATGAATGATAAAGGTTGAGAACTGTTGTCTCCACCTGATTAAAACTCCGGTCATTTAATGCACGATAGGAAGTGACCGATGTTACGTTAGAAAATGCTCCAACAAATCCTATATTGATATTTAATATCTATTAGAAATCACTCTTTTCTAATACCCTTATAGCAAACTTTTGGTTGCATACTTAAGGACTCAATATAGTGATAAAAATCGATTGGTTGCCTTAAAAATCAAGCCCATATTGTGAGTGATGAGAAGCAATTAATTATCAAGACTCCTTATGAGACAACCCTCGTAATTACACGTATCCGTACGATTAATCAATATTAAACATAAAAAAATAGTGGAACTGGCCGTCCCCGGAATCGAACCTGGGTCTAGGCCGGCCGCACCCTTTCGCGCGCCTAGCCAACTGAGCTAGGTGCCTAGTTTGTGAAACTTCCATTATTAATTAAATATAAGCACTTGTACAATAAACTTCCTTATCATTTATCAATGATAATTTCTGCTAAGTGTCCTGTTTTTAATGCAGGCAATAATAAATCTTCATGAACCATAAACTTAGCAAAATTTTTATTATCATCCACAAGGTATAACTACCAAGGAAACCATAGTAACCGATTCTTATAGATCGGCAAGGAATCCTTCCGAAAATCTAAGAGCACTCTTTCTTTGAATAGAGTACGACAACGTATGTTATTTTAATTAAATTTTTCTCATTGTTTTCTATCGCCTGCGAATGCCAAACTATGTTTGATAAAAGTGTCATATGAGGATTGGCGTATCCTAGTGTGTCCCATAGATTATTTCCATGTCTGATCAGCATGGAGGTTTAATACATGGAACCCCTAAGATATCCCAATGATCATATTGTACTAAAGTCGACTAGTAGTATTCAAGGAAGATATCCAAAAATGGAAAAAAAATTTTCCAAGTAGATGTTCCCGATTAAGGAATTCGAGGACTTATAACATAAAGGTGTCACTCATTTGACACGGACAATGATGGGTGAACTGGAGCCTGAGATATGGAAAATCTCTGTAGCCTCCTTGTAGGCAGGTAGAATTAAGAATTGAAGCCCGCCGTGGGCTGGGGTATTGTGAAAACTCCATATTGATTATGGAATAAACGAAACCTTAATTAAGTAAGTTGTAAGACATAGGCTAATATCGCCAGACTCAATATTCTGAGAGTTTGATATTGTTAGATAAGAAAGACGGTTCAATTTGCTTATGCATACATTACCGCAATCCTAATTAAGCAACGATTAAGAATTTGCCATCAGCTAACCAGGATCGTCGAATTGTTAGACTAACGACAAAGATTAGCTATTCCTTAATATTAGTTAAGTAATGGTTGGAATAACCATCTCACCTTAAGATAAGCTTCTCTATAATATTTGATATATAAGTATCAAGGCTACTCCCTTGAAGACCTTGTATAGATGGAATGATAAACGTCCATTGATAGGACAATAGTTTGGTAAGTCCAAACATTAAGATCTGAAAGTTGCATTATAGACAACCAATAAGATCACGCAAATTCATAATCATCAGTAAGATGCCAGTATACGGCAGAAAATTAAGGATTATGAAAATAGCAAACCTCCTAAATTCGTGTTAAGGAATAAGGTTCAACAATAGATATCACCCTGGAAAGGAGTGATGCGATTTGGTAAGAGAGGCAAGCTAAGCCCGAGATACATAGGACCTTTCGAGGTTATCGAACGTGTAGGTTCAGTTGCCTATAAGTTAAACTTACCGGATAAGCTCAGTGGAATTCACAATGTGTTCCACATCTGCAATCTGAAGAAGTGCTTCGCTGATGAATCACTGGTTATACCGCATACAGATATGCATATAGACGAGAGCTTGAAATTTGTGGGAAAAACCTTTGTTGATTGAAGATCGACAGGTAAAGAAGCTTCGAAGGAAGCATGTACCTATTGTAAAGGTCATATGGGATGCCCGTAGAGGCCCCGAATTCACGTGGGAGGTTGAATCCACGATGAAAGAAAAGTACCCTTACTTATTTCAGTAAATCTCGGGTCGAGATTTATTTTAAGGGGGTGAGGATGTAACACCTCGAAAATTCACGACCTATAATGTGTTGACACGTGTCATAAAGTGTGAACGTGTGAAAGAAATATTATAGAAGGACTAAAGTTGACAAACATGGAAAGTATGTGAAAATACGTATTCTAAGTGTCAACTGTGAATAAATATAATGTACATTCACCCTAGACGATGCTTATACCTTCAAACGAATAAATCATAGATCATACGAAGCTAAAAGTGAGAGATTACAAACTACAGGGGTTAAATGTGTCAACATGTTTAAAGATATACCTTTGAGTGACCTTTTGACAAACCCGAAGCTTTGTAAATGTTAATTATGCTCACTAGAATACACGATTTAAATTTCGTAAAGTTTCGTTAACGTATGAGAAAGTTATGATCGAATTCGTGTGCGAGGGGTTAAAGCGTCAACGTTGAAAGTTAGGCCTTTTCGGGTAACAATAAAGTTACCCGGGGACTTAACAAAGTGGGTATATGTCTTGAAGCCCTTATACGTCAATTATAAGGGTTCATACTGCAATAAACAAGTGTCTGTACAAAGTTTGAAGAGCCAAGGACTGAAACTGCAATTAACAAAAATTATGTTGGAGGACCCTGAGGGCTCGCGTAGCGCGAGCACCTGATACACATGCAGTGGCGCTACGCCACTGCCACATCTGGGCAGAATTATGATTTGTTGTTGATTCTTGTCTGCCTTTGCACTTGGATCCGACTTTAATCGATTTTTCACATCCCTTGGCCCCTAAAACAACCCCTAGAACACTAGGACACATGTTGGGATGTTGTGGTAAGTGCTAGACTTTGTTGTCAACACCTTATGGTGATTGAATTCACTATAAATAGAGTCTTAAGTTGCAACACATTCTGCACACTTCACTTGTGCAATTGAGGAGCCTTTCTGGAACTTCAAAGCAGGCACAAGACCTTCCTAATCAAGCTTAGGACTTCAGTAAGTTTTCTAATCTTTCCTTAGTTTAAGTTTTATCTTAGTTTAGCTTAAAAGTCAACCGTCGTAATTAAAGGTTGACTTAACGATTAATCACTAATGGTCCAGTGATTAGTCGAATCTAAGGTAGTTATAAGTTGGTAATTATGTGGGCTTTAAACCCTTAAAAGGGCATCCACTGATTCCCATCCTAACTAGGTCATTTGTCGAGTCAAAGATGATTAGAAAAAGTCAACAGAAATGTAATCTTTCGTTTAACGCATAATTAACAAGGTAAAAGGCGTGTAACCTATTTTATCATTCATATAACTTGATAATAAGCATAAGGACTTGTCTAAGCTTGTTTGATTCGACAACTTTCCATTGTGAACCGATTCGGAACCGAAAGTCGCAAAGCTTTGACTTTTGCTTCGACTTCAGTTCTGACCCGCTTTAGTATGATTTGGAAATGCCTTAGAGTTTCCTTAGGACCAGGCTACATGTTAGCATAACCCTCTGTGGTTGGTTCATTGATTGACCCATTCGTTTACGCGTTTCCGTTAATTGCTCATATGTTGACCATTATGCCCTTATTACCTTAAAACGTGATTTATGAAAATGTAAAAGTGTAGAAACCTTAATTACTGATATATAGACTTGTATGCAAAGTTTGACATCAGTTTGACTTGTAGATTAAGAGTTATGCTCATTATCGCAAAACTAATGCTTTATGTTAATAAAATGGCGTAATTAGCGTATAGCCTAGTTAAACATACTTTTTGGTATCAAATCTTTTACCCACTAATGTAATATATTATTTTGGGATTTTTAAAGATTTTTAATTAATTTTAGGCTGAGCATAACTCATAGTCGTAGGCTTAATTCGGTAAATGTCGGTTTTGCCCTTACGGGCCGTAAAATGAGTTTTACATATCTAAACGACTCCAAACCTTTTGCTACTGATCACATATGTTAAATAAATTATTTTAAGCCTTCTAGAAATATAAAAATATCAGATTTAAGTATCGAACCCGGAAATGGCCTTTAATCGCCTTATTTAGCGTTTTTAACGCATAGTATGTTTTAAAATCATATTGAACATACCCGGGTTGATACCTACTGATATATAAGGCAAATTATGATATTTTAACAGTAAGAAAAGGTTGATTAACTCAGACTTCGTTTTTGAGCTTTTCGGCTTATGTGAAATTACCAAAATACCCCTACGGGGCATAGTTTGGTTAAAAATGATAAATTTCACATATATGCTTTAGCCTACTGTTATAACTCATCAAATTGAGTATGTTTATTGTTTAAATCAGACCTGTAACTCAGTTAAACATCTAAACGCTTTTACAAACTTTAAAATGACCAAACTACCCCTACGGGGCATAGTTTGTGTTTAAATTAGTTCGGGGCATAATGAAAGACATCCTACTGATGTCCCAACATATTTGAAGCATATTAACTTAGGAAACCTGTATATGGCTCTTACGGATACCCGTTATGCTTATTACGCGTTCGGTTCGGTTTATGTAACAAGTTTACATAAATTAGCCGAAACGGGTCAAACCTTATCGGTTTTATCTCAAAATCCAGAATGTGTTTAGTTTACCCATATTATACAAGTCTCCGGACTTGTCGGGTCTAAATCACATCCTATTCCGGTCTTCGCTTAATCATGCATTTTGAACCGTAAACCTTTCCTTAAAACTAACCGGTCTAAGTTACGACTTAAATAAGACCCGTTAGGAATTTAATAGGTTAATAAAACCTTCGTTCCAGATTAAGAGCCCCAGTAGAAGTACTTGTGCTTGCTGATTAAGATATACGGCTGAGTGTAAGTTGCATTGCTAGCTCAGGTAAATACTTTTAACTTAATTTCCCTTATACGGGCTTGGGATACGGTATTATAAAAATACCGCTTGGTCGGGTGTAGAAACCTTTTAATCGGAGATGATTAAATTGCATAATCCCGTTTTAATCTGTATTGATTGATAACAAATAACATTGGGGGTTAATGACCGTGTCCTGGATATCCTTGGCTCATTTTAAAAAGTGAATGGCCACGACGTAAGCACAAGGTGTAGGCAAAACACCTCCTGTTGCATATGTATAACGTCTACTCACTAGTAAGGGTATCTTCTTGTGAGATTATATTTGTGGTGTGTCGATTAATCTTGTCCGGCTTGTATTGTATAATCACCGGCCCTAAATGTTGGACAACCATGTAAATCGGATACAAGATTTTTATTAATAAAATTGTCCCAAGTATAAAAGATTAATTTTGCCTCTGTGCATTTTAATCAATGTGTCAAGATATTTTGTGCCGTTTGCACTCGAATCACTTTTCAAACTCTTTTTCCAAAATGAGTCAGTTAATTGTATTTACCAGTGTAAACTGACGTATTTTCCAAAAGGTTAAGTGACAGGTACTATGCGTAATTGGCTGGGAGCTCAGGGCGTCACTAGGGAATCTTGCAAGTTCTAGATGCCTAAAGTCTGTTGAACAGTTTTCTTTTATTGATCCGCCTGTGGATCCTTTACCTTCCGTTGTGATACTTTGACATTACTTATATTCGGAATGTAATATATTTATCTTTTGCTTCCGCTGTGCATTATTATATTGTGTTGTTTGACCATGATGTTGCCAACCACGTCACGATACTCCCCCACCGGGCCCACCGGTGACACGTGGAAAATCGGGGTGTGACATATAAGGTTGATACCTACTGATATTTTTAGTATATTTTTATATTATAACAGTAAGTAAAAGTTTTAAACTCAGGTTTCCAGTTTTGACCTTTTAAGCCTAAGTGAAATTACCAAAATACCCCTAAGGGGCATAGTTTGGTTTTAAATGATAAATTTCACATATAGGTCATACCTTACTGTTATAACTTATTAAATTAAGTGTATTTACTGAATAAATCAGACCTGTAACTCAGATTACTAATTAAACTCTTTTATAACCTTTTAAATGACCAAAATGCCCTTACAAGGCATAGTTTGAGTTTAAATCCATTACGGGCATAATAGAAGACATCTTACTGATGTCACAACATATTTAAGGCATATTGATTTAGGAAACTGGCATATGACTCTTTTGGTTACTCGTTACGCACTTGTCGCGTTCGGATCGGCTTATGTGACTAGTTCGCATATATTAGCCGAAACGGGTCAAACCATATCGTTTTTGTCTCAAAATTCAAAATGTGTTTAAGTTACCCATATTAAACAAGCATACAAGCTTGTCGGGTCAAAACCACATTCTAAACCGGTCTTCGCTTTATCATGCGTTTGAACCATGTCTTCCTTTTGAAAACTAACCGGTCTAAGTCTAAGCTTAATTAAAAGACCCGTTAGGATTCTAATAGGTTATTAAAAACCTTCGTTCCAGATTTAGGAGCCCAGTAAAAGCTATCTGTACTTGCTTGGTGGTATACGGCTGGGATTGAATTTATATTTAGCTCAGGTAAATACTTTTAACTTATTTTCCCTATACGGGCTTGGGGTACGGTATATAAAATACCGCTTGGTCCGGCATTGAATTCTTTAATCGAATAGAGGTTAAATTCATTGATATGCTATGTTTTGAATGTGTTTTGTTTGCTTAAAGCCTTTGGGGGGTTAATGACCATGTCCCGGATATCCTTGGCATCATCTTACGAGATGGCCACGACCTGAGCACGGGGTGTAGGCGTACACCTTTCAGTGCATAACTCAATATTGTGGTGTGTGTATTAATCTTTAACCCGGTCTACGGATCGGGCTACTGAACGCATAAGTAACATGTAATTCCCTTACAAGATTATATTACATAATTATCCCAAGTTATAAAATGTTTTGAGCCACGTGCATTCAAATCAATTTTCAACCTTTTTAAAATGAGTCAGTTAAATTGTATTTACCAGTGTAAACTGACGTATTTTCCAAAAGGTTAAGTGCAGGTACTACTCGTACTAGGCTGGCTGTCTTCTAGCGTCCGCAATAAGTCTCGCAAGCTTGGATGCAATAAGTCTGATGAACTATGTTTTCTTTTTAATTGATCCGCATGTGGATCCAACTTACATTCCGTTGTAATATTAAATATTACTTTTGAATCGGTTGTAATATATTTATCTTTGCTTCCGCTTTGCATTTAAATATTGTGTTGTTTGACTATGATGATATCAACTACGTCACTATACTCCCCACTGGGCCCACCGGTAATACGTGGAAAATAGGGGTGTGACAGGTTGGTATCAGAGCCAACATTGAGTGAATTAAACACTAGTCTTTTGTGTTTAATCTCAGTGACACAATAGCACATTCCTTAACCTTCTGAGTCTAGACTTAACATAGGAATACTCTCATCTCTATTCGGAGAATTATTTCTTTTAATTCTATATGTTTTAATACGTCGCCAAGCAAAGAAGCCATGATGGAAATTCTCCCCATTTGAAGCCTAGGGAAGGCTGAGCTTCGTACTGCGACCAGGATGAACGTGCAACCAAGGAGAAAGCATTCAGAAATAAAATGAAGAAGAAACTCCTTTTGGTGAAGTCCGTTTCCTTAGTAAGTCCTTATAAGCGCATACTTATCTTTCAGTCCCTTCATGGACAACGTTTCATTCAAGTCCCGCTTAGGGCAATCCTATACCTCTTTTAAAATCATTGGGATGTTTTATCTAACTTTCATTTATATCATTATATATGAATATAATATATGAAATAAATTAAAATAACATTTCTTTTATAAGATCTACCATTATAATAAAATGGCAAAATCTAAAAAGGACAAGACCTAGCCTCGTGTCATTATTAAGACCCGACCAAGATGGCAGTTCCTCAATTTAGGTTCAGATCCTTATTAACATCCCGAGTTAGGATTGTTCTGTGTTAATTATTAAAAAGGAATCTTAAGGATAAACCTAGCCTATATGACGAGGCCAAGATGGTAGGACCTATTCAAGAGATTCAAATCCTTGTTAACATCTATAACATATTAACTTTTCTAGCAGACGTGGTTCGATAAAGTCACATAAATCATCCTCATACTAGATTCTCCCGAAATCCTTTCTTATTTTGTGATTTAAACATCCATTAGGGATATAATGCCTACGGGCTATAATTAACGTCCTCTGAGACTAAAGACAGTCGTAGCCTACAACTCCCTGTCAAGAAAAGGCGTGAATACGTTCAAGCCTAAATACCTTGATTCTACAAAATCATGGTTTATAATTTAAAGTTGCCCTTGTGACTTGACTTTTTGTGCTATAGTTATATTTTAATTAAATCCAGGATAATTATGATAAAAATCCTGAATAAAAATAAATATCATTCATTTCCTGCCAGTATAAATATTAAAAGAGAATCTTAAAAGGTTTGACCTAGCGTGAATGTCATTGAAGACCTAGCTAAGATGGTAAAACCTGTTTAAAAGAGATTCAGATCCTTATTAACACTTGTAAACGTGTTAACACTCCCGACAGCAGTGATGCGATAAAATCACGCTTGTCATCTTTATATTAGAAACTTCCAAACCCCTTATTTAGCCTAAATGATCAATAGGAATCCTGGCTAATAAACGTCGAACATAATGTACGCATCTAAACATCCATCTGGGATGTATACCTACGGGCAAAGATGTATACATGAAAAAGATAGTTTTATTTCATAACTTCTTGTCAAGGCAATGAATTACGAAATTTTTCCGATCCAAAGGAATCATTGATTATGTTTTAAAATTTCCCTAGTGACAAGGCATCTGTGCCACCGAAAAGTCCTTTGGAACAAGCCGTTGTGCTATATAAGCTATCAGTATGACATTGACAGTCGTGACTTATGTCCCCTGTCTAGTAAATATGAAGGATTATATTCCGTTTACACGCCAAAGATGGTTTATTTAAAAACTTAGGCAAAACATAATCAACTAAATCAAATACTATCTATTGGCCATATGGTTAATTACACCATGGCTATTTATTCATCAAATTCGACAATTCACTATATAATTAAACCAATTATTACTACTTGGTTTGTAGTCTTCAAGCTTCACCATGGCTGACCCCTCTGAAGCTCACAACCATCCAATTGATCAGAATGATGATGTAAGACTGAATTTAACAAGCACCGAGTTACAGGCTATGATAGATACAGCCGTAAACAACGCTGTGGACCGTGTGTTGAAGGATCATAAGCGAAAGTGCGATGATACCCCAAATAAAGGTTGTAAAAAGGGTAAGACCGGTTCAAGCTATAACCAGTCCAAACCAAAGGATGCAAAACCCGAATGTAAAACCTGCGGGAAGAAGCATTTCGGAAAATGTTTCTATGATCAGACCGGGGGATGTGTCATCTGTAAGGAGACGGATCACAAGATCCATGAATGCAAGGACTTGAAGGGCAAACAGCAGATCGGTGACAAGACCAGATGCAAAACCTGTAGGAAATACCACCTCGGGAAATGTAAATTTGAATCTCAGCCTCTACCTTGTGGAATCTGCAAGTCCAAGGAGCATAAGACCTTGGATTGCAAGAGATTGGGAGACGCAACCTGCTATGGTTGCAATGAAAAAGGGCACATCAAGACAAATTGCCCAAATAAAACCAAGAAGCCTGAGGAGTCTAAGAAGATCAAAGCTGGAAGCTCTCAAGTGGATACTCGAGAGGCTATTCAGGATGAAAATGTCACAACAGGTACTTTCTTTATCAATAACGCTCATGCTAGAGTATTATTTATTTCAGGTTCAGATAAGTCTTTCATAGACAATAGATTTTGTAAATCATTAAATCTGCCTGTTAAAACTCTAAGCGTTAAGTATAAAATAGAATTGACCGATAGTACCTCAGAGACTACTCCAGCAATATTAGATGGATGTTTATATCCATTAGGAATCATTCTTTTCTGATGTCCTTGTTTCCATTTAAATAATAAGGGACTCGACATAGTGATATGAATGAGTTGGTCATCCTAGAAGTCAAGCCTATATTGAGAATGATAAGAAGCAAGTAGTAATCAAGACTCCTTATGGTGAGCCTTTGACAATTCAAGGAAACACTAGGTATGGGTTACCTAAGCACTTGTTGAAATTGGTATTTAACAGCAAGGCTTTGAGTATGGAAAACTCAGAAGAAACAAACAACAGTCGCGATGCTAGAAATGCGACAAATATTAATGGTGCATCAAGCGTAAACATCAATATTAATGGAATTAATCTCCAAAACTGAAATTAACACAGTTGTTAGAAAGGTTATGAGAAAAGCCATGAGAAGATTCAAGAAGCCGAATGTTGATGCTCTAAAAACACATGTCGCTACTCATGATAAGAACTTTATTCATACTTCATATGCGAAGAATAATACAAATAAAATCATATGTGGCAAGGAGCCCATTCTTTAGGATGTACTTAAAAGTACTTCGTCTCTTGGAAGTCAAGAGACTTCAATAGTAATAAGGAGCCATCGAATGCAGGGAATTGTTGGATGAAGTAGAAACCATTAGGTGTATCAGCAGTTATGCTGGAACGGACACGGTGAGGTATGCGTCACAGTCATTCGATGGCAATACCCTTGATTGGTGGGGACATTAATGGAGTCCATAAGAGAGATCCCCTTATAGATTATGGGATGGACCGAGCGTTAAGGACCTTATTAGAAAAACCTATTATTCGCATCGAAATGGAAAAAGATGGAATAAGAATTTGCTGACTCTCACCATAAAAGTTCTAAAATGTCGACAGTATGTCGCAAAACTTTAATTCATTGGCTGAGATAGTACCCTATTCCAATTACCCAAAACCTAAGCTTAATGCAATAATTGTTGGTGGTTAGTATCGGAAATAAGAGGGCACATTAATGTTTCAAAGCCTGCTCATTATAAACCCATGTAGGATCTACCTCAGCTACTCACGTTGTATAGACTAAGAAACAACCAGTCAAAGCTGAGGGTGCCCTAAATTTGTCAAAGATTTTACAGCTAAGTTTAAAAGGATTAAGAATGGAGGCGTTTAACCCTCCTGATGCATGATTAGAGGCAGTTCACATTAATAATGACACTAGATAAATCCTTTATTGTGATTTCATTGCTAAGAGTTATGTTTGGATTCAGATACCGCTAAGTATCTCATAAAACCATAAGCTTAGCAAACTTTTAGAAATTGTCTCGTAAGAACCCCAGATATCAGGTGTAAGGTAAAACTTACAGGCGAAATCATAAGAGCCATTTCTTCTGATTCTGTCAAAAACCTTCAGTCGTAGAATTTATAAGCATCCTCTCTCTAGAGGAAGTGCGTCATCATATATGGGTGATATCTCCTTAATCTCTACCGATTACGAATACCAGATGGTATGATAAAAGCGCCATATAAGGATAGGTGTATCTTAATATGTTCCATAGATTGCTTCTGATTCTGTCAAAAACCTTCAGTCCTGTTTCGTCGTAATTAGACGTACAACGTGACCGTACGGCCAAACGAACCGACATCCGGCATATTTTTGGGCATGTTTTGTGTCCCCTATGTTCAGGCATTATAGTAGAGCCTTAAAAATGGTGTAACAGCCCTCGAATGTATCAGTTATGGCATTTAACATATTCAGGGGCTGATTTGGTCTGTTTTGAAAGTGAAATTATGTTTGAAAAACATAACAGGGACTGTTATGGTTATTTCTGGAACATGCATACACCTGATATAACAGCCCAGGGACCAGATATGTCATTTCTGCAGGAAAATGGGCTGTTATATGCAGTTATATACTCACAGGGACCAAACTTGGCAACTGCCAAAGTTGTTTGCTGATCTAGACTTGTAGGCGGGCCGCGTAGCCCATACAGATCATCTATGCGGGCCGCATGGATCTGTATATCTGCAGAAACAGCTGCAGAAAACCTGTTTCCTGCTGTATTTTTGTTCTAGCTGGATTCCACACTCTCAAACATCAATCTAGGGGCTGCCAACTGATTTATAAAACCAGTTTACACTTGTTGTGATCTGGTTATCTCTCCCCAACACTTGTTGATGATCCATGAGCCCTCCAAAACTATAAATAGGCCATGATTTCTCCATTTCTCATTCACATCTTTCTTGCATTTGGCTCTCTCTCAAGTTCAAAAGGGTCCTGAGCAGAATGGAACCTCCTCTGAGTTAATTTCTGTCCATTAGACCCTTTGTAAGCTTTCTTAAACGCTCTTAATTCAGTTTTATTAGTTTAAATGGCCTAAAGTCAAACCGTCGTAATTAAGGTTTGACTTCATGATTAATCACAATTTGTCCAGTCAAATCTCAAATTGAAAGTACCTATGAGTTGGTAATTATGTGGGTAATAAACCCTTAAAAGGGTACTTTCAGATTCCCACTCTAACTATGTTAATTGTCGAGTCAAAACTTACTTTAAAAAGTCAACAGAATGTTTATTTTCAAATTTAAGCATAATTAGCAATGTAGGATACATGCAACCTGTTTGATCATTAATATAACTTGGTAATTAATGTAAGAACATGTCTAACCATGTTCAACCCGACAATTTTCAGTTTAAGACCCGGATCGGAACCGAAAGTCGCATAAATTGACTTTTGCTTTGACTTTCAGTTCTGACCCGTTTATGCATGTTTTAGATCTGTCTTAGAGCTTATTTTGGACCAGGTTTCATAAAAGTATAACCCTCTGAGATTATACAACTTGGTTCATTAGTTATCCGATTCACATGCATGTTTCCGTTAAAGTGCTTAAATGTTGACTATTATGCCCTTTTTACTATAAAACGTGATTTTTGAAAAAGTAAAAGAATAGAAACCTTAGTTACTGATTTATAAACTTGCACCTAAAATTTGACATCAGTTGGAGGTCTAGATTAAGAGTTATGCTCATTAGCGTAAATTGAAAGCTTTATGTTAATTAAACGGCGTATTTAGCGCATAGCCTACCCACTTTTTGATATCAAACTTTTTATCCACTGATGTAATATAATATTTTGGGATTTTTGAAGATTTTTATTTAATTTTTGGCTGAGCATAACATAGGTCTCTAGGTTTGATTCGGGTTATGACGGTTTTGCCCTTTTAAGCCATAAAATGAGTTTTACAAATCCTTTTGACCCCAAACCTTTTTCTACTGATTTTATTTGACAAATAAAATATTTTGAGGCTTCTGGAATTATAAAAATATCAGCTTTCTTTTAAAAACCCGGAAATGGCTCCAAATCGTCTTTTTAAGCGTTTTTAACGCATAGTATGTACTAGAACTATATTAAACATATAAGGTTGATACCTACTGATATTTTTAGTATATTTTTATATTATAACAGTAAGTAAAAGTTTTTAAACTCAGGTTTCCAGTTTTGACCTTTTAAGCCTAAGTGAAATTACCAAAATACCCCTAAGGGGCATAGTTTGGTTTTAAATGATAAATTTCACATATAGGTCATACCCTACTGTTATAACTTATTAAATTAAGTGTAGTTACTGAATAAATCAGACCTGTAACTCAGATTACTAATTAAACTCTTTTATAACCTTTTAAATGACCAAAATGCCCTTACAAGGCATAGTTTGAGTTTAAATCCATTACGGGCATAATAGAAGACATCTTACTGATGTCACAACATATTTAAGGCATATTGATTTAGGAAACTGGCATATGACTCTTTTGGTTACTCGTTACGCACTTGTCGCGTTCGGATCGGCTTATGTGACTAGTTCGCATATATTAGCCGAAACGGGTCAAACCATATCGTTTTTGTCTCAAAATTCAAAATGTGTTTAAGTTACCCATATTAAACAAGCATACAAGCTTGTCGGGTCAAAACCACATTCTAAACCGGTCTTCGCTTTATCATGCATTTGAACCATGTCTTCCTTTTGAAAACTAACCGGTCTAAGTCTAAGCTTAATTAAAAGACCCGTTAGGATTCTAATAGGTTATTAAAAACCTTCGTTCCAGATTTAGGAGCCCAGTAAAAGCTATATGTACTTGCTTGGTGGTATACGGCTGGGATTGAATTTATATTTAGCTCAGGTAAATACTTTTAACTTATTTTCCCTATACGGGCTTGGGGTACGGTATATAAAATACCGCTTGGTCCGGCATTGAATTCTTTAATCGAATAGAGGTTAAATTCATTGATATGCTATGTTTTGAATGTGTTTTGTTTGCTTAAAGCCTTTGGGGGGTTAATGACCATGTCCCGGATATCCTTGGCATCATCTTACGAGATGGCCACGACCTGAGCACGGGGTGTAGGCGTACACCTTTCAGATAACTCAATATTGTGATGTGTGTATTAATCTTTAACCCGGTCTACGGATCGGGCTACTGAACGCATAAGTAACATGTAATTCCCTTACAAGATTATATTACATAATTATCCCAAGTTATAAAATGTTTTGTGCCACGTGCATTCAAATCAATTTTCAACCTTTTTAAAATGAGTCAGTTAAATTGTATTTACCAGTGTAAACTGTCGTATTTTCCAAAAGGTTAAGTGCAGGTACTACTCGTACTAGGCTGGCTGTCTTCTAGCGTCCGCAATAAGTCTCGCAAGCTTGGATGCAATAAGTCTGATGAACTATGTTTTCTTTTTAATTGATCCGCCTGTGGATCCAACTTACATTCCGTTGTAATATTAAATATTACTTTTGAATCGGTTGTAATATATTTATCTTTGCTTCCGCTGTGCATTTAAATATTGTGTTGTTTGACTATGATGATATCAACTACGTCACTATACTCCCCACCGGTAATACGTGGAAAATAGGGGTGTGACACATGACAATTCAGTGCAACAACAGAGAAAACGCTATAAAAGAATTGATCCATACCATCTTTCCATCAATTGAAGATAATGTATATTCTTCAGATTATATAATCTCTAGAGCAATATTGTCCACTAAAAATGAGAGTGTTAACGAGATTAATAATCAAATGATTGAAATTTTTCAAGGGGAGGAAAAAGTTTATTACAGTTTTGATGAAGCTGAAGACAATCAGCGCAACTTCTATCTGGTCGAGTTCTTAAACTCGCTAAATGTTAGTGGTTTGCCGCCTCATAAGCTTCGTTTAAAAATTGGATGCCCAATAATATTGTTACGGAATATCGATCCATCACATGGCCTGTGTAATGGCACGCAGTTGATATGTAAGGGTTTCATACGAAATGTTATTGATGCGGAAATTGCAGTCGGTCAACATGCCGGAACAAGAGTTTTTTTTGCCAAGAATCCCTCTAACCCTTTCTGAAGATGACATGTTCCCATTCAAGTTGAAAAGAAAACAATTTCCAATTCGACTTAGCTTTTCCATGACGATTAATAAAGCTCAAGGTTAAACAATTCCGAACGTTGGTATTTATCTACCGGATTCTGTATTTTCACATGGACAACTTTATGTCGCGTTATCAAGAGGGATTTCAAGACAAAGTACGAAGGTGTTGGTACATCTCGCCAAAGAATTCAAACAACGCGGAGTTTACACATCAAATGTTGTCTACCAGGAAGTGTTGCGTGATTAATTAATCGCATCCGTATCAAAACGAAGGTAAGTTAGTAGATTTTGTGCCTTATTTGCTTCCAGAAATTACTTTTTAATTACTATTTTAAAGCACCTGTAAGCGTCTAACATTTTTTTATGTGTCGAAATCTGGTACAGTAGAGGAGAAGATACAAGAAAGTCATAAGCGAACGGATGTATTGGTAAAACAGGAAGAGATACAAGAGACTCCCCGCATTTTGTTTTTATTGTTTTGTCCAGCTACTTGACTGTTTTGAACTCTTCTTGTTTTTAATTACATCTACTTCCTTGTTTTGTACTCTTCTTGTAGAAGATCACGAATAATAAAACTAACTTAAGTACTATACAATATATCATGAGACGACGGATAAACTAACGGTAAACGGGTATCCTATTGTAAATCGCCACTCCCGCCGCATCGCGCGTGTAAGTGACTAGTATATATATAGGATGAGGATCATTACAGAAAACTAACTATTGCGAGAACAAAAAGAACAATTCTAAAACACTAAATTTTGGGATTTAAGTTTCATGTTTTTTTAAATTTTATGTTTCTTACATTCATATGTGTATTATATATACATAAAAAACCATATTACTTTACCTACACGTAGCTTACATACATGTTGGTAATTTTAACCTACACATAACCTACATATGTGTAGGTTATACAAAAAGTAAAAATTTTCCATATTTTGTTTTGAATTCTAGTGTAAGAAACTATAAATCATATATTTGCAACATTTTCATTTACCTTTTAGGTTTTTAGGGTTGAAAAAAAAAAGTGATTCATTGTGTTTTGCGTGTTCTCGCAATATTTTGTGTTCTACATAGAACATTTCCCTATATATATATATATATATATATATATAGGGGGCCGCTAGAATGAGAACCACCTCGAGTTATGAGAACCACGAGAACCACACCGTACGGGGCGAGGTGGACCAAATTTTTTTTTTCAAAAACGTAGATGCATGTATTATAAACACATTCGTAAAAAAAAAATTAAAAAAATTGCCGTGTGGGTAGTTTTTTACACCACAAGTTTGTGGTGTAAAAAACTACCAACACGGCATTTTTTTTAAAATTTATTTTACGAATGTGTTTATAATACATGCATCTACGTTTTTGAAAAAACAAATTTGGTCCACCTCGCCCCGGATCAAGTAGTTCTCGCGGTTCTCATAACTCGAGGTGGTTCTCATTCTAGCGGTCCCCTATATATATATATATATATATATATATATATATATATATATATATATATATATATATAAGGGAAGGTTTTAATGAGAACGCTAAATATTGCGAGAACTGTGAGAACAAATGAAAAAACCGCGAGAACTTGGTCAAAAACAATTTAAATTCAAATTTTTTTTACACTTATCATTATTATTCGTATACAATGCTAGAAATTTAATTTACAAGTTTAAATTTACGTGAATTCGTAAATAAAGAAAATTTACACATGTGTAAGTTTGTCGTTTACACATGTGTAAATCTGTTATATTTACACATGTGTAAAAAATCTAAAAAGAGTGATTTTGAAAAAAAAATGAATTATTTGATGTTGTAAATTGTTTTTTTTATGTTGTATCTTAATTACAATGAGGTTTGTATTAAAAAGAATTGGTTTTGATTGGTTTTCTCATTCGTTCTCACGGTTCTCGCAATATTTAGCGTTCTCAAGATAACCCTCCCCTATATATATATATATATATATATATATGAATTGCCTTTCGTTAAAATAATAATTATTTTGATAATTCACTGGTAAAAGATAACAAAAGTGTGATAACAGTAGATTATTTCTCTAAGATATTAAAAACAGTAGAAGAAAGTCTGTACTGAGTAGCGAGTACTGACTCTACAATCCGCCGCCCACCTTCCAGCACCACCATCCACCTCACACCGCCCTTGTTCCACCACCGCCATCAATCACTTTCAAGGTGATGAATCCTTATGCCACCGATACCTCCGGGGATGAAGAAGAATGAGCCGTTAAGCGTGTGAAGAAGCACGTTTCAGTGATTAATTTCACCACTCCGACGTTGAAATTCACTGAAACGGCCAGTGGATCGACGATCAAGAAGTTTAGAGACGTTCGCCGAGGGCCATGGGGCCGGTGAGTGGCAGAGGACTGTGATCCGCATTAGAAAAAGCTGGTTTAGCTGGGAACGTTTGATATATGACAACCCATCATGACCTGTTGGGTAAAACATCACAACCCATCCTGACCCGTGTACTTCTTCTCTAATTTTTAAAACTACACATTCAACCCCTTTGGGAATACTAGTTAACCCATTATGACCCATCCAGGATTTAAAATCTACCCATAATGACCCAGAACTAGATGTTTGGGTTAGTTTTGCCGGACATAGTTAAAATGATAGGATGTTTACTTGTTTAGGTAAGTACAAATGACATGTCATGTAATGGTCTATATATAATAAGTATATAACAATTAATAGTTCTCTAAATGTATTGAATACGAAGACTATAACACGAATCAACTACTTTACAAATAATGACAAAATGACACTTGTTAGTTGTTATCCCTATTATGACCGAAGGGCCTATTTATGGGGCCCGAAGGTCCCAATCTACTACAAAAGTCAGTGGTTCAACATGCCATGGAAAATGAGCTATTTGAGGTTTCTTCGTATAAGATATTTTTATTTTAGTGACACTCACATTGAAGTAAAACTAATCAACTACTTCACAAATATTGGCAAAATGGTACTTGTTAGTTGTTATCACCACCATGACTAGTGAAGGATCTATTTATGGGCCCGATGGTCCCAATAGAAAAGTTGTTGGCATACAATGGTGGTGACGTGTACAAAGATGACGTGGCGTGTTTAGCATTTTATTTAATTTCTGTTATTAGAGTTTGTTAGTGGTTAATAAGTTGGTTAGGTTAGTTTCTCTATATATAATGACTTGTTTACTTTTATGCACAGTAATGAAAATTGTTGTTCTTCATCTTCTTTCTCTCTAATAAAAATTTCATGGTATCAGAGCGGTGATTTCAACCGATCGCTCACCTCATTCATTCAATAAGTTTCAATCGTCAATTTCACACTAGTTATTCAATCGATTCTCTTCTCAATCAGATTCAATCGATTAATTTCTTAATCGTTTTGCCCTAAATCATGTCTTCTTCTGCAAATTCAGAAAGTATCGTCAATAATCAAATTGATTCATCTAATCCTTTGTATCTTCATCCTTCAGATCATCCTGGTATGCTTTTAGTTTCAAAATTGTTTGACGGATTTGGATTTGGAGCTTGGAAGAGGTCGATTTCTATAGCGCCGTCTGCAAAGAATAAGTTGTGCTTCGTTAATGGTGAAATTGAAGCTCCTACATCTCTGATTCAACGACAAATTTGGCAACGATGCAACGATATGGTAATTTCTTGGATACTAAATGCTTTGTCAAAAGATATAAGTAATAGTGTGTTGTATGCACAAACTGCTAACCAAATTTGGCAAGAACTTAATGATCGATATGGTCAAGTTAATGGAGCCAAGTTATATCAGTTACACAAGAATTTGTGTGAGATTTCACAGGGTAACAATGATATAGCTACGTATTTCACCAAAGTGAAATGTATTTGGGATGAATTGGATTCTTTGAATTGTAATCCTGTATGTTCTTGTGGTAATTCTCAACTCATAGCCAAAAGAGAAGAAGATCAACATCTTGTACAATTTCTCATGGGGCTAAATCCTGCATATGAAACTGTTAGAGGGAACATATTGATGATGCAACCTTTACCTTCTATTAATCAGACTTATTCTCTTCTTATTCAAGAAGAGAAACAAAGAGAAATGAATGTTGTTGTTCGATTCAATCAAGATGCTATTGCAATGAATGCATATAATCAGTCTAAAGGATATTAAAATGTCAAGAATAATGAAAAAAAAAGGAATCATATGTACCAACTACAAGAAAAATGGCCACACGGCAGATACATGTTATAGATTCGTCGGTTTTCCAAAAGAGTTCAAGTTCACGAAGCCTAAACGTTTTGCAGCAAATGTTTCATCTGAATATCATGACATCAATTCTGAACAAAGTGGCAGCAAATCAACAACAACAAATTGTGGGCTCACTACAGAGCAATACAATGGTCTTTTGCAATTGTTGAACAATGTTCAAATGGGATCTGCATCTTTTGCTAACAACAACAACACCACAGTCAATTCTGCAAACTTTGCAGGTATAATATCTTGCAATTTATCCTGTATATCATATGTTAAAGATAACATAACATTGATAGTTGATACCGGTGCTACAGATCATATGTGTTTTGAAGAAAATTTACTTATAAACATTCAAACTCTTACAAAACCGATTTATATTACTCTCCCAAACGGGAATCTTACTATTGCAGGCCCCTTCCATGAAGAGGCCTTTGGTTCTTGGTAAGCTGCTGAATGGACTCTATCTACTCAAGCAACAATCTGGTTTTACTTCTGATGTTGTTTCTTATTTGTTTCCAATAAAGTCCCTTTGTAATGTTGTTGTTGTAAAACTTGGCATGCTAGACTTAGGCACTTACCTCTTTACGAATTGAAAACATTGGGTGTATTTTCAAAAACAAATGTTGATGAAATTGAAACTTGTGATATTTGTCCTAGAGCAAGACAACATAGACTGCCATTTTCTCATATTCATATTAAAACTGCCAAAGCTTTTGATATGATTCATATTGATGTTTGGGGTCCATATAACACATCTACTTATAATGGTTATAATTATTTCTTAACCATTGTTGATGATTTTGTAGGTCCCCTTGATGTATGGATCTTCACAGAATTGTCAATCTAATCAAGAGTGCGGAATCCTCTTGATCAGAATATCACAGAAACGAGTAGAAAAACAGTTTTCACAATCAAACAGGTCTTCTATTGATTATCCAACTTGCAGTTTACAATCAATTCATGACCTCACAACCTCACAGCCTCTCTCTGTGATCTTGCTCAAACCTAATTTCGAATTCTCTCTCTCTCTAGACTTTCTCTCTCTAGAATTCTCTAACTCCCCATCAACTCTAATCACAAAACATGTTTATATACCACATGTTTGTGAACTGGGCTTCCTACTGGGCTAGGCCATTCTCCAAGCCCATTACAACAATAAACTCCCTAACCAATAAGCTAAGCCCAATACAAAATATCCAAAGACTAAATAATCAAACTATTAAGCTGTTGTCACAGAATATGCACCAACAGACTCCCCCTTGACAATAGCTTCATAGTGTAACTTTGTCTTCAAACATCTTGTGTTCTTTTGGTCTTTGGATAGTGTCAGCTACACAGCTTCTGACATCAACAGACTCCCCCTTAGCTGATGCTTCCAATCTCCAAAACTTTACTTCCTTTGTAGATCAGTTAGCTAGCAATCCTTGGTTAAGCAAGTAAGCTCCAACTCTTCCATATCTCTTTCTCTTTCTGCAATGTAGTAAAAGGATCCTACCATGCATCTTCACACGTTCTGCATTTCACTTTCAATCTGCACTTGACTTGTATTCTGCACTTCATTTTGATATCAGCATCAATCTGTTTAGCAACACAAGCAAGTATCTCGGAAAACCGTTAGTCTTTTTCACATTTAAAGATAAACCAATATTTTATCTTATCATGCAAAAACAACAACCCATCAGTTTAAAATGGAAGTCTTTTAAAAAAAATATTTTTGGTATTTTTGATATTTTAAGAAAGCAGTAAACTATTTACAAAAGCAATAAACACTATATTTTTGTGAGAATCACCGGTAAGAAGATCATATCAGCACAATCAAACTGTTTCACACTATTAGATAATTCTTTATTTAATTTTTCGTGAAAAGCAGTCCAAGACGATTACCAGTATGTTTGTCCACTTAAAGAAAATGCATGAACATTTCAAGTACCATTACCGTATGATACGTTAAGGTAATATTATTACTGATATACTAGTGTGTCCCACTTCAGGATATACCCCCGCGATCAAGGTATGCACAAAGATTCATCGTAGTAGGTGAGTATACTGAATTCATCCGTTTTGTTTTTCAACGTTTAGATAATTGGTGAACAGGTCAGTACTTCCGTACAGCAAAGAGACCAAAATATCTAACGAGGGCTATGACAAATACCATTTTTGGTACGATTTATGCATTTTGCACATTTGAATAACTCTCTTTGAGAGCTTCTTCATTTTCAGGGATTTGGCATTTTTTGCTCTTTTAAGATATCCTGGGTGTGTCTAGGTCAGCATGTATCTGGATGCAGCAGAAGGACACCCCTGATATCCCCAGATGAAATAACAGTATAAAGACCCAAAACTTCAGATTTTGGCAATCTATCAACGCAAGATTTAAGGTCATTAAACCATACACCACTGATGTTTTCCCCACTCATACACAGTTCATTTAGGTTTATATCACATTGGTAAGTTGATTATTTCATGCTTTTTGCCTACTGGTACATCATATGATGAAGCTGCTATCACACTTAAGCAATTTAATTTCAGTTTCAGTGTGACAGTCTAACTTGCTGATGTACTATCATTTCTCCTTTTTCACACAGTGATAACTCATTTTTTATTTTTTATTTTTTATTTTTTAAGTTTTTGATTTTTCAATGTTTTTGTATTTTTAATTTTTAAATTTACTAACTTACTCCCCCTAAACTCACGCACTATCTAAACTCTTTTTGGCTTAGGGTGATTTCTCCCCCTAAATTTTTGTTTTTATGGAGTAAGTTTTGAAAACACAAATTTTAAAAACACAAACAGACTCCCACTTCAATCTAACAATAAGTTTTTCACCAATAAATCATCAATCAATCACCAAAGTAAATAGTTTGTTACCCATGTTAACCTACTATTCACCTCAGACACTTTACAGGAACAACCACTGTCGAACACATCACCAGTCCTTCTTGGTCATCCTGCACATTCTCAACAACTTAGTTAGACTTAACAACCCAAACCTGACCGGTTTTGGGTTGACCATGTAAATCCACATACGATGCTTCTAACCAATATCCATCACACCTTGCGGATGTCTTGGATGTTGTACTCGTTGTTGAACAAGATTTATAACTTCCACTAGGTCTTTTATCACGAGAGTTCCAATAAAATCTTGGATTTTCTGACCTCTGAAAATTATTATCTTGATACCTTCTTCTCCCATTACCAAACCATGAATTTTGGAAAAATTTTGGATTTTGTTGAACATTTGAGTTACTAAAACCCCTATGTTCGTTTCTTCTTTGAAAATTTCGATTACCAAAAGTCTGGTATCGATTTTGATATCCAAAATTTCTATTTTGACTTTGAAAGTGATTTGATTTACCGTTAAAATGACTAAATTGTGTAGAATTGCTTCTTGGTCTATCAAATCGTCTTGATGTTGAAGTTTTAGATTGAAATCGTGGTTGATTATATTGACAATGTGGTTGCACATTATTATTTAAACCAACCCTATTCCCATCTTTAACTTCATCAACTTTTTGCTTATTTTTCTTCAAAGGACAACAACTTGCCACGTGCCCTTTGTTGTGACATCTAAAACAAGATTTTGTCTTATAATTTCTCTTTTTCTTAAATCTCTTTTTAAATGTTTTCTTCTTTTCATCTTCAGTATCCTCATCCGATTTATGAGGTGTACTGCTAGACTCAACAGATTCTTTCAAAGTTTCTGGACTACTTGGCAAGTTCACAACTATCGGATCCACTACAGCTGGTGTAGTAGGCACAAAATCAATTAACTTATTTTCATCAGGAAAAAAAGAGTAGTCTTGATTTTTAGAAGATGAGGCTTTACTAAACCCCAAACCCTTTTTATCATTACTCTTTTTCAAACTTGCTTGAATTTGAGTCCTAACTAATGAAGATTTTCCAAACTTGTCTAACTTTCCTTTAAGTTCAAGAATTTGGTCTTGTGCAACGGCCAATTCCCTGCACTTTTCAGAAAATTCATTAGTTTTGTCCTTCACAGTTTCACGAGCCAAATCAATGATCTGTAACAGTTCATTGACTTTGCTTGTTTAACTGCTGATTTTTTGTTCATTTGATTTGAGTTCATTTAAGCAATTTGACTCTCTTTTAATCAAAAGAACATTTGACTCTTTTAATTTTTGCAATTCAGCTAACTGAATTTTGTTTTGCTCCGATAGTCTGTCAACTTTACCCTGTAGTTCAGTGCAATTACGACACGTATGACTTACAGGTTCTGATGTTACCTTCACCTTTGTTGTAAGTTCATTCACATCATTCATGCACTTTGAAACTTCTGCAGCCTTCTTCTCAACATTCTCCTCATCAGCTTTTTTCTTCTCTTCTTTCACAGCATCTGCTACCTTATCTAAAGCAAGATCTCCTACACTCTGTCTTGATGAACTCTGATAACGTTTTTCTAAAGCTTCCCACAGCTCATAAGAAGTCCCATAGTGCTTGATGGTATGTTTAATTCCCTCAGGCAAGGACATCTTGATCACTGCTAAAGCTTTCTTCTCAGCATTTACCATGAGTTTCTCAGATTCATCCATCATCTCATAAGAAATCACTTTAACTCTTCCGTCAACTCGTCGTGTGGCAGCAATGTACCCATCGATCATAAAATTCCACATTCTCGTATCTTCACTTTTCACAAATGCCTCAAACTCCTCTTTCCAGATAGTATATTCTTTGACGTTTTTCAGCTTTGGCCAATTCTTAACAGTCTCACTGACCTTATCCATTTTAACCATCTTTTAACACGTTTTACCGTAAGCTTACTGATAAAAACCGTACAATATTTATCCGAAAACTGTTTTTACCAAATTATACCGTTAGAATCGTCTCGAAAAAACGAATCCAATGATATATAATGTCGAAAACCAAATTCGGGTTTTTCCAGAGTCCTTTTTTTTGGTTCTAAAAATCCCACGAATCCAACCGTGCAAACGGTTTGTCGAGATGAGCTACGGATCACTTTCTATTTTCAAAAACGTTAAATCCTCTATACGTATCTAAATAAATACTCCACCTTTTAATTTTGCTAGCAAACCAAGTTAATTTCGCTGTGTCACGCTAATTATGCTAGCAAACCAAGTTAAATATGCTGACAGAGTAGTTATAATTATGCTGGTAGAGGAATTATAATTATGCTGGTTTTTAAATTCGCTGGAATAAATATGCTAGCTGATCAAATTCGCTGGTTAATTATGCTAGCTCAATTTCGCTGGTCAGATTAATTTTGCTGGTTAATTTCGCTAGCCTGATCAAGTTCGCTATTACGACGACTGTTAATTTCGCCGATCATCGTAATAATGTCACTGAGGACAATTTTACGGTTACCAAAGTCTCCTTTGGATTTAATTTCACTGGTCACCGAGGTTAAATTCGCTGGATCAGATAATTGGGAAATTTAATTTCACCGGTCACCGAGGTTAAATTTGCTGGATCAGATAATTCCTCTGATTTGTCAGCGGAATTGTTAATTATGCTAGAAAATTATGGAAACTCAATAAGTTCGAATTTTCTGAAGATTTTCCAGATCCTTCTAACAGTTTCCTGCAAAATTGAACAACCAAATCAGCCCAAAAATTTTCGAAAATTGTCAAGAACACGAAGAACAATCTTCGAATATTCAAGCCTTTCCAACCAAAATCCTTCAAACAATCAACCAAACCTGTAACCAAAAAACACTTAAACAGCAAAATTAAATACGCAAACAGATCAAACAGACCAAAAATTTCGAAAATCCCAAGAACAAAACTCAAAATTTTTGAAATTTTTCCAAAACCCTAGTTTTCAGGTTTCAAATTTTCGAAAATTTTAACACTTCCACCCGAATTCTGCAGTCTGCAATTCTGAACCGAGCTTCTTCAAGAGCCTAACGCTCTGATACCAATTGTAGGTCCCCTTGATGTATGGATCTTCACAGAATTGTCAATCTAATCAAGAGTGCGGAATCCTCTTGATCAGAATATCACAGAAACGAGTAGAAAAACAGTTTTCACAATCAAACAGGTCTTCTATTGATTATCCAACTTGCAGTTTACAATCAATTCAAGACCTCACAACCTCACAGCCTCTCTCTGTGATCTTGCTCAAACCTAATTTCGAATTCTCTCTCTCTCTCTCTAGACTTTCTCTCTCTAGAATTCTCTAACTCCCCATCAACTCTAATCACAAAACATGTTTATATACCACATGTTTGTGAACTGGGCTTCCTACTGGGCTAGGCCATTCTCCAAGCCCATTACAACAATAAACTCCCTAACCAATAAGCTAAGCCCAATACAAAATATCAAAAGACTAAATAATCAAACTATTAAGCTGTTGTCACAGAATATGCACCAACATGTTGGCGCCATTACCTACAAGAATAGAGCCCAATGAACGATTAAACACAGGATTAAGTTATTTAACTTGGTCTCCGATTAAATGGTCAGAATCGCCTCTGTCCATATGCCACTCATCATCATTAGGATCTAGAGTCATAGCATTCAAGGCTTCTCCAAGTTGGGTAGGAACCAGTGGGTCACATTTAGCAAGATTTGCGGTTGGGCCTGGAGAAGATTGACCAGATCTGCGACTTGGGCCTTGATTGTTTTGGGTGCGGTTTGGTGGAGGCTGCCAATTTGGTGGACCGGCCCATGGAGCCCATCCAGGAGTAGTGGGGTATGGACATGGGGGCGGGGCCCACGGGTATGGATTGGGCCAGTTGGGCCATTGCTGAGTGGGCATTGGTGAAGCAGCCCATTGGGGCGTACCTGGGCCTTGGCCTTTGGAGCGCATGCTACTACCATGGTTAGTGAGGTGTCGACGATTGTGTTGAGCATTCTTCTTAGGGGCAGATCGTCGATGGTGTGTGGGGTTTTGCTGACTTTGTGGTGTTTCCGATGCAATGACGGCCATAGCCGTTGGTGAGGATAGTTGATCTCGAGCGAGAATGAGACGATGATCTAAGTCAAGCATGCCAACCGCATCATCCCAGCTTGGTTGCTGTTGATTAATAATGGAGGTTTTGGTGTCGTATTCTGGTGGAAGGCCACGTACAAGTTGAAGAACTAACCTTTGATCATTCATCGGATTATCGACTGCACGAAGTTGATCACCCAAGTCTTTGAGTTTCTGGCAATACGCTTCGATTGCTTACTACTAAAAGTAATGCATTTCCAGTTCTTCAAAACTTTATTGAAATGGTCAAAGTTCAATTCAATACACATGTTAAATGTGTTAGATCAGACAATGCTCTTGAACTTGGTTCTGGTACAAAACAAACAGAATATCATTTGAATCATGGAATTCTTCATCAAACTAGTTGTGTTGGAACCCCACAACAGAACAGGGTGGTTGAAAGAAAACATAAACACCTACTAGAAACTGCAAGAGCATTATTTTTTAATCCAAATTACCTTTGAAATTTTGGGGTGATTGCATTCTTACTTCAACATATCTCATCAATCAGTTTCCTTCTGAAATTTTACATGGAAAAACCCCTTATGAAGAGTGTCTTCAAGTCTTCAAGTGTATTGTGTAAAATGTCTTAGGAAAGATATTATGTAAATATTAAGACCAAAGAGAAGAGAAAGAAGCAAAGTAGAAAGAATAACATTTTAAGCAAGAATCAAGAATGGTAAAAAATATGGTTCCTACTATAGACTAGGTCGAACATGGAAATTCTACCTAATTCCCTATAGTTATGGCTCTGATACCAATCTGTCACACCCCAACCAATGGCGGAATCATCGGAGTGGGACTAGTTCGAGATTGTAAGAGACTTCATAACACTATTTGTGACAATATTTAATTCAACCGATTTCATTTCATAAACAAATTGTCAAAACATTACAAGAATTCAAATAACAACATTGTTCAAACATAACATAACAAAATTGATACAACACTTTAAAATCTTCATTTAGGTACCTCTAAGTATCATGGAAGTCATGTAGGAGGTAGGAAGATCAAGCTTCCATTTAGGTACCTCTTATGGTTCACCACTACACTGGATGTAAAAACATACAAGGAGGGTCATGAACTAATATTAATACAAGAATAATAAACAACTACACTATGAGAAATCATCAAGTAATGTGGGGATTCTATATTGGACAACCCAAGTTAGTCCATAATCACACCTTCATCAAGCTTGAAGCTTGAACATCACTTGTGGGTTAAAAACCCTAAACAAAACATAATATATGTGAGGTTTAACCTCTGATTTCGAATGTCTCAGCCCTGTTTTTAAGCTTAACTAACCATAGAAGTGGTTATAAGCATAAGGACGTGGGTTTGAGTGAGGTAGACTCAAGTTTAAACAAGTATAAACAAAGTTAAATGAAATCAGATTCAAATAGTGAAATTTGGAGCCTATTTTCCGAAGTTCCAGGGACTTATTCACTGTGAAATACCCATAGAATCGAAGCTAAGGTCGATCCAAGTGTTCTAGAAAAAGAATGAGCTAAAAAGGATAAGAAATGAAGAAGTTATGCTCACTTTAATGGAGCTTGATACTTCTGTTCGAACTTCAGATTGCAGCAACGATTTCGAGTGTTTGAGAGAGTTATGAGGAGGTTTGTAAAGTGCAAATGACTTGGAGTAGTGTGGTATTTATAGGGGAAGGGTTGTGGGTAGGGGTTGTGGGTCATAAATGCAAGAAACACACTTAAAACCAATCAAAACTCACCAAAATCGCGACCAATCCAAGGCTGTTAACGAGCTGGCTCCGGATCCACTGTTCATGCGGGCCACGTAGGGAACAAGGTTAGTTTACGCGGGCTGTGAAAAGGGGGGAGGCAGAAGTTTCATAAAATTACAACTTGGCCCCTGAAGTTTCTAAATTAGGGTTTTTAGGTGTTTTAGGGACTATTTTCGCCATAAAAACATAGTTTAAGGGCAAATTAAGTACGAGGAGCATAAACAAAGTATAATTAAGTGTATGAAGGTTGTATTTAAGTATCGTTTATGATCCAACCACGTTTATGTATAACATGTATTTAACAAAATATGAGTTTTATTGATGATCCAAGTCTCGGATTTTACAACGGTTACAAAGAAAGAACGATTACAAGAACATAAGACTTCCAAAAATAGAAATACGAACAAGACTTGCTATAAATGGAAAGTACAAATAAGCAGGGCATTACAGTCTCCGCCCCTTTAGGGAATTTCATCCCGAAATTTAGGAAGATGTAGCGAAAAGATGCGGATAATTCGTCTTCATGTGACTCTTGAGTTCCCAAGTGAATTCAGCGCCACGTTTACCTTCCCATCGAACCTTGACGATTGGAATTTTTCTGTGCCTTAATAACTTGACTCCTTGATCCATGATTTCGACGGGTTTTTCCACGAAATGCAAGGTCTCGTTGACTTGGAGGTCCTCGAGTGGAACTTGAAGCCCTTCGTCAGCTAGACACTACTTTAAGTTTGACACATGGAAGACAGGATGTACATTGTTGAGTTCTTCAGCTAGGTCCAGTCTATATGCAACCTTGCCAACCCTTTCGAGTATCTTGAAAGGACCAACATAGCGAGGTGCGAGTTTCCCTTTCTTACCAAGTCGAACCACACCCTTCCAAGGGGATACCTTGAGAAGTACCAAGTCACCTGTCTCGAATTCCAAGGGTTTGCGACGCTTGTCAGCGTAACTCTTTTGTCGGCTCCTGGCTTTCAGTAAATTGTCTCGAACTTGTAAAATCTTATCCATTGCTTCTTGTATAAGCCCGGTACCAGTGAAATGAGATTCACCAATCTCGTGCCAACAAATAGGCGAACGGCACTTGCGACCATATAATGCTTCGAAAGGTGCCATTTTAATACTCGCATGATAACTGTTGTTGTACGAGAATTCGATCAACGGCAAGTGTGAATCCTAGTTGCCACCAAAATCTATTACGCAAGAATGAAGCATATCCTCTAAAGTTTGGATAGTACGCTCGGTTTGACCGTCTGACTGAGGATGGAAAGCGGTGCTAAGGTTGAGAAAAGTACCCATAGCAGATTGAAAAGTTTGCCAAAGACGAGACGTAAAGCGAGCATCGCGATCGGAAATAATGTCAATGGGGATACCATGACGACAGATGATCTCATCAGTGTAGATTCTAGCCAATTTCTCGACTTTGAAATCTTCACGAATGGGAAGAAAATGAGCTGATTTGGTCATTCAATCAACGATCACCCAAATACTGTCATGACCAGAAGAAGTACGAGGAAGTTTAGTGATAAAGTCCATGGCAATGCTCTCCCATTTCCAGACAGGAATCTCTGGTTGTTCGAGTAAGCCAGATGGACGTTGATGTTCAGCTTTTACCTTCGAACAAGTGAGACATTCTGCAACGTAGGAGGCAATATCCCTCTTCATCCCAGGCCACCAGTATGACGTACGCATATCATGGTACATCTTGTCAGCGCCAGGATGAACGGAATACTTCAATTTGTGTGCCTCCTTCATCAGAAAGTCTCGAAGGTTTTCACGATTAGGGATCCAGATACGATTGAGATAGTATAGAATACCATCGGATTTAGACACGAGTTCATGTTCCTTAGCGCCTCGTATTTCAACAGAGAGACTACCTTCGTTAATAGAGGCATATTGGGCTTCACGAATGCGGTTTTGAAGATCGTTAACGAGTTGGAGACAACGGACACACTTCACATGAGTTTTACGACTAAGTGCGTCGGCTACTACATTAGCTTTACCTGGATGGTATTTGATCTCGTAGTCGTAGTCGTCTAACAGTTCCACCCAATGACGTTGACGCATGTTCAGTTCCTTTTGGTCGAAGATATGTTGAAGGCTCCTATGGTTGGTGAAGCCCACACACTTAGCACCATAAAGGTAGTGTCGCCAAATCTTTAACGCAAAAACAACTGCGCCAAGTTCAAGGTCGTGAATAGTATAGTTTTTCTCATGTATTTTGAGAAGCTCGACGCATAAGTGATGACCTTGTCTCGTTGCATAAGCACACAACCAAGACCAAGGTGTGATACCATCAGGAAGCGTGAGGATAGGAGCATTAGAAAGCATCTCCTTTACCGTTTGAAAAGATTCCTCTTGTTCGGGACCCCAAACAAAAGGATTCTCTTTTTGAGTCAAAGAAGTCAAAGGAACAGCGATCTTCGAGAACTTAGAGATAAAACGACGATAATAACCAGCAAGACGAAGAAACGAACGAATTTCAGACGGAGACTTAGGTGCAATCCAGTTCTTCACAACTTTGATTTTAGCGGGATCAACGTGAATACCAAGTTCGTTGACAGTATGACCAAGGAATTGAACCTCTTTTAACCAAAATTCACACTTGGAGAATTTGGCGTATAGACGTTTAGTACGAAGAAGTTCAAGGATAAGACGCAAGTGTCGCTCGTGCTCTTCTTGTGTCTTGGAATAGATAAGAATATCGTCGATGAAAAAGATCACGAAACGGTCCAAGTACGCTTTGCACACGCGGTTGATCAAATCCATGAAAACAGCAGGTGCATTGGTCAAACCAAAGGGCATGACCACAAACACGTAATGACCATAACGTGTACGAAAGGCGGTCTTAGGTATATCTTCTTCGAGGAATCGAAGTTGATGATACCCAGAACGAAGATCGATCTTTGAAAAGCAGGTCGCGCCTTGCAATTGATCGAAGAGATCATCGATGCGCGGAAGAGGGTATCGGTTCTTGACAGTAAGCTAGTTGAGTTCACGATAGTCAATACACATACGGAATGACCCATCTTTCTTTTTAACGAACAAAACAGGAGCGCCCCAAGGAGAAGTACTAGGGCGTATAAAGCCTTTATCAAGAAGCTCTTGAAGTTGACTCGAGAGTTCTTGCATCTCAGAGGGTGCTAAGCGGTAAGGAGACTTAGCGACAGGCGTTGCGCCAGGCACTAAATCAATTCGAAAGTCGACAGAACGAGCAGGAGGCGGACCAGGAAGATTATCGAGGAACACGTCGGGAAAATCACGTACGACGGGAACATCACTTATGCTTGGGCCTTTGTCCTTCTTTTCCACAATATGGGCGAGAAAGGCGAAGGTACCCTTGCGTAAGCATTTGTTCGCTTGGATACACGACATAAGCTTGAGACCATGTGAAGGTTTCTCACCATACACGTGTAGAGAATCACTGTTCGGAAGGGGGAGGCAGATAAACTTTTCAGAACAAACAACTTCAGCACGAACTCGCCTAAGCCTGTCCATGCCTACTATGATGTCAAAGCTACCCATTTTCATAGGTATAAGATTGATTGAAAACGTATGATCATTAAGAATCAAGGAAAAATTGGAAAGAACGGAATCAACATCGACGGATTTACCATTAGCGACTTCGAAAGCGAAAGATTTTGGCAACTTAGAGCGTTTACACTTAAGCAATTGTTCAAATTCTAGCGACACAAAACTTTTATCGGGGCCAGTATCAAACAGACAAGAAGCATAAACATGGTTCACAAGAAACGTACCAGTGATGACATCGTTGGCGTTTTGAGCCTGAGCGGTAGTGATGACAAAAGCTCGGCCTCTAGCAGGTTGTTGAGCATGTTGCTGCTATTGTGGCGGTTGCTGCTGCTATTGCTGCTGTTGTGGCTGATAACGCTGAGGACAAACATTGGCGAGATGATTGAGATAGCCACACTTGAAGCATGCTCGCACAGGAGCAGCTTGAGGTTGAGCCTGGTTAGGAACAGGGTTTGCAACGATAGCCTGATTCTGGTTCTTTTGGGCTTGGGGGAAGTTTCGACATCGGTTATCAAAATGACCATACCTCTGACAGTTGGCGCATTTGCGGCAGGGTACGTTGGTAGGATGATGAAACAAACAGGTAGTACATTTGGGATGAGATCCAACATAGCCTTGTCTTGGTGGTTCGGTGCTTGCGGGTGCAACGGCGGCTAAAGCTTATAAGGTTTGTGGGTTTGGCGGAGTGACGACCGCACAATTTTGGCTTGAAGCCTTCCGCTTCTTGCCTTTGTTCTTCTTGGATTGGGAGGATGAAGGTTCAACAACGGTGGTAGTGTTGGTGGTATCAGTGACAACTTGATGCCCACTCTTCGTCGAAACCTTGTCATAGGTTCCATGAAGAACGCAGTTGTTGTTAAGTTCGGTGGCTATGGTATAGTCTTCCTATATGGTTTTAGGGTTAGCAGCGGCAAGATGATTGGTGACGGAAGGTGCAACACAACGAATATGGTTTTGGGGATGGAGTCGACTTGTCCAGGGCAAAGGACACTAAGCTGTTTGAAGCGCGTAATCTGACCATACATGTCGCTACCCTTTTGCGTTAGGTTCCAAAAATCGTTCTCCAATTTTTGGAGCTCGTGAGGAGGACAAAAGTGGTCTTTCATAAGCTGCTTAAGCTTGTCCCAAGGTAACGCATGTGCAACATCGTTTCCCCTCTTGTTACGTTCGGTGGTCCACCACTTGAGTGCCCTCGAGCGGAAGACTCCAGTTGCATTCAAGGTTCGCAGTTCATCAGGGCAACCACTTTGCAAGAATGTAAGTTCAACTACGTCAAACCAATTCATCATGGCGGTAGCGCCATCTTCGCCTGTAAACTCCAAAGGTTTACAAGCCATAAATTGCTTGAATTGAAATGTTGGCTTAGGTTTTTCGGCCTTCGAATCGACAGAGCCATGCGGTGAATCGGTGTTTGGCTTAATCTTGCTCACAATATCGGGTATGACCTTGGCTATTTGCTTGGCCATGAATTTCATGAAATCCCTTTGTGACATGGAGTTGGATTTGGCGTTGGAGGTCGAACCATTCTTTGACTTGGTTTTCTTGGAAGCACCGTCGGACGACATCTAAGGACTCGAAAAAGAAGGAAAAGAATGAGACTTGATCATAAATTCAAAATCAGTTTGCAAGTTTTAAACATGTAAACATGATGTAACACATATGGTTCACATAGTTAGTATGATTTCAACAAGTATTCAACAAGTATAAACATGTATGAATGCGTGAAAAGAGTATAAATTTAGTTTATTCACGAGAATTATTATTGTTTTGATTGCGCGAGGCGTGCGAATTGTGTAACGGTTTTGAAACGAACGAGGTAACAAGTATAAAATTGCGTATAAATTGAATCACATAAAAGAGAGGCTCATAAAACATAGGATTGTTTCGGGTAGAGAAACATCGACTATTCCAAAGTGAATCGAAAGTCCTTTCAAATTAGAGAAACGTGCTTTGGCCTATAGGTAAGATACTTTCATCGAGAAGCGATTAATGGTATCTTACCCTTCCAGTTACTACACGTCTATAATCGATTGAAACAATCGAAACTTTGGCAAGAACGAAAATCGAGGAATGGGACTTAATCGACAAGGTGCGGGTTTCACCCCTAACTTGACGATTTCGTACCCTAATGTGGTTGGTACTTATCGGGTCAAAATATAATTTCGACACTATGACGAGGGTCCACTAGAGTTTGAATTTTAATTTTTCCATTTAGATGTGGATTTCACTCCTAGCTAAATGGCAAAATCTCGTGCAAAATAAGATTAAGCGAAATGAGAGTCGTTCACCAAATTGTGGGTTTCACACCTATTTTGGTAAACTCGTCTCTTTTGTATAAAGAGTGTCTTCAAGTCTTCAAGTGTATTGTGTAAAATGTCTTAGGAAAGACATTATGTAAATATTAAGACCAAAGAGAAGAGAAAGAAGTAAAGTAGAAAGAATAACATTTTAAGCAAGAATCAAGAATGGTAAAAAATATGGTTCCTACTATAGACTAGGTCGAACATGGAAATTCTACCTAATTCCCTATAGTTATGGCTCTGATACCAATCTGTCACACCCCAACCAATGGCGGAATCATCGGAGTGGGACTAGTTCGAGATTGTAAGAGACTTCATAACACTATTTGTGACAATATTTAATTCAACCGATTTCATTTCATAAACAAATTGTCAAAACATTACAAGAATTCAAATAACAACATTGTTCAAACATAACATAAAAAAATTGATACAACACTTTAAACCTAAACGTCTAAGTGAGTATCTAGGCATCTTTGCTTGTCCATTTTCTTAGCATCATCAATCCTCAACCTGTAATATGTTTAAAATACAATTCAATGCAAAAGCAAATGCGAGTATACAAGCTTATTAATGAGTATAAGTATAAAAGTTTAAAAACGAATCCACATGGCAACTTAGTTTATACAAGATCAACCTAACATGGCATGCAATATTTCTAGTCAACCCTCTGTTTACGCAAAATTATATAATTCAACATAACCATTAGTCTACGGGCGGTGCGTTACTCCTATAGCGCTATACATGTCAAATGGAGGCTCGTGAAAGCTAATGACTAAAACATATCACATAAGTATGGTCCACGTATAAGCATCAAGTATAACAACATAGTATTCATGTATAAGGATGGTTTTTGTGCATTGCATAAAGAATAAGTTTAAGTGTAGTTTAATAGCTAAACATGTTACAACCCAAAAGTGGTAAACATAAAAAGGGGGTTGCGAGTATACTCATGATAATTTGATTCTTCGTCGCCGTAGTAAATAGGAGAGAAAATAGAATTTCTTTCTTCGGTTTTGCAAGTCTTCTACTTGTGAATCCGCGAGTGAGTTGTTGTTGATTAGGAGGTTGGAACACTAAGTCCTTCTACGCGAAGAAACAAAGTGTATGAGTTTGGGAAATTCGGAAGATTTAAGGATTCGGAATTTAAACATCACAAACATATACATATGAAAATAACGTGTAAAAATAATCACCTAGTACATATGATACTTGTTCGTGACACTATGAAACTCCAAGGAGTTGATATGTTTTCATGGAACAAGGTTCCATTAGAATCGTGACAAGTTATCATACCATAGGATGACATAATCTAGTACTATGACATATGAACACTAGTTCATCATTTTAGATTCAATTATTTGGATTATGTGTTTATATATTACATATATTATATACATATTATTGGGTCCAATATTTCAAGCATGAGGTAGAAGATTAATATCTTCATTTAGGTACCTCTAAGTATCAAGGAAGTCATGTAGGTGGTAGGAAGATCAAGCTTCCATTTAGGTACCTCTTATGGTTCACCACTACACTTGATGTAAAAACATACAAGAAAGGTCATGAACTAATATTAACACAAGAATAATAAACAACTACACTATGAGAAATCATCAAGTAATGTGGGGATTCTATATTGGACAACCCAAGTTAGTCCATAATCACACCTTCATCAAGCTTGAAGCTTGAACATCACTTGTGGGTTAAAAACCCTAAACAAAACAGAATATATGTGAGGTTTAACCTCTGATTTCGATTGTCTCAGCCCTGTTTTTAAGCTTAACTAACCATAGAAGTGGTTATAAGCATAAGGACATGGGTTTGAGTGAGTTAGACTCAAGTTTAAACAAGTATAAACAAAGTTAAATGAAATTAGATTCAAACAGTGAACTTTGGAGCCTATTTTCCGGAGTTCCAGGGATTTATTCACTGTTAAATACCCATAGAATATAAGCTAAGGTCTATCCAAGTGTTCTGGAAAAAGAATGAGCTAAAAAGGTTAAGAAATGAAGAAGTTATGCTCACTTTAGTGGAGCTTGATGCTTCTGTCCGAACTTCAGATTGCAGCAACGATTTCGAGTGTTTGAGAGAGTTGTGAGGAGGTTTGTAAAATGCAAATGACTTGGAGTAGTGTGGTATTTATAGGGGAAGGGTTGTGGGTAGTGGTTGTGGGTAGTGGTTGTGGGTCATAAATGCAAGAAACACACTTAAAACCAATCAAAACTCACCAAAATAACGACCAATCCAAGGCTGTTAACGAGCTGGCTACGGATCCACTGTTCACGTGGGCCGCGTTACGAACAGGGTTAGTTTAAGCGGGCCATGACAAGGGGGGAGGCAGAAGTTTCACTAAATTGCAATTTGGCCCCTGAAGTTTCTAAAATAGGCTTTTTAGGTGTTTTAGGGACTATTTTCGCCATAAAAACATAGTTTAAGGGAAAATCAAGTACGAGGAGCATAAACAAAGTATAATTAAGTGTCTGAAGGTTCTATTTAAGTATTGTTTACGATCCAAACACGTTTTATGTATAATTTTCACATATTTGCAAGTTTAGCACATAGTTTCCAAGAATTACGAATAAGCATCAATTGTATAATGAAATTGAATGTATGAGCATGTATAAGGTATGTATAACATGTATTTAACAAAATAT
Source organism: Helianthus tuberosus (assembly GCA_030545235.1). Taxonomy (NCBI): domain Eukaryota; kingdom Viridiplantae; phylum Streptophyta; class Magnoliopsida; order Asterales; family Asteraceae; genus Helianthus; species Helianthus tuberosus. The sequence goes on along the minus strand of CM060433.1, from coordinate 119,624,387 downwards.
GAGTTTTATTTATGATCCAAGTGTCGGATTTTACAACGGTTACAAAGAAAGAACGATTACAAGAACACAAGACTTCCAAAAATAGAAATACGAACAAGACTTGCTATAAATGGAAAGTACGAATAAGCAGGGCGTTACAGTCTCCCCTCCTTGAGTTCCCAAAATTTAGGAAGATGTAACGAAAAGATGCGGATACTTCGTCTTCATGTGACTCTTGAGTTCCCAAGTGAATTCAGCGCCACGTTTACCTTCCCATCGAACCTTGACGATAGGAATTTTACTGCGCCTCAATAACTTGACTCCTTGATCCATGATTTCGATGGGTTTTTCCACGAAATGCAAAGTCTCGTTGACTTGGGGGTCCTCGAGTAGAACTTGAAGCCCTTCGTCAGCTAGACACTTCTTTAAGTTTGACACATGGAAGACAGGATGTACATTGTTGAGTTCTTCAGGTAGGTCCAGTCTATACGCAACCTTGCCATCCCTTTCGAGTATCTTGAAAGGACCAGTGTAGCGAGGTGCGAGTTTCCCTTTCTTACCAAATCGAACCACACCCTTCCAAGGGGATACCTTGAGAAGTACCAAGTCACCTGTCTTGAATTCAAAGGGTTTGCGACACTTGTCAGCGTAACTCTTTTGTCGGCTCCTGGCTTTCAGTAAATTGTCTCGAACCTGTAAAATCTTGTCCGTTGCTTCTTGTATAAGCTCGGGACCAGTGAATTGAGATTCACCAATCTCGTGCCAACAAATAGGCGAACGGCACTTGCGACCATACAATGCTTCGAAAGGTGCCATTTTAATACTCGCATGATAACTGTTGTTGTACGAGAATTCGATCAACGGCAAGTGTGAATCCCAGTTGCCACCAAAATCTATTACGCAAGAACGAAGCATATCCTCTAAAGTTTGGATAGTACGCTCGGTTTGACCGTCTGACTGAGGATGGAAAGCGGTGCTAAGGTTGAGAACAATACCCATAGTAGATTGAAAATTTTGCCAAAGACGAGACGTAAAGCGAGCATCACGATCGGAAATGATGTCAATGGGGATACCATGACGACAGATGATCTCATTAGTGTAGATTCTAGCCAATTTCTCGACTTTGAAATCTTCACGAATGGGAAGAAAATGAGCTGATTTGGTCAATCGATCAACGATCACCCAAATACTATCATGACCAGAAGAAGTACGAGGAAGTTTAGTGATAAAGTCCATGGCAATGCTCTCCCATTTCCAGACAGGAATCTCTGGTTGTTCGAGTAAGCCAGAGGGACGTTGATGTTCAGCTTTTACCTTCGAACAAGTGAGACATTTTGCAACGTAGGAGGCAATATCCCTCTTCATCCCACGCCACCATTATGACGTACGCATATCACGGTACATCTTGTCAGCGCCAGGATGAACGGAATACTTCGATTTATGTGCCTCCTTCATCAGAAAGTCTCGAAGGTTTTCACGATTAGGGATCCAGATACGATTGAGATAGTATAGAATACCATCGGATTTAGACACGAGTTCATGTTCCTTAGCGCCTCGTATTTCAACAGAGAGACTACCTTCGTTAATAGAGGCATATTGGGCTTCACGAATGCGGTTTTGAAGATCGTTAACGAGTTGGAGACAACGGACACTCTTCACATGAGTTTTACGACTAAGTGCGTCGGCTACTACATTCGCTTTACCTGGATGGTATTTGATCTCGCAGTCATAGTCGTTTAACAGTTCCATCCAACGAAGTTGATGCATGTTCAGTTCCTTTTGGTCGAAGATATGTTGAAGGCTCCTATGGTGGGTGAAGACCACACACTTAGTACCATAAAGGTAGTGTCGCCAAATCTTCAACGCAAAAACAACTGCGCCAAGTTCAAGGTCGTGAGTAGTATAGTTTTTCTCATGTATTTTGAGTTGCCTCGACGCATAAGCGATGACCTTGTCTCGTTGCATAAGCACACACTCAAGACCAAGGTGTGAAGCATCGTAATATATGACGAAGTCGTCATTACCATCAGGAAGCGCGAGGATAGAAGCATTACAAAGCATCTCCTTGAGCGTTTGAAAAGATTCCTCTTGTTCGGGACCCCAAACAAAAGGTTTCTCTTTTTGAGTCAAAGAAGTCAAAGGAACAGCGATCTTTGAGAAGTTAGAGATAAAACGACGATAATAACCAGCAAGACCAAGATACGAACAAATTTCAGACGGAGACTTAGGTGCGATCCAGTTCGTTGACAGTATGACCAAGGAATTGAACCTCTTTTAACCAAAATTCACACTTGGAGAATTTGGCGTATAGACGTTCAGTACGAAGAAGTACAACGATAAGACGCAAGTGTCGCTCATGTTCTTCTTATGTCTTGGAATAGATAAGAATATCGTCGATGAAAACGATCATGAAACGGTCCAAGTACGCTTTGCACACGTTGTTCATCAAATCCATGAAAACAGCAGGTGCGTTGGTCAAACCAAAGGGCATGACCACAAACTCGTAATGACCATAACGTGTACGAAAGGCGGTCTTAGGTATATCTTCTTCGAGGACTCGAAGTTGATGATACCCAGAACGAAGATCGATCTTTGAAAAGCTGGTAGCGCCTTGTAATTGGTCGAAGAGATCATCGATGCGCGAAAGAGGGTATCGGTTCTTGACAGTAAGCTTGTTGAGTTCACGATAGTCAATACACATACAGAATGGCCCATCTTTCTTTTTAACGAACAAAATAGGAGCGCCCCAAGGAGAAGTACTAGGGCGTATAAAGCCTTTGTCAAGAAGCTCTTGAAGTTGACTCGAGAGCTTTTGCATCTCAGAGGGTGCTAAGCGGTAAGGAGACTTAGCGACAGGCATTGCGCCAGGCACTAAATCAATGCGAAAGTTGACAGAACGAGCAGGAGGCGGACCAGGAAGATCATCGGGGAACACGTCGGGAAAATCACATACGACGGGAACATCACTTATGCTTGGGCCTTTGTCCTTCTTTTCCACAATATGGGCGAGAAAGGCGAAGGTACCCTTGCGTAAGCATTTGTTCGCTTGGATACACGACATAAGCTTGATACCTTGAGAAGGTTTCTCACCACACACGTGTAGAGAATCACCGTTCGGAAGGGGGAGGCGGATAAACTTTTCAGAACTAACAACTTCAGCACGAACTCGCCTAAGCCAGTCCATGCCTACTATGATGTCAAAACTACCCATTTGCATAGGTATAAGATTGATTGAAAACGTATGATCATTGAGAATAAAGGAACAATTGGAAAGAACGGAATCAACAGCTCGGATTTACCATTAGCGACTTCGACAGCGAAAGATTTTGGCAACTTAGAGCGTTTACACTTAAGCAATTGTTTAAATTCTAGCGACACAAAACTTTTATCGGCGCCAGTATCAAACAGACAAGAAGCATAAACATGGATCACAAGAAACGTACCAGTGATGACATCGTTGGCGTTTTGAGCCTGAGCGGCAGTGATGACAAAAGCTCGGCCTCTAGCAGGTTGTTAAGCTTGTTGCTGCTGTTGTGGCGGTTGCTGCTGCTGTTGTTGCTGCTGTTGTGGCTGATAACGCTGAGGACAAACATTGGCGAGATAATTGAGATTGCCACACAGGAGCAGCTTGACGTTGAGCCTGGTTAGGTAGGGTTTGCAACGATAGCTTGATTCTTCTGGTTGTTTTGGGCTTGGGGGAAGTTTCGACATCGGTTAGCAAAATGACCATACCTCTGACAGTTGGCGCATTTACGACAGGGTACGTTGGTAGGATGATGAAACAAACAAGTAGTACATTTGGGATGAGATCCAATATAGCCTTGTCTTGGTGGTTCGGTGTTTGCGGGTGCAACGGCGGCTAAAGCTTGTAAGGGTTGTGGGTTTGGCGAAGTGACGACCGCACAATTTTGGCTTGAAGCCTTCCGCTTCTTGCCTTTGTTCTTCTTGTATTGGGAGGATGAAGGTTCAACAACGGTGGTAGTGTTGGTGGTATCAGTGACAGCTTGATGCGCACTCTTCGTCGAAACGTTGTCATAGGTTCCATGAAGAACACAGTTGTTGTTAAGTTCGGTGCCTACGGTATAGGCTTCCTCTATGGTTTTAGGGTTAGCAGCGACAAGATGATTGGTGAAGGAAGGTGCAACATAACGAATGAACTTGGCTATGGTTTTGGGGATGGAGTCGACTTGTCCAGGGCAAAGGACACTAAGCTGTTTAAAGCGTGTAATCAGACCATACATGTCGCTACCCTTTTGTGTTAGGTTCCAAAATTCGTTCTCCAATTTTTGGAGCTCGTGAGGAGGACAAAAATGGTCTATCATAAGCTGCTTAAACTCGTCCCAAGGTAACGCATGTGCAACATTGTTTCCCATCTTGTTGCGTTCGGTGGTCCACCACTCGAGTGCCCTCGAGCGGAAGACTCCAGTTGCATTCAAGGTTCGCAGTTCATCAGGGCAACCACTTTGCAAGAATGTAAGTTCAACTGCGTCAAACCAATTCATCATGGCGGTAGCGCCATCTTCTCCTGTAAACTCCAAAGGTTTACAAGCCTTAAATTTCTTGAATTGGAATGTCGGCTTAGGTTTTTTGGCCTTCGAATCAACAGAGCCATGCGGTGAATCGGTGTTTGGCTGAATCTTGCTCACAATATCGGGTATGAACTTGGCCATTTTCTTGGCCATGAATTTCATGCAATCCCTTTGTGACATGGAGTTGGATTTGGCATTGGAGGTCGAACCCTTCTTTGACTTGGTTTTCTTGGAAGCACCGTCGGACGACATCTAAGGAATCGAAAGAGAAGGAAAAGAATGAGACTTGATCATAAATTCAAAATAAGTTTGCAAGTTTTAAACATGTAAACATGATGTAACACGTATGGTTGACATAGTTAGCATGATTTCAACAAGTATTCAACAAGTATAAACACGTATGAATGCGTGAAAAGTGTATAAATTTAGTTTGTTCACGAGAATTATTATTGTTTTTGATTGCGCGAGACGTGCGAATTGTGTAACGGTTTTGAAACGAACGAGGAACAAGTATAAAATCACATATAAATTGAAACACATAAAAGAGAGGCTCATAAAACATAGGATTGTTTCGGGTAGAGAAACGTCGACTATTCCAAGGTGAATCGAAAGTCCTTTCAAATTAGAGAAACATGCTTTGGCCTATAGGTAAGATACTCTCGTCGAGAAGTGATTAACGATATCTTACCCTTCCAGTTACTACACGTCTCTAATCGATTGAAACAATCGAAACTTTGGCGAGAACGAAAATCGAGGAATGGGACTCAATCGACAAGGTGCGGGTTTCACCCCTAACTTGACGATTTCGTACCCTAATGTGGTTGGTACTCATCGGGTCAAAATATAATTTCGACACTATGACGAGGGTCCACTAGAGTTTGAATTGGAAATTTACCATTTAGATGTGGATTTCACTCCTAGCTAAATGGCGAAATTTCATGCAAAATAAGAATAAGCGGAATGAGAGTCGTTCACCAAATTGTGGGTTTCACGCCTATTTTGGTAAACTCGTCTCTTTTGTATAAAGAGTGTCTTCAAGTGTATTGTGTAAAATGTCTTAGGAAAGACATTATGTAAATATTAAGACCAAAGAGAAGAGAAAGAAGCGAAGTAGAGAGAATAACATTTTAAGCAAGAATCAAGAATGGTCAAAAATACGGTTCCTACTATAGACTAGGTCGAACATGGCAATTCTACCTAAATCCCTATAGTTATGGCTCTGATACCAATCTGTCACACCCCAACCAATGGTGGAATCATCGGAGTGGGACTAGTTCGAGATTGTAAGAGACTTCATAACACTATTTGTGACAATATTTAATTCAACCGATTTCATTTCATAAACAAATTTTCAAAACATTACAAGAATTCAAATAACAACATTGTTCAAACATAACTTAACAAAATTGATACAACACTTTAAACCTAAACGTCTAAGTGAGTATCTAGGCATCTTTGCTAGTCCATTTTCATAGCATCATCAATCCTCAACTTGTAACATGTTTAAAATACAATTCAATGCAAAAGCAAAGGCGAGTATACAAGTTTATGAATAAGTATCAGTATAAAAGTTTAAAAACGAATCCACATAGCAACTTAGTTTATACAAGATCAACCTAACATGGCATGCAATATTTCTAGTCAACCCTCTGTTTACGCAAAATGATATAATTCAACATGACCACCAGTCTACAGGCGATGCGTTACTCCTATAGCGCTATACATGTCAAATGGAGGCTCGTGAAAGCTAATGACTAAAACATATCACATAAGTATGGTCCACGTATAAGCATCAAGTATAACAACATAGTATTCATGTATAAGGATTGTTTTCGTGCATTGCATAAAGAATAAGTTTAAGTGTAGTTTAATAGCTAAACATGTTACACCCCAAAAGTGGTAAACATAAAAAGGGGGGTTGCGAGTATACTCACGGTTTTGCAAGTCTTCTACTTGTGAATCCACGAGTGAGTTGTTTTTGATTAGGTGGTTGGAACACCAAGTCCTTCTACGCGAAGATACAAAGTGTATGAGTTTGGGGAATTCGGAAGATTTAAGGATTCAGAATTTAAACATCACAAACATATACATAAGAAAATAACATGTAAAAATAATCACCTAGTACATATGATACTTGTTCTTAACACTATGAAACTCCAAGGAGTTGATATGTTTTCATGGAACAAGTTCCATTAGAATCGTGACAAGTTATCATACCATAGGATGATATAATCTAGTACTATGACATATGAACACTAGTTCATCATCTTAGATTCGATTATTTGGATTATATGTTTTTATATTACATATATTATATACATATTGTTAGGTCCAATATTTCAAGCATGAGGTAGAAGATTAAGATCTTCATTTAGGTACCTCTAAGTAACATGGAAGTCATGTATGAGGTAGGAAGATCAAGCTTCCATTTAGGTACCTCTTATGGTTCACCACTACACTTGATGTAAAAACATACAAGGAGGGTCATGAACTAATATTAATACAAGAATAATAAACAATTACACTTTGAGAAAGCATCAAGTAATGTGGGGATTCTATATTGGACAACCCAAGTTAGTCCATAATCAAACCTTCATCAAGCTTGAAGCTTGAACATCACTTGGGGTTAAAAACCCTATAGAAAACAGAATATATGTGAGGTTTAACCTCAGATTTCGAATGTCTCAGCCCCGTTTTTAAGCTTAACTAACCATAGAAGTGGTTATAAGCATAAGGACGTGGGTTTGAGTGAGTTAGACTCAAGTTTAAACAAGTATAAACAAAGTTAAATGAAATCAGATTCAAATAAGGAACTTTAGAGCCTATTTTCCAGAGTTCTAGGGACTTATTCACTGTGAAATACCCATAGAATCGAAGCTAAGGTCGATCCAAGTGTTCTGGAAAAAGAATGAGCTAAAAAGGATAAGAAATGAAGAAGTTATGCTCACTTCAGTGGATCTTGATGCTTCTGTCCGAACTTCAGATTGCAACAATGATTTCGAGTGTTTGAGAGAGTTGTGAGGAGGTTTGTAAAGTGCAAATGACTTGGAGTAGTGTGGTGTTTATAGGGGAAGGGTTGTGGGTAGTGGTTGTGGGTCATAAATGCAAGAAACACACTTAAAACCAATAAAAACTCACCAAAATCGCGACCAATCCAAGGCTGTTAACGAGCTAGCTCTGGATCCACTGTTCACGCGGGCCGCGTAGGGAATAGGGTTAGTTTACGCAGGCCGTGACAAGGGGGGAGGCAGAAGTTTCATTAAATTGCAATTTGGCCCCTAAAGTTTCTAAATTAGGGTTTTTAGGTGTTTTAGGGACTATTTTCTCCATAAAAAACGTAGTTTAAGGGCAAATCAAGTACGAGAGCATAAAAAAAGTATAATTAAGCGTATGATGGTCATATTTAAGTATCGTTTACGATCCAAACACGTTTTATGCATAAGTTTCACATATTTGCAAGTTTAGCACATAGTTTCCAAGAATTACGAATAAGCATCAATTGTTTCAAATCGAATGTATGAGCAAGTATAAGGTATGTATAACATGTATTTAACAAAATATGAGTTTTATTTATGATCCAAGTCTCGGATTTTACAACGGTTACAAAGAAAGAACGATTACAAGAACACAAGACTTCCAAAAATAGAAATTCGAACAAGACTTGCTATAAATGGAAAGTACAAATAAGCAGGGCGTTACAATGTGTGTAATGTAGCATCTTCTTATCCTTGTTCTCATACAATCACTGCTTGTTCTGTTGTCAAAAATATTTCTGCTAATACCGTATCCTCAGCAAATCAAACTTTGTTACATTCTTTGGATTCTACAAAGGAACCTGACTCTTATCACGAAGCTGCTCTTAATCCTCATTGGCAAGAAGTAATGCAAAAGGAGATTAAAGCTTTAGAAGCTAATCGTACTTGGTCTATTGTTGATCTTCCTTTGGGAAAGAAACCTATTAAATGTAAATGGGTTACAAGGTTAAGTATAATGCCAATGGGAGTATTGAACAATATAAAGCACGTTTAGTAGTTCATGGTGATACCCAAAAGGCTGGGATAGATTACACTGAAACATTTTCTTCGGTTTTTAAGATGACTACCATTCGTAGTCTCATTGCTACTGCTGCTAAATTAAACAGGGATTTGCATCAGCTTGATGTAAATAATGCATTTCTTCATAGAGATTTGGATGAAGATATTTACATGTCGCCTCCTCCTGGTATGATCTTAGATATTCCTGGTCAAGTTTTGAAGTTACAAAAATCTTTATACGGTCTAAAACAGGCTTCTCGTCAATGGTATGGGAAACTTTCTAACGTTCTCAAATCTAAAGGATATGTTCGATCTCAAAATGATCATTCCTTGTTTACCAAGACCATGGGTTCTTCAATTGTTCATTTGGCCATATATGTTGATGACATTTTACTCACGGGGAATAATAAAGATGAAATTCATGATATCAAGTCTTTTTTGCATTCCACATTTCAAATTAAGGATCTTGGATTTCTTAATTACTTCTTAGGGATTGAGATTTTAAAAGATTCCAAAGGACTTGTTATAACTCAAAGGAAATTCGCTACTGACTTACTCAAAGAGTTTCATGTTTCAGATGCTCCTACTACAAGTTGTCCTCTTCCTGTGAATTTAAAATTACTGGCAAATGAGGGTGATGTTTACTCAGATCCTTTACAGTTTCGAAGACTTGTTGGCAAACTCAATTATTTGACATATACTCGGCCTGATTTGGCATTTGCAGTTCAGTTCCGAAGCCAATTTAAGCAAGACCCTCGAGTACATCATTGGCAGGCGGAATTACATACTCTTAGCTATGTCAAAGGCACTGCTTCTTATGGGTTATTTTTTAATAACTCTCCTGATTTGAAAGTTGAAGCCTTTTGTGATTCAGACTGGGCTTATTTCTTATCACAAACGCACAAAGCATATCGAAATGGATTGTCATTTCGTTCGCGAAAAATTACAAGATGGTCTTATCAATCTTTCTTATGTTCCTACTAAAACTCAACCGGCTGACATTTCTACTAAAAGTTTACCCGGGCCACATCACCATTCTTTGTTATCCAAGTTGGGGCTTTCTCTCCCTCCAACTTGAGGGGGGGGGGGGGGTGTTATCATACAACGGTGGTGACGTGTACAAAGATGACATGGCGTATTTAGCATCTTATTTAATTTCTGTTATTAGAGTTTGTTAGTGGTTAATGCGTTGGTTAGGTTAGTTTCTCTGTATATAATGACCTGTTTACTTTTACGCACAGTAATCAAAATAGTTGTTCTTCATCTTCTTTCTCTCTGATCAAAATTTCAAAAGTCTAGGGTTCAACATGCCATGGAAAATGGGCTAGAATCCAAGCTCTGTTTGAAGTTCTTATAAGATTCGTTTTTCTATTGTTGTGACACCCACACTAGAAAATGGTCTAGAATCCAGGCTCTATTTGAAGGTTCTTCTTATAAGATTCTTTTTTTTATTTATTTATTGTTGTGACACCCACACTAAGGTAAAAAAGAAAATGCATCAAGCCTAAATAGCTTTAGATCCGTTATGGGCCAATTTTTAGCTAAATGAATCATGTTCAGGTCGACTTGTGAGGCTTGCAGGCTGACCTATTTACATTATTTAATTCTTCCCTTATTCTTTACAAAAAGTGTTTGGTGTTATAGCATAATCAATTTCAGTAATTTATGCTAAAATTTAATAGATAAAAGATAAATAGACATCGAGTGTTATAGTTTAATCGTAATTATTTTATAAATGAAGGTTATTATACAAGAGACGCTTATCTTACAAAATGTAGGAGACAATTTGGGTCGTCGATTTGCAAGATCAATGGATTAAAATGATGTGGTAACAGTATTGTAAATACAACAATTCTACAAATGGAACCACAAATCGAAAAAGGGTATTATAGTATTTTCTCACGTGACCTACTTCACCCTCGATTTTTAAACAGATATCATTTTTCATATGATAATTTTTTTTTAAATTAAATTATATTAACGAACATTTCATTGATTTTAATTTGAGTATATTATTGCTATATAGTTCTTAATTTAGTATGTTTTTACAAGATATAAAGTTACATGATTATGTTCCAGTATGTAATTACGTACTGGAACATAGTCTATGAATACCTAAATCATTACCATATGTGTAAATAGTAACAAACTCTCAATGTAACACTACATCTATAATCACATACCAAAAGGTCAATGAACACCTATATCACATGCTAGATACACAATGTAAACCTAAATCTAGAATCACGTACCGTGTGTGTAAAAGTAGTAACAAATGCTCAATGTAATAATCGCGTACTATGTGTGCAAATAGTAACACATGCTCAATGTAACACTACAGCTGTAATCATGTAACGACTTATATTACAGATCTAATCATGTAATAGCATAAAAACAATTAAGTTCTTATTAATTGAATGCATAATCACGTAATAAGCATAACTTAAGTAAAAAAAACATTATACAATAAAAAACATTATACTATAAAAAATATATAATAACGTAATTAAGTACTGATACATGATCACGTGACATTACACTTGTTACATATGGTACGTGATTATAGATGTAGGGTCAAACTGGGCATTTGTTAATGCTTACATATATAGTACGTAATTACATACTAGAACATAATCACTTAACATGTGTAACAACCCGACCTTTCAGATCGTTACCTAACACTGTCTTTTCATTTGTAACCGTTTGTACTCCCGAGATTCGGTTAACGCTAAAGGGTTAAACGATACTTTCAACGCATTATTTAACGCATATTACAATGCTTATCCAAAACGCAGTTATCACATTTAAACGCTATTTACAACGCATACTATTTAAACGCACTTTATCGCATTTTACATCGCTTATTTAGACTAAACGCTATTACAACGCTATCGCAACGCAAACTCAACGCAAACTCGAAACGCAGATTTACTTATGTTATGTGTGTTATTTGTGTGGTTATTTGTTTAAATGTTATGTGGTATTCAACGCAACGCTTATACGCTCAACGCTCACTCGCAACTTGATTAAACGCAACGCAACGCTAAACAAACGAAACGAAAGTTGGAAAACTAACAAAACACAACACGGTAGTCCGAATGGACATCCGCCCGGATGACCATCCGCCCGGATGACCATCCGCCCGGATGACCATCCGCCCAGATGACCATCCGACCACTGCCATTTCGCGCACCTACTTAAACCCTCTCCCTATAAATACTGCCCGTACACCTCATTTCTCTGATTTGACACTTCCATCTGCTTACACACTCTCAGTCACTCTCAATCGTGATTCAAGGCTATTTGTAAGCATTTTCTTCTCGAATCTTGTACAATTTTCATCTCTAATCACTTCTACATCATCTTCTTCATCAAAATCACACACAAACACTAACTTTTTCCCCTGAAATCACTTATTTGAGCCCCTTGAAGGTGTTCTTCACTCATTTTGCTTATGCAAACTGTTGTGAACCACCATCTCATCAAGATTGGTTCAGATCTAAGAGATTTCCACAACTTTTAACTAAACTAGGGAAGATTTCAACACTTTTTCATCTGCTTTCAACCTTTCTTCACTTTTCTACTCAAAATTGATGGAATCTGGACTCAATCAGACTCTTGACTCGTTCCTTAGTCAAGAGCCGACTTGAAAATGGATTTCCACCGAAAAGATGGACCGATTAACGGGTCAAACATGAATCTTCATCAAGAACAGTAAATTTGATCGAATGGGCTGAGACGGCTGAGACCATCCGATCGAATGAGCTAGACTTGGGGTATTCCCGTTGTTTGAAACGACGTCACGCCGTCTCCGTTAAACTTCAAAGTTTCTACTTGGAAAATTTTAAACGAAATTTCAAACACAGATCATCCCGCTCGAATGGCCATCCGTTCGGATGACCATCCGACCGGATGACCTGATCCTTATAAATTTCACTTTTCAACGTTTTAACTAAACTCTGAATTTTAACGATTTCACAAAGGATAACATCTCATTTGAATGGCCATCCGTTCAAATGGCCATTCATCCGGATAGCCATCCATCCGGATGGATTATACCCATTCGTTCGGAACACCATTCGAATATCTAATCCATTCGACATTCTAAGTCTCAACCGAACAACACTTATGCTTCTGTTTACATGCACAGGCTGACCCAACGCGCTCCCTTTAATCCAATCCCGACTGTGTTTACTTGTTAAACACGCACTGAGTATACTCGAACCCATTTTCATTTAATACACTTTTGGTTGTTACATACGTTCTATATCAAAACACAACACACAACGCAAAGACTTTATAACGCTAACCGCTCCCGCATGCTATACGTGATCTATGAATGCTTGTACTATGCTTATACAGTGTTACACTATACCGCCTCCAGCAACGATAGTGTCACACCCCCAAAATACCACATGCGGAAACCCCCGCGAGGCGTGTGACGTACCAGGATCTAGCCACCAATCACATTGAACTTATAAAGATATTTCAAATAAAACTCTCATTTATTAAAATAAGTGTTACAATACAAGATCTATTATCCAGCGGAAGCATATTACATTTTGTTATGAGTTTCATAAAGCAGGTATACAAAACCATCAGACTTGTCTTATGATTCCTTGCAACTTGACCCATGACCACTCCAGCATCCCAGACAGCAAGTTCCAACAACATGTACCTAAAGGCCTGCAAGCATGTAGAAAAACGTGTATCAGACAACGCTGGTGAGCTCACAGATTTGTTAAACCATTCGTTACCGATTACTGATTCATGTTATGTAATGCTGTGTTATGTTGATAATAACTCGATACCGCAGACGACCCTTTTTGCCCTTCCCCAATGCTCTATCAAACATTGGTCATTATTTAAAGTTATTAGTTCACGCCCGTCCTATCCAGGAGCGTCGTGAGGGTGCCAAACCTAATAGCGCTATCAACTAATAACCCCGTTGCCCTACAAGCAACAACCCGGTAGAATGATGGGACTTAAGTGATAGAAGTGAGTGTATTATCCAACCATAACATTTACTGAAAACCGTTGCATATCCCCTGCAAGGATAGCGTTGTGAAATCCGCCTCACATCCCCTGCAAGGATGTGGGTATTTGAAAACCGCCTCATATCCCCTACAAGGATATGGGTTTACGAAAATCCGTTTATAAGTTTTAACTGTTTGATTGTCCCCACCGGACGCATGCTTGTTTTGAGAGAAGTGAACTCACCTTGGTTTGCTCGGTATGTTATGTCACGTTATTCAAGTTGGTCAACAAATCCTAATATCATTTCCAGTAACAGTCAATTTTATAGCACTAAATCATACATTCCTTATACATATTACACATGGAACCCACACATAATGTCATGCAAAGCGTAATAGTTGGTCATGCAATTCAACAGTCGATACCACACATCATATCATCACAGAGTGGGTGTTTGAATCTCACACCAGTTTGTTTACATAATCACCTATCATTATCATATCCCCATTATCAACATTACTCATCTAAGTGTGTGTGCTCTATTCCGATTGAAGCCCATCCTGAGTGGACACATGTAACGTGCGGCCCACAGTCAAAAGCCCAACACGTCCGCGGGCAGCCGTGATCTGTGCGACCAAACCCAACCCAAACTTGTGCATGCCAAGTTGTATGTGGCCCGCTTACATAACAGGCCCAAAGGGATTAGTCTAATATCAGTGTGTGGCCCAAGTGTGCATGTGTATTCGTTTAAAACGTTGTGTGGCCCCATTAATTCTACAAGCCCAATCAAGTATGCACAAAGAACATGTTTCGTCAGAATGAAAGGGCGACGAAACCCCAACCTTCGTCGGCACATGCTGTGACGAAACATCAACTTCCGTCATGTAGGTGTGTGTGTGACGAAACACCATAGTTTCGTCGTGAATGGGTGTGTGGTGAAACACCAAGTTTCGTCGTGAATCACATCAGATGGTTATGGTGCATTCTACAAACCCTAATCGTTTTTACTTTCATAACCGTGTACCTTCATAGCCCTCCCCCTAATTAGTGCCAATTATACGAGACCACAATTCCATCTAACAAGCAAGTTCTAGTTTCATCCACTATCTTCTTTTACTGTACAATACTCGATTTAAATCAAATAGCATTACAACTTTCTATTTGAAATAACAGTTCATTATTTAACCAAGATACTACAACATATAAGGAATATTATAAACGGTATATCAGGGTTTTGATTTTATATGTTAGTAAAACCAACCCACAACATTATACAATTGATAACTCATCAATCCTACTTCTAACAGATTTATACATATAAAGTTCTTATAGTATGTGCGACCCGAAACAAACCAAACATCAACAAGGTAGTTCTCAAACATAAACAACACATATATATTTGCATGAATATAAACTAACCGGTTGATGTATAAAACCAAGTACAAGGATAAGCTCTAAAGCAAAAGGGTTTCGAAGAGGGGGGGTTTACTGCCGTCACAATTTAGGGAAGGGGGTGAGGGTGTTTAGGGTTTGACTAACTTGTGTTAATATAATAGGTGCATGGAATCTAATTCCATACATAACTGGAACAAAGTGGGCCGAACCCACTTGAATTGTGTTTTTGTTTTATTTTTTTTGTTTGGGCTCCTAAGACACTGGGCCGGGTACCAACAACTCAAAAGGGTTTGGTTTGGGATTGAAATGATAATAGAATGAGGTGTGTGTGAGCGGCCCAACATTCGTGCGGCCCAAGCATAACCGTTAGGCCCAATGAGTTATGTGCGGTCCAAATATGGCCCAGCATAGTGACTTGACTACACACACAAACATACTCGAGCCCGTTCACGTAAAACAAGTTTAACACGGTCATGAGTATGAGCGAAGAACAATGAGAATCATAAATACGAGATTACACGATACTAACCTTGAAAGTTCGGGTTGTCACATCATCCCCAACTTGAAAGAAATTTCATCCCGATATTTGACAAGTAATCCAAAACAGCAAGATGTTAACTCAGGATGACTGTGGATTTTCCGCGGGTACCACATTATCCCCAACTTGAAAGGGAATTTCGTCACGAAATTCACCAATGATAGCAAAAGTTGGTTCAACCACCTGAGCAATTGAGGATACTAGAGCTTCATCTGATCCTTGCGTCCCCACGTGAACTCCGGTCCACGTCTTGAGTTCCAACGAACTCTCACGATTGGAATTCGACTATGCTAACGATTCTTGAAGTCCTAGTCCATGGTTTCAATAGATTCCTCAACAACCGCTATTTGTCGTTAATCTCAGACTCTAATAGGGGTATCGCAAGCGTTTCATCGGACAAACACTACCTTAAATTCGAGACATATATGACATCACGTACGCTACCCAATCCATTAGGTAAGTCGAGTTTGTAGGTCACGTTACCGATTCCTCCCAGAATGTTGTATGGCCCAACATGATGTGAGTTAAGCTCGCCACGCTTCCCGAGGCGTACCGCACCCTCCCAGGGTGAGACCTCCAATATGACACGTTCGCCTGCAGCGAACTCCCGGTGTTTCCTAAGTTATCAGCTTTCCTGGCGATCATGCGTTGTCGCCATACGATTTCCAATCTAAATAATCTTCCCAAGAGTTTCGAGTGCAAGTCCTAGACCCGTGATTAGGTTGTCATCCGCCTCAGTCCACGAGGAGATTGGTATTATCATCCATGCAATGCCTCAGACAGAGCTGTATGCATACTAGTACGGTAACAGCTACAGTAGAGCTCACCCAAAGATAAGTGTCCTTCCCAAATGTATACCAAAACCAGTCACGCACATGCTCGCAGCATGTCATCGTGTGTCAGGATGGTTCGGTACTCTGTCCGGTTGTCCTACAGTGATAAGTAATGCTCATGTCTAGATCTGAGCCAAGGGGTTTGTGTATTGCTTGTCATAAATCAGGTATAGCTCAAAATCAAAGGTAATAGGAGTTGACACTCCGTGCCTAAAAGTTGTCGCTCCCAGAGGAATATTCACAAGCTGAGAAGACTGGTCAGTTTCCTGGAGTGCAAGAGAGTGTACTGGTTGCATGAGAAAATCTACGATCATCCATGTGATACTGCTTCTGTTCTGAGTTTTAGGTAGACTAATGACAAAATCCATGGCAGTCTGTTCTCATTTCCATATGGGTGTTTCTGGTTGCTGATATTCCACCTTGACTTTCCCACAAGTCAAACATCGTTCACATACTTTGCTATGTGGATCTTTCACGTTTGGCCTCCAATACAAGATTCATAAATCTTAATATTCCCCAACAAAACACAGACGACTAGAATATCGAGGTAGGTGTGCTTTGCTCCACTCGAGTTCCCTACGGTTGCGGCATAATGGGAAAACATATGTGTTCCATGAAGTAGTGAATATCGTCCAATCTTGCCAAAAGTTGCTCTTCCATGCCCCGCATGGACCCAACTTGAAATTCCTCTTCCATTAATGCTTCGATTAGAACAAGGCGAATCTGATCGGGTGAGCTAGAGTCGATAGTGAGCTGCATGCTCATACGTGTTTAGGTTCCATATTCGTAATTGCTCGAGGGTTCCATCCGGTGATGTCATCACATGCTTAGCTCTCTCGAAACCAGGGTACACGGGAGGCCCTTGTGATCGGTCTAAGTAGTGCATTCGGTACCGTCCAAGTGTTGCCTCCAACTTAAACCCAAAGACCAAGGTTTCCACCGTAGGTTGTATGTCGTGCAATTCATCTTTGTAACTCCATTACGTAAGTCATCACTCCCTCGTGTTGCATCGGCGTGTAACTGGGACTCTGATTCGAACCATCATGATATACCACTAGATCACCCACATCCTCGGGTAAAGACGATGCTCAGTGCGTTGCAGAGTAGGGATTCGAAAGCTGAATAGTCGTCCTCCTGTTTTGTCTTCCACGAACACCGCACCCTGCTGTGCTAAAGAGATTGAAGCTACGCGATCTTCAAAAATCCTGTGATGAATCTGCGATAGTATCTAGTGAGACCAGGAAATTGTTGTACCCTCGAAGGGGTCTTTGGTGTCGATCAGTTTCCAACAAAATGGATCCTAGCGAGATCCACGTGTATTCCCACTTCGTTGATTATATGACCAAAAATGTACCTCTCGAAACCAGAAGTTACCTTTAATCAAGACTTCACGCGGAGTGGCTCCTCCCTCTGAAGCTCTAAAATAGGATACATATGCCGCCCATGGTGTTCCTTTCTCTTGGGAATGATCTAAAACGTCTTCGTTAAACACGGTCGATTCATGTGGTCCATAAAGTTGTTGGTGTATTGATTAACTCAATGGTTATGGTGTACAAAGTCGCACTGGCCGTATTGCGTTCATTATGCCGTTCTAGGAACATTCTCCCCTTGGTCTTCCAGCTGATGATAGTTCGTTCGTTAGTCAATCCTCGAATGAAGGCTTGTCCCTCGCAACTGGTCGACAGGTTGTCAATACATGGTCGAGGCAAACGGTTCTTGACTGTCACCTTGTTGAGTTCTCGATAGTCAGTACACATACGAAAAGGCTTGTCTTCATGGATATAACTAGGGCTCCCCAAACTAAAACTAGGTCCGATATAACTCCTGTCCAACAGTTCCTGTAGTTGATTTGACAGTTCTGCGACCCTCCTGGCACCAGACGGTAAGAAGTACGAAGAATCATGGCTGCCTCTGGCATGGGATCAAACTGAGAGTCCATCTAACAGTTGTAGAGGTAAATCTGAAAGTTCCTCGAGTGGCTCACCGAAAGAAATCACGAACAATTTCTGGATCCTCGATCCTCTCTTTCTCATTCAGTAACGGTTGTTAACGTAGCGGGGTAATCCTCCCGTAGACACTTCTGGGCCTTCTTTGCTGATATAGTGCTAACCTTTACACCATTCTGACACTTTAAGGTATAAAGTGACGTAAAATTTCCTTCTCACAGGGTATATCTATGCGATATCTAGATAACCAATCTTCACAACTACTGCATCGAACCCATCAAGGATAGCAGAAGGAAGGTCGATGTCGAACACCTGTCCCCCAAGGTCGAGTTTGCATCCCAGCGAACATATAAGGCTTCAATTAACTTGCATCAGCCGACTCCTCAACACGTTCGGTTCCAGGAAGTATCAGGGTTGAACAGAACAGGAACGAAAAGATTAGCTTCTAAGAACGTGCTGGCCATCATGTTGCTGTAATCCTGGCGTCGCCCACGCCAGCCCCAAGTGCCCTTCCATGAGCATCATGTTGTTGTTTTTGCTACGAGAATTTCAGTACTGTCGTCGTTCCCCTGGTTGTTGTCGTCTTGGTTTAACAACGGCCCATCCATGTCGTAGGCACCTTCATTCCCATACTGAAGGCTACGATTACGAGTACCTTGATGTTGCCATGACTGTTACCTCTAATGTCGTTGCTCGAAACGGAGCTCCACGATCTTTCACTGACCAAGTCCATCTTTTCACATTCTGTGCCACACCCTAACGCGCTACTCGCTGTGCTGGTAGTCACACATTCCACACTATAATTTGTTGTCATCGCTTATGCCCCGATTGATTTGTAAGAGTTGACTCCCATGAGTCACTGACTAGGGTTAAGAGTTCGATTGAAGTCAATTTGCTGCTGCTCGTTGCCGGTGGCCAAGGTCGTCTAATACTGAGGTTGGTAAAGTACTACGTTCACTCTCTTGTCCATCGTTTTTGCAAGTTGACTGAGTAATACACGGTGTGTTTCCAGGGCGTTGCAGAAGTGATCGCACTTCGGGATCTAAGGCGTCAATACAAAGAGTTCCAACCAATGAAAAGGAGTGAAAAGGTATCGACCAATCATTGACGTTGCAATATCCAACTCAGGGTCGTCCGTACAAGCACCTAGCATTCTACACAGTTCGCTAGACGTTCAGATGGGTGCTCAGGTAATACTCGATAGCATCGAGATTCGAAAGGATTCAGAGAGGAGTGAAAAGATCGCGTTCGAGTAGGAGACAATCACTGCTATGACCCCTATATTTTGTTGTGTTTCACATTGATCAAATAACGGAACAGAACCCCTTTTTCACTTGTTAAGCCTCACTGGGACTCGCATGCACCCCACATTATTATTATGTGTGCACCCACAATAATATTGTGATTTGCATGTTCATCTCAGTTCCTCCTAACTCATGTCAAATGGTTCTTCAAACTCAGGTATCAAACGAAGGTTATCAAAATGATAAGATCACAAAAATCCAAGGACTATGACATACTATCAACGCATCATAATGAAAGCAAACAATTCATGCCATCATGCTATAGTGACGAGTGTGTGTTCGTATGTTACGTCATAAACCAATGTGTACTAGTCATGTGATGTATGCAACAAGTGAGAAAGACGAACCTTGCAATCCGGAGCTAAGTGTCATGGTCGTATTCGCGTATTTAGAACTGTTCAGTTATAGTCTGGTTTTATAAATCGTTTTAAAACCAAGTTCACTATAACTAGTGGCTCTGATACCAAACTGTCACACCCCCAAAATACCACATGCGGAAACCCCCGCGAGGCGTGTGACGTACCAGGATCTAGCCACCAATCACATTGAATGGTTATGGTGCATTCTACAAACCCTAATCGCTGTTACTTTCATAACCGTGTACCTTCATAGCCCTCCCCCTAATTAGTGCCAATTATACGAGACCACAATTCCATCTAACAAGCAAGTTCTAGTTTCATCCACTATCTTCTTTTACTGTACAATACTCGATTTAAATCAAATAGCATTACAACTTTCTGTTTGAAATAACAGTTCATTATTTAACCAAGATACTACAACATATAAGGAATATTATAAACGGTATATCAGGGTTTTGATTTTATATGTTAGTATAACCAACCCACAACATCATACAATTGATAACTCATCAATCCTACTTCTAACAGATTTATACATATAAAGTTCTTATAGTATGTGTGACCCGAAACAAACCAAACATCAACAAGGTAGTTCTCAAACATAAACAACACATATATATTTGCATGAATATAAACTAACCGGTTGATGTATAAAACCAAGTACAAGGATAAGCTCTAAAGCAAAAGGGTTTCGAAGAGGGGGGGTTTACTGCCGTCACAATTTAGGGAAGGGGGTGAGGGTGTTTAGGGTTTGACTAACTTGTGTTAATATAATAGGTGCATGGAATCTAATTCCATACATAACTGGAACAAAGTGGGCCGAACCCACTTGAATTGTGTTTTTGTTTTATTTTTTTTGTTTGGGCTCCTAAGACACTGGGCCGGGTACCAACAACTCAAAAGGGTTTGGTTTGGGATTGAAATGATAATAGAATGAGGTGTGTGTGAGCGGCCCAACATTCGTGCGGCCCAAGCATAACCGTTAGGCCCAATGAGTTATGTGCGGTCCAAATATGGCCCAGCATAGTGACTTGACTACACACACAAACATACTCGAGCCCGTTCACGTAAAACAAGTTTAACACGGTCATGAGTATGAGCGAAGAACAATGAGAATCATAAATACAAGATTACACGATACTAACCTTGAAAGTTCGGGTTGTCACAGATAGTACTATAGTTTGGACTCAGCACCTGTCGTGGATAGGGGTTGCTAGGGATCACATCTCTTTACTTCACGTGTTCACTGAACATGTGTCGCGCACACTCTACAACGCAGTCTCGTGGTTAAGCTGTAATCATTTTCTGGTAGTTACATGCTTCGCCCGTTACGTGTTACATGCAGGTTATGCGTAAACGCTTTTCATACTATATGCTATGCAACTTTGTGTACTCACCTTTACTTTATGTATTGACTTTATTTTAACGTATGTGACATGTTAAGTGGATGCATGCTGAAAACAAGCTAGGAAGTCTAGAAACCACTAAATAAATCTGAGTTGTCGGAATAGATTTGTATTTGAGACTTATTATCTGTAATGACTATTTTTGCTTTATCTGTTAGTAGTATGGGATATTAACATTAAAAATATTGTCATTTAATAGTTGTTGTGGATTCTCTTGAACAATCTGTTTCGCTCAATGCCACGCCCCCATGATTCCGCCATCGGTTGGAGTGTGACAACCTGACACAATCACGTAACTTTATAGCTTGTAAAATATAAATATAAATATAAAAATTAAGAAAACTATAGCAATAGCCTACTAAAATTAAAGAGAATGAAATCCTCATTAATATACGGTATAATTTTTAATATATATATATAGAGAGAGAGAGAGAGAGAAAGTGTAAAATACAATAGCCCTTAACGTGCGACCAGTATGCTACGAAAAGACAACATGCGTGATTATTTGATATAACCTGTGTGATTAGTTTTCTTTTCAATTAGCCTGGGTTTGATCAATTTCGTCCAATTCGTTTCAATTTTCTTTTCGTTTCACTTCAAATTCACCATTGTTCAGTCAATTTCATCGAATTGGGTTCAAATTTATCGTTGATTTTGAAAAGTTTCATCAAAATGTCGACCCTCGAAATCAAACCGTAGAACATAGGATGCAGGAACATGACCAAGCTTTGATTCGATTGGAGTCAGAGGTCAGTAACAATGGTTTCAGATCATAGAACAGGGGATGCGATTTTTGAACTAGGAGTTAGGGCATGCGTGATTAACGTGCGTGATTTATGTTTCCAACATGCTTGATTAGGTTTTTTGAGTCTTATAACGTGCGTGATTTTCAAATGAACGTGCGTAATTATATGTCGTACCAGTCGTACGTTAAGAACTATTGTACGTTAACCTTCCTCTATATATATACACACATATATATACTTATATATATATATATATATATATATATATATATATATAGGCTTAGGTTCATTTGTGAACCACCCCCTTAATTGTGAACACTAGTGAACTAATCCTAGCTCTTGATTATCAAGACACAAGTGTAAATCAATGGCCAATATTTGATGATGAAATACAAATACATTAGGGTATTTTACGATTTAATGATGTAAATTAATAACCGTTTGAAAATAGGGGTGAAGTAGGTCAGGCGATCAAAATACCATGATAACCTTCCACACTTAAATTAAAAAGGACACGTGTCACGCTGAGGTTGTCCCCTATATTTGTATGATAAACTTGTCTTGTAAATGATCCAACCCCTTATTTTATATACATTTGTGTTTTATTTTTGTTGTAAATTTATAATTAGAGTATTAGTTTGTATAAAATAAAAAAAAACATATTATATACGGTTAAACGAGTCTTGTTTGTTTCAAACAGCAAAAATTCATGTCATTGTACGGGTTCATGTGTCAAACATAATTTGGAAGATGATAAGAAAATTAACGATACAATATAACAATGAATCTTAGTTACTATTCCATGTCAAGGGCCCTACTAGCCTACAGTGGCGAAGGTTAGTTGGTGCTCGGGGGTGCACCCGCCCACCCCAATGTTTCGGTTAGAAGTGTATAGATTCCAATTTTTCGTCCGAAAATTTTAAAAATCATATTGGATCGCCTCCCTCCAATTATTTTTCCTAAATATTTATACAATATATAAATTAAAGTAAAGTTTGTTACCACTTTGTATATCCTAAATATTTATACAATATACAAATTAAAGTTTGTTACCACTTTGTATATAAGTGAAGGGTAATTTTGTAAATATATTTAACTCTTATTTGTTTAACCCTAGATTACACACCACACAATAAACTTAATCGCAAGTTTTTATGTGTAAGAACGGGTCCTTTGAATGAATAGATTTTTTTTGTTTTATTTGGAACTATTATTATTATTATTATTTTTTTTTTTTTAAGATATGAATGGGTTTCTTTGAATTGTGTTTTATCTAAAACGGATTGACATTATTATTTGACCTGACCCGACCCGAAACATAACATTAGGAAAAAAAAATTGGGTCCCATCACCTTACGCCCCCTCGAAACTTTTGGTCAAGCTCCGCCACTGCTAGCCTAGAAAAAGTATCATGACAATTAACGATACAATACAACCGATTAATCTATGCCATTTCCTCTACTTTGACATCGGTGATCTGCTTGTGACATCACATACTCGGCCAGAAGTCTTATGTAACAAATGTGCATTGACCACTCTATGTACGCATCTCCAAACCCCTGCATGCATTATGTGATTACAAAATTGATCTTATTTGGTTATTTGGTCAATACATTTTACAGATGTATTTGATGATGAACCTTACAGGCATCCCCTTCCCATAATATGTTATGCATACAATTACACTTTGTTGTCAACTCCATTCCTGTGAAAGTACAATCATTTTACGGAACACCGCAATAAATTGATCTTTATAACTTTGGCTACTTTTGAAGATTCTATAGAAACAAAGTTGCGCCCCAAAAGAACACGTTGAAATTGGAGCATGAGAGTTGATAAGATTATTATTTAGGGTCTTTTAACTAGATATCAGTACTTAATTTGGCTACCACAGCTAACACTGAACTATTGTTTGAAGAAACTTACTGGTTATACTATTTTTCCACCGGCATCATGACACCTGATGTAAGCACGGCTAAATATTAGTACATCTATTGCTTGGCCGAATGATATTATTAAGCATAAAAATAATAATAATCTAAGTGTTTAACCAGCATGTCTAGCAACATTTGGGGATCTGCTGGACCCTAATTACTAAAAATTTATAACTTTTCACCAGAACAACTAACAGGAAATTTAAGTTGATCTATTGCAAATTTGACAGCAGTTATTGATGGTTTTGGTATTGTTGAAATAGTATTGTGGACAATTATATTCTAAAAATAAAAGAACTTAAGTTCAAGAAGGAAGAAAAATAAAATGAATGTAAAAAGATTGAGATGAATTGAAGAAAATGGTGCAATATACATGTAAATTACACAGATGGAGCATGTGGTTTGGGAAAATCACGGATTTGGTTCCTAAAATGAACACAAAGTGTTCAATAACAAATTAATTAACATGAAACCAGATCAGTTGCTGAATTGTTAATGATACAACTTAGTTAGATGATATTAGTAAGGGGCTGACCAGGCCATTATAAAATCATTTGTCCCCATGATTTAAAATTTTGGATTCGCCACTGATTGCTCACCGTCATTGATAATTGACCAATGATAATATATGTCCTCACATGGTCCTGAAGACCATCAGTAGTGGGTCAACAGCCTCAAGCCAGGAGGTAAAAGCCAAACCTTAACACACAAAAGACTGGAACTTTTGGTAATACATGAAACTTTTATAGTTGAAAACAGAGCTTAAGTGTTAACCACAGAATGGCAGAGAAGAATATGAATATATCCTTTAGCCTTTACATACAACTTGTTATAAAAAAACATAACACTTGGAGAAATCAAGACTAAATAACTAAAAAGATAATGTGTCCAGTTACTCATCGATGCTGTCTTAGAAACTCACTGTTGTTGATGTTGACTCGTCATCTGTAAACATTGGTATATCTTCACAATGATTAGTGTGTCCAAAACTAGTTTGAACTGTAGCAGTAGCAGGCACTTGTGACATTCTCATGCCTTCTAACTCCATTGCTACTTCTTTCATTGTTGGCCTATGTTTCCCGTTGGAATTCAAACATCGCATTGCCAAGTTGGCAATTTCCAAGACCACACCCTTTGAATCCTCATGTACAACCACTGGGTCAAATATAGACATCACACGACCTTCTTCCATAGCAAACATAAAGTGTGTAGCTAAATTTCTGTGCTCACCAAATCTAGTTAAGGAAATTGGCTTCTCTCTTGTAAAAAGTTCGAGCAAAACAACTCCAAAACTATACACGTCGCTTTTCTCGGTGAACTGACTCGACTGGAAGTACTCTGGATCAAAGTAACCAAATGTCCCTTTGACTAAGGTAGTTAAGTGAGTTTGATCTAGTGGTACCAACCTTGAGGTTCCAAAGTCAGAAACTTTGGCTCTGTACTTTTCATCCAAAAGAATATTTGTGGTCTTGATGTCCCTATGATATATTGGAATAGGGGTCTCTGAATGTAAGTAAGCAAGTGCTCCAGCAACCTCAGTAGCAATTTGCAATCTCATGTTCAAAGAGAATGGTAACTCTCCGGTGCTATCTTGAATGTAAGCATACAAGGTTCCTTTTGAGACGAATTCAGAGACAAGTAGAGGAACCTCTGTCTCTAAGCAACATCCCAATAATTGGACCACATTTCTATGATTGACTTGTGCCAGAATCACAACCTCATTGATGAATTGCTTTAATTGGCTTTCATCAACAATCTTTGCTTTTTTGACTGCTACAATCCTTCCATCCGCTAACATGCCTTTATACACCGTACCTTGACCTCCTCGTCCAAGAATTCTATTCTCGTTAAAATGGTCAGTGGCGGTTTCCAACTCCTTGGAGGTGAAAAGTATGGTTTTATCAACTAGACCATCTTCAGTTGCTTCTTTTTGTTTAAGAAGTAGACCACCATTGCGTTTAAAAAACTTTTCTTTCTTTCTCTTGGCTATGGTTTTCTTGATTAGTTTGTGCATTTCATAGATGAACTTTGCTAGAAAAAGCAACCCCATGCATATACTAACCCCTGAAAAGAGGCAAATACAATGAAGAAAAATAAACTCAAGAATCTAAAATGTTCAATACTCTGTAGCAGTGACACAGACACCGCTGATGAATTTGAGCAATTCGATTGAACTGGAAAATATTCTTTTGTAATGACGTAGGAATGGAATGATGTAAATTTCCTAATTTATAGTTAAATGAAGTGTTAACAATAACACCTCAAGTAACTCAATGCAGTAGAACTGAAATAATTAAACCGTGCAACTAGAGTATTGCTTACCTAGAATAATCCCAAGTGGTGATTTGTTGTTTCTGTAAATTGAAGTATAATATACCGTAGAGTTGCAACTTAACGACCAGTTACTATCAATTTCATCCGGATATGCTTGTATGTATTGACAAGTCGCCCCAGACTCACGACATGTTCTACAATATTCAGATTCTAAAACAACATAATTTGATGGGTAAGTTTCCTGCAAAAACTCAAGGCAAAAAGAGTACACGATTGCATACCTTCGCATTGATAGTGCAGATACGGGTTTCCTACACGGTCAATACCACAAGAGCACTTTCTTTGAGCAATGGGACTACGGTTAGGTACATAAAGGTAAGATGGGTTTTCACTCTTTCGTTGCCAACAATTTGGTATTTCCTGGAAGTCGTCGTCTGTTAGCACCCACTTAAGTGTAATAGGAAAAAACGTGGTGTTCCCATTAAAAGATAACCAATCTCCATTGCCAAAGAAGGCGGACCCACAAGCTCCATCTTCACCCTGCCTTTTCAAGCCAGTAAGATCCACACTATACGACTTTAAATCGTAGGGAGATGTATTTACACAACAACCGAGGCCAAAACAACCACCTCTTCCATTGAGAGCACTGTCATTAGTGCAAGTAGTTGAACATCCCGTGATTATTTTCCCGTCATTTAAAATAGCAGCATAACCACAACCCTTAACGATGAATGTGTTATCTGATCCCGAAAATAAAAAGGGACTCTCACCAAGGTCGATGCTTGGGATGTGATTGCTATTCCGGACTGAATTCCGGCAACCAGAGATTACTGAGACGTTAACAGTGATCGTTTGTTCTTCCAAGCCTATATCCACAACCTCCATGTGGTTGAAAGCAGAGAGATAAGGTGTAGAAGAGTTGCAATCAATAGCGTACCATTGATTGACGGAACAATTTGCACCGATTCCGAAAGGGTATGGAATCGTCACGCCTCCGCATGTATCATCGCATCCTTTCTTGGCATAATCAACAGCTCCTGCTGATGATATTGCTGTGGAAATCAAGATAACTGTATAAAATACTTGAAATTGCTTCATTTCTTTTTGTTATGTAAAAGCATTGATCATGGCAGAAACGGTAAGAAGATTAAACATTTATAGATGAGCGGATATGGCGTATAATTTCATTTTATTTTTTTAACAGTAAATTTGGATCAATGACGGACACTGGTATATTATCGTGCCACCAATGGAACCACCCGGTCATATCTACCTCTACTAGTCATAATGTCTATACCCCAATTCAGGAGGAAAATCCAATAAATATAAGAAAACCCCACTTATTTTATTTTTTAACGGTAAATTTGGATCACTGACGGACCACTAGTATATTATCGTGTCACCAACGGAACCACCCGGTCATATCTACCTCTACTAGTCATAATATCTATACACCAATTTAGGAGGAAAATCCAATAAATATGAGAAAACTCCACCTGTAAGAATCAAACCAGGAATAATTGGTCACGAATCCTTATCCTCCTCTTAAAATATCAGTAGACTATAAAGCTATAGGCTATAATTCATTTATTAAGCGAAGAAATTTATACCATGGTTTACTTTGACCATTGTTGACTTTGTAACTCTTGGTCGGCATGCACTTATTGGATGGTTCGGTCATCATCTTAGTTGATTGGTCAAAAATTCAAAATGTTATGCAAGTACGAATGATGTGTCATCTGATGGTCCATATATTAACTACTTTTTAGGTTATATGTAGTGTGATAAAGCCCCTTTGCGGGCGTTATGCGACACGTGGTATGTCACGTTATTTAGAGGTTTTATGGGGCGTTATATTACTAGAGCGCGTATTCATAAACCCCTACCCATTATTACCTATTTATTAATTTTCAATTTTTTAATAAAATTAAATAAAGCCCCTAACCTCCATTTTTTGAAAAGCAATCCTAATCACGCCGCTATGCACATACCGCCTTCATCAAAAACCACCCCCATAGCGCCGCCTGTAATGGTGTGGCGGGCGCTATGGTGCGCCATCATGCACAAAATATATCCTTCGCGCCCCACTATGGATGATCTTATGAATAATGGTACGGCACGTGTTTTCCCTACTAATGGGCATCTATTATTTAGGAGGTGTTTGTTTTTTCACAAAACCTCTTTTTGGCCTTTTCTGTCTATGTCGCGCAGACCACGCGTAGACGTTTAGGTTTGCAGAGTGTTTGTTTCTCAAAAGACATTTCATTAAAAAAGGTCTCTGCGACCTCCTTTTGATGTAGATGTGGTATACCCTCTTCTTTACATCTTCTTTCTCTAAACACAATACATAACTTTTCATCAAAACCCTAAACGCCTCTCCTCTCCCAGCCGCCACCTACCACTCTGGCGACACCCTACCCTCCGCCGCCACCTTCCACTGCGGCGCCACCCTCCATCGGCCTCCTCACCTCTGATATATTTTTTTGGCTGTAGAGACAACGAACGAGTGCAGCACCATCAAAGGGGAACCGAACAAGTGCAGTCTCATCTTCGCAACCTAGTTTCCAAGAAACATCCACCCAAAACTGGAATTTACCTCAACAGTTAGCAATTGTACTAAAAATTCACTTTGTTCTAGTTTTAATCAACGGGTAAAAAAATTAAATAATTCCATGGAATCAAGTCGTACATTTCATGGAATCAAACATAATGGGAAAAAATAATTAAAATTATGTCATATAACAAATATAGTTGTGTTGTGAAACTAGCCTATTAACAAAGAAAGAAGAAGAAAATAATAGAGAGAAGGGATCTAATATTTCATTGATTGAGATGTCTCTTTACAAAGGAATACAATAAATATATATAAGAGATGAAGTCTTGGAGAACAAGCTAATCTATTTAAGGAGTTGATAACCACATAATATAATATATTTATAACACTCCCCCTTGGTTATCAACTTTGTATGTTTTGAGATCCTGCCTCGTTAAAAACCTTGCTTTGGAAAACCCAGTGGGACAAAACCTCAGCTAAGGGAAAAAGAGTGCAACGCGTATTTTCTTCTCCTGATACTTCTGGATCAGATATGTTGCCTCATTAAAAACCTTACTAAGAAAACCCAAATGGGACAAAACTTAGTGAGGGAAAAAGAGTGCAACTTGAATAAATCTCCCCCTCTTTATAATATGCATCATTTAAGTGACGTTTGTCCATCTTCCTTGAAAGTTGCTTAAAACTTGAAGTGCAATCCTTTATGTTGAATAATGTTGTAAAATCTTCTTGTGAGACTTCTAGCGCTTCCTCTTTCGAACAAATACCATAAGATCCACAATTATGTTGTGTTACATTCTTTACATCTACAAGACTAACAAAACTAGTTTTCATGTGTTAGTAAAATCTAGGCACATATCATTCTTACCTTTAGAGTATCGACATATCTTCTTTACCATTCGAATGTCTCCTCACTGGACATGTGTTATATCATGTTTATAAATTCAAATAAAAGATATATATATAATCATGCATAGCTAGGAAGAAATATCAATACACAATTACACTTTAGCCATGGTACTTTTGGAATGAGAATCCTTACTTTGTTAGGAGATGATAATAGTCATTTCTTATAAAAAGTGTCTGAACAACCTTTAGCATACTTTAAGGTTCAGTTTTATCCACACTATAATGTCCCAGCATCTTCTGGATGTAGTTTGATCAATGGATAAAAATATGATCACAAATATACTCGAACTTTAGGTTGATTAGTAACTACACTGAGCCAGGGTCATTCAAAATTCCTTCTCTAAAAGCTCGACAATTTCTCTCGATGGTTCCTAGACATCATCACTGTAAACTGCGATTATAGTGAGCTTTTAAGAGAGGACTTTTGATAAAGATGGATGATATTATCAAACTCATATTGCTCTTTTATCAGAATATCTAATGAGTTGTACAACACTCAACCCAACTATTTTATCCATACTATCTTTTTAAGTTTATAAAATACATTCATCAGGTTTTGAAATCAATGCTTCAGGCATTTACAATCATTCACTTACTTCTTTCCACTTTGAAAAACAATGTATGTGCATACACTCTTTAGGAGTTCTGTTACACAAACCTCCTCATTGATTTCTATATCATATGCAAGGATGTCTTGAAAACTTGCTTTATTTGTATAATACATATTGTACCATGCTTATACACTGTACATTGAGATACCCTAATCACCAAGTACAGGTTTTCTATGTATGTTTATTGGTACACAAGAATTACATCCATAAGATGTTTCAACTAACCTTATAAGCACTTAAATGCTTTAGGATACTCAGCAGGAGTTCCAATTATATTCAATGTATTCAAATATAAATCTGTATAATGGATATCAATTAATTTATCATATATTCCCAACCACCTTTTAAGGTCCCATATTTGTGCGTAGTGGTAGATCAATTTCAATATATACCGCACAACCAAAATCTTAGAAAGGATATCTTTGGTTGCTGACCAAAAACCAACTATAATGGGGAGAAACTATTATAACATATTGGCTTGATGTGTATTAATGTTATTGCATGTAAAATTACATGTACGCATATATAAACAAGAACTTGCTCACATGATTAGTGGCTTTGCTATCAATCATAGACGTTCAATGATCGTTTTAACAAAAGAAATTTGTGTATGAACATAATCTACAGGAAGTTCAACACTTATTCTGCCGATCATTAATAGATAGGGAACTAAACTTATCGTCACTACTAATAAATACATGCAATCTGGATTATTGTGCTTGCTATCTTATTAGCTAAGCCATAAATTACACAAACATCATGTTGTGAATTTGATAACCATTTAGACGATGCATCGATTTAAAACACTAAATGGTATCATATTGGGATATGCATATCCCTTAATCACTTCCAGAACATTTAGGGTTACACACCCTTAATTGACAAATACATAATTTCCCTTAAGAGCAAACAATACATGCTATCAGCTAGAAGAATCTTCAAGTTCTTCATTATGTTTCACATCATCATTGACTCGGTGTGGTCTAACCGGTTATGCCAATAAAGTAAATAATCATGATCCATAAACTACTGGTTTATGATCGTATATGTATTACTTGCATGTATGTAATATAAAATATAAGATACAACAAATGTATTATAACTTCAAAGTTCAACATTCATGTTATGACACTTTTAGGGGTCTACCTTGTTATTGACATGATCATTGTTGCATTTTAGATGTTCGATCTCATTTTAATATGACCATCACAATTTCTCAATGATGTCCATGATAACAATTCACTTCATGGATCAAAGAAACCAAACAAGCTTCATGCTTTTTCATTATTTTATCGGACATATGGATATAAAGTTACTTCAAACCTTTCATACCATTTTTAATGATATCAATGCTTCAGATTTGACAAACAAAATTTGTTTTAACTTATTTTCACTTATAAAATAAAACTTCTCTTCACATAGCAACTATTGAGAAGTAAACATATATCCGAGTCATATAATATGTGTTGCTCTAAAATCTTATGACCTTAATCTACAACATGATAATGAGATTTTCGAATTATGACACTTCGAGTGTCATTTCTAAGCATATTTATATTCTTTCATAAGAATGATAATACAACAACCAACATTGGCCTTATATATGTTTTGTCCATATATCAATACTTAAAGGCATAACATTGTGATAGTGGTAATTTTCCAACAAAACCATTACACAACACTATCTTTTTTATCAACATCAGTAAAAATATTACTATTCCATATAGCCGTAATTGATATATGATAAGAGGCAACATGAAAGCATACATAATTTATATTAACTCATAATTTATAGTTGCATGCATGCATATGGAAATTCATACTTGAATCTTAACAAAATTTTATACAAATCTTATTTATAAATACAATCAAGTCCATAGCAATAGTTGATCCAAATTTCTAATCTTTTATGAAACCAAAAGATACATGATTTTTTAGTTATAAACGAACAATTAGAAACTAAGACTAAAAAAATGTATAAACCAAACAATACGTGTATCTAGGCATTCTCTAGCATGTGTGCGCATGTATAAATATAAACATGAAAAACTAGTAATAATATCTTACAACAAATTGATAGTCACTCACATAGCAAATTTAATATCATATAATCTGTTATTATAATAAAATTACATGATGATATTTGGTTTCAAAATAAATCATGAAAGATTCTATGAATCATGAAAAATTTTAAATAACATATAATCAAATAAATTCTTTTTTCTTATAGCAACAAATAATCTGAAATTGTCAATGTAAAGTTAATTTGCAATTAACGTATTAATTTGCAGTTAACGTACATGTTTCATACGTTTCATATAATGTAGAAAATAACAAATAATTATGATGATATCTTATGATATATGATAGAAATAAATACACATTCCAACTACTGATACAACATAAAGATAAATTAACTAATAATATTAAAATCGTAGCATAATCCATGTGAAAAGGTTTGACACTCAATTCAGAAAATTCCAAATTCGAAATAAAATTAAGCATACCTATATCACAAAAAAAAATCGTAAATTTAAAATCTTAAAACTTATCGAAATCATAAGTAACTTATCGAATTTGATGAAGTCAAATAATATAACAATAACATAATAATAAAAACATATCAAAAGATACACAGGCCGTTAAAAAAAACAAAGAAGATCAAGATATATATTAATGGTTTGAAAAAAATGCTTGTTGTATGAAAAGAAAATCCACACTTTTAGTTAACTTTTAACCAACTATTTTCCAACCTCGATCTGTGATTTTGTCATAAGATCCACAACTAAATTAATTATTCAGTAAAAAAAAATTATTAAAAAGGAAAATTCACTTAACAGATGGTATAACTTTATCTAAATAAACAAGTAAAAGATATTCCATAATTTATATGATGTTGTGGCATCTTAATATATAAGCGATCTAAAGTATAAACTATACAATACTTTAAACCCCGATTCGTTTGAGGGTTTTAATCCCTTTTAATCAGCACACACAAGTATTTCACATGTATTCTTACTTCCATAGCTTTACTTTTAAATAAAGTTTGAATGAGTTGAAAATACAAAGAAACCGATCTATATAATTACTTTGTTTTTAGGATTCCATGAACATGAGAAGCTTATTGCAACCCAATCCAATACACCTTGCACATTTAAACTTAAGAATAGTTTAACTTTAATCATCATCGTCCCACTAGAACCCGGCCAATACCAATCATATATTTAATTTGCTTACATGTAGAAAAATTATTATATACGTACCTTAAATATCATTTGAATGACAGGAGGCAACCAACAACACCGGAGAAACGACAAACCACTATCTTCTTCTTTACGTGACTGGTGGAAACAAAAAAAGAAAAACCTTCACAAGAACACTCCATGTTTCTCTTGTAAATTGAAGAAGGGTATTGGGTACGACGCATAACAACAAAGTTGGGGTTAGGGTTTTGGACATAGCATTGTCGTGCTGATAACGTGTTGTGAAACTAGCCTATTAACAAAGAAAGAAGAAGAAAATAATAGAGAGAAGGGATCTAATATTTCATTGATTGAGATGTCTCTTTACAAAGGAATACAATAAATATATATAAGAGATGAAGTCTGGGAGAACAAGCTAATCTATTTAAGGAGTTGATAACCACATAATATAATATATTTATAACAAGTTTAGGGTTAAGTTATTCTACAAAGCTTCCTAAAAATAAGAAGTGTAAGAAAGACATTATATAGTGACAAGTGTCCAAAAACCTAAAACCTAAACCCACTACACCACCACCCAAAACCTTAACACCCCCCCCCCCCCGGAAAAAAAACTATAACTGAAGAAACACTAGATAATTGACCGGAATCGAATTATCTAGGGGTTTGAATCCGCATAAAAGGTTGGTTTTCTCTCGTTTGATCCGATGGAACAGTCCTTCATCTCTGGTAAACTCTGCAAAACAAAGCACCGTTAGCCTCGTCAAGGGGAGAAGGGGAGTTCTCTCCTTGACCCGAATCCGGCGTGAGAATAAGTATGTGTTTATGGAGAAGAAGAAGTATTGATGAAGTGTGAGTAACTTGAAGTTCATACCTGAATTATCCTCACATTTATAACCGAGAGTTTGGGCGGGAAAACTTGTTGGTGAAATGTTGACGGAAGATGCTAACCCCGTAAGCGGTTACATTTCCTTCCGTTAAGCTTCTTGATCCGACGTGAGTGCACACGGATCGCTGTTTAGATCTATGGCTGGGGGTTTGCCACGTGGAAAGTGATCAAGTGGAGGTTTCTCTCCAATTACATGCTATTGTTGTGATTTCAGGGATGCCTGAGGTGATGACACGTGTCCAGACGGTTATAACCGTCCTAGTGGTGCACGATTGAATTCTTTCTAGAAGATTATTGCCGTAATCTGGTGTGACTCTTTATCGTGTGGCATCAGTCAAGTAAATAATATCCAAGTCTGGATATTATTAAGCGGAAGTGCTTTGACTTAGGATTTTTATCCTTTATGAAAGCGCAAGGATTTATGATTTCCTTTTGGCGCGCAAGTGTTGTCTGTTATCTGTCTCTTAAGCCTCTTTTGTAAAACCAGTGCGCGGCCGCGCAAGGTAAAAGGGGCTAAAAGACGAGGTCGTGGTATGGTCCCAAGTACTTATTATGAGGTTTTTGGGACCTTACCCCTTCAAGTCCCCTCAGTCTAGTGTTGCTCTTATGCAAGTAAGTGGAGCACAGGACTTATGAGAGGGAAATGCTTTTTGGCGCGAAAATAGGAAATCTTCTTTGAGAAGATTTTACTTTGCTTATTTATAAAGATCTTTGAAAATCTTTGACTTTAGATGGGGTTGATACAGTAAAGACTGAGTGACAGGCTGTCACTGCCAGTTGTCCCTTACTATCCGTGTGTCGCACTCGCGCGTGGACTCACGTTTGTGCTGATTCTCACTCGCTCTGTTGCTTAGATTACTGTGATATCCGAAAAAGGTGCTATGGCAGTTACCGATGCTATTTATTGCGGTGAGTATATAAGTTTGCTGTAGTTTCCCCTTTCTGTTAATCATTACTTTGTTGAAAACTTTTCCTCTTTTTTTCTTCATTATCCGTTATAAAAAAAGGTTTGTCATTTCTTCTTCTTATGTCAACCGGAGAACACCAAGAAGACCTATCTGAAGAAATGTCTGCTGAACTTCCACCGTTAAAGTGGCCCAGAGCAACTTTTGATGGTCTGGTTCAAAACCTTAGATTTCCAGAGAACTGGGGTGCTCTGTATCCTGAGGAGGGTCAGACAGCATCAGATGCTCCGGCCGGGTATATCACCCTTTTTTGGGATTTTTTCTGCGAATGTAACTTTCGCTTGCCTGCAACAAAATTTTTCCTTGAACTCCTTGAGTATTATAAGTTGCATATCTCCCAACTGTACCCTATTGGTATGGTTAGGGTTCGACAATTTGAGTTTGTGTGTCGGGCGATGCATATCGAGCCGACAGTCCTTCGATTTAGGGTTTTTCACCAAATGCATTGTACCCAAGGGTTTTATTCATTTGTTCAAAGAGCGTCTGCAAAGAAGATTTTGCAACATCCTCCAAAATCTTTCCATGATTGGAAACAAAAATTCTTCTTTATCAAGGCGGGGGTGATTCCGATGAGGATGGTTCTAAGGGGAAGAGAAAACGTCCCTGTTGAAACGCTTCAGACCCCTGTTGACGAAAATTGGTATCAAGTCCTGAAAGAAGTTCCTAACATTGCTTTACCTGAGAAAGCCCTTGTTGGGGCTAGTATGAGTTTGAATTGGAAAATGGACCGGGAAGACAAGCCGGTGTACACGGAGGAAGGTCATGGTAAGATTGGGGTTTTTCCCCTTTTTGCCTTTCTCCCACTTTTTTTTTTTTTTTTTGAACACGCTTTCCTTCTTCTGCAATTGTTTCATTGTATGTTGTAGCATACAAGAGAGAAGGCGGAAACATGGGTACCATTAAGAAGAAACCTGATGAAGAGCTTTGGTACCATCGAATTGTGAGGAATTTCGTGCTTCCTCAAGAGGCTGATTTATCCACCCAACCTGCCGCTGGTGTTGGTGAGCTTGCGCACTTTGTTTGCTGTTTGCTTTTTGTAATGCATCTAACTTTATTCTGCGCTTTTATAGGTGTATTGTCAAATTTGGGCATAGGCCCTGAGAAGAAGAAGCGTGCGACAACCGGTAACGTCGCGCCTAAAAGGGTGATGCAGAGAACACTCATTCCTCCAAAGTCAAAAATGTTGGAGGAGAGAAGAAAGGTACGCACCATTCTTCTGACTTCTAGTGTGATTATGTGGTGGTTTCTGACTCTTTGGAGGGTCTTGCGCCTGCAGTTACTGTTAGGAGGCCGAAACCTGAACCGAGAGATACTGCTGATATCCCTCCATCCAACCCGAATGATCCCATTGACTTGGAGTCCAGTCCGGAACACTTGGTGCGAAAGAAGGTGGGTAAAAGGAAGCAGACTGATGCTGAAGCTGAGGGTCAGCCCTTAAAGAAGATTCAGAGGAAGAAAATTACCAGGAAGGGCAATCTGGATGCTTTTATTTCTGAGTCTGTTCCTGGTAAGTGTTACCTTTGCTTCTTTTCCTTGTGCAAATTAGATTTTTACAGACTTTGTTGTTTTTTCAGAAGTTCGTGTTTCTCCTGTTTCCACAGAACCGCCGCATGTGGTTAATGAAGAACTCCAAACCTCTCCTCCGTGTGCTGCCACTGTTGACCAGTTAAAAACTTCTGAGGTTCCTGAGGGTGGTGCGGAGAAGACTGTTGAGGTTGAGAAGCCTGTTGAAGTTGCTGCGGAGGTTGAAAAGGTTGTGAGCCCGGTGGTGGTGGATGATGCTGGTAACCCCTCAACTCCTGAACCTGTTGCTCATGATAAGGAGAAAATTGCAGAAGAAATTCTGGTTCTATGCCTGAGAAAGTTGCTGCAGAAGAAATTCCTGTTATATCTTCTCCTTCCAAGGTTTCTGGTTCTATGCCTGAGAAAGTTGCTGCTGAAGATCAGGGTTCATTTTCCGATGCTGGCAGAAGTTCTCCGATCTGCCCAGAGGAAACCTTGGGGGATTATTATTACAGAACTTATTCGGAAAAAGATGCTTCCGAGCCTCATGTCCCTGTTTTGAAGAAAGGTGATACTTTCTCAGATTGGCGCGTGTGCCGAGATTGGTTGCACGGCATATTTCCGCCTGGGGAGATCAAGTTTCAAGAAAATCGGCCTCATGAACAAACTTATCAGGCTTATCTTGAGGAGACTGCTTCTCATGCCTCCACCACTCATCGCATAGTGCGTGAGTGGCATAGTATGCATAAGGATTGGGAGGCTTTCCAGGTATCACAGAAGAAGTTTTCTAATGATGAAAAGCGTTTAGCTCAATTAAAAGCTAAATTGGAAGCTGATCAGGCCAAGTTTGAGGTTGATCGTAAAACTGAAGAGTGGTCTGTTGCAGGTTGGAAGAGGAAGGCGGAAGCCGAAGCTGCCCTCCTTTCTGAAGAGCGCAAAAATTGGAAAAGAATTTGTGAAAAAGATAATGTTGAGAAGGTGAATCTCCGCAACGCCATCAATAATCTCAAGGCTGAGATTGAAAAACTGAAGAAACAGGATACGGAGATAGAAAAGTTGAAAAAGGAGAAGGCTGATGTAGAAGTTGCGCTAGAAGAAGCGCGTTCGCATAGGGAGCGCAGTGAGCAACGAGAGGTACGAGCTTGTGCTACTCTTGCTCTTAGAGATAAAGAGTTAGAAGAACTTACTGCTTTGCTTTCTGACCAGGAACGACTTAAAAAGGATCTGGAACTTGCGCATTCCGAAAAGGCTGAGACCTCTCGTCGTTTGACTGAAGCTGAAGAAAAAATGGAAAATTCTGAAACGGCGCGGGCCACCGTGGAAAGCGAGCTTGAACCTTTAAAGAATGATATGGCGTAGCTGAAAGATCATGGAATCGCCTATGTAAGTTGCTTCTTATTTTGTTGCGGGAATGTTTTTGTGCCTTCTTGTTATTTACCCTTTCTTGCTGTCGTAGGTTGCTGAATCAGTGTTGAATTCTGATGAGTTAGATAAAACCGTTGCGCGTTTAGTTGTTGCTGCGCGAAAAGACGGGTATGCCCAAGTATACGCTGAGTGTTCTCAGCATGTGAATAGCGCTTTGAAGGTTGATTGGGATACCAGCAAATCTACGACTTATGGCGTTAATACTAGTGCTGTGCTTACTGCTTTGAAGGCAGAATTTAACAATTTGCAGCTTCCCGTTATGGAGCTTATAAATGTTGCGCTGCAATCTGATAATCACGTGGCACAACTAAAGGAAATCTTTCCGGATGACGGTGAAGATTTAGTGTAGGTTCCTTTATAATTGTTTTGAACAATTTTTTGTATTATTTGGGGTGTGTGTCCCTTTCGTTGTTGGTGCGCTGTTGCACGAGTAACTAAAACACTGCCGTGTTTGATAGTTTTTAAGGCGTATTTGTACGCTGAGAATAGTATGTCGTGTTTTTTAGTTTACAATTTATTGCATGAGTACAATTACTTTGATTGAGTAAGGCGAATGAAGTTGGTATAAAGCTCATATGTGAACGTATGGTCGTTTGTGATATAATCACTGACCGTTCATGAGGCTTTATTTTATTTTTACCATAATGTTTTTGCGCTCACTAAAAGAAATTGCATGCATTTTGTAAGAAAAACACGAGAATAATAGAAACTTTGCTGTTTATTTCCGGATAGGGCGCAGAGGCCATTACAAAGTTTGCTAATAAATATACAAGACTTAACTTACTCTATTCTCCCGCTCTGTCATAATAAATCGTGTTTTGCTGCGTGGAGACCATAGAGTTTCTTTTTAGTTCTTTGCCCTTTTGCTCGGGCCTTCGTCGCCTCGAGTTATCTGCTTTATTTCCTTGCTCACATTTTGCAGCAGATGTGCTCGCCGCTTTTAAGGGCTTTCTCAATCTCGGTGCACAAGGAAATGCAGTTGTTGGTGGTATGCCCATTGTCCTTGTGATATTCGCAATATTGGGCTGGGTCTTGTCCGCGCTTGTTTTTCATGGGGATCGGTGGCTTGAACTGATAATCTTCAGTGCTCAAGACTTCCGCGGGAGTTTTGGTTAAGGGAGTCCATTGCCTCTCCCTGTTCTCCTGTTTGATTTCCCTCTGCGCAGAAAGTTTATTGATCGTTGCCCGAGCATCTTCAGATGAATCGTTTCCCGAGCCAGAATCGCGCCATCCCTTCTTGAATTTCCTCCCGCCACTGGATCCTAAGTCGGGGGGTCGGTTATGTGGTGGTGGCGGTCTATTAGTGGTAAGGTTCTTTTCTGTTTGTGCGTAAACCTTAGCTGCTGCCATCATTTTCTCCCAGCTTATCGGGAGACCTTCTGTTCCGGACAGGACTTTGATCATATCATCGCATCTAACCGCGTATTTGAACTGTGCGCGGATCAGTTGCTCGTGGACTCCCCCGATCTCCAGTACTTCTTTATTGTATCGGGTGATAAAGTCCTCTAGACTTTCGTCGTCATGACGCCAAATGTTCATTACATCTGATGTGTCCCGGATAGATCGTCGCTGTTGACTGAAATGAGTCAGAAATTTCTTGCGCAGATCTTTCCATGATGTAATGCTTCCAATGTGTAAGTTATCGAACCAAATTCTTGCAGCGCCAGTAAGGGTCTGTACGAAAAGATGGCACCATAATGGTAGAGTCCAGCCACCTACTAACCCGGCGCTTGTAAAAACCCTCAAGTGGTCGTCAGGGTCTGTTAGCCCATTAAATTTACCCACATTAGATGGTAGCTTAGCTTTCTCAAGCAGAGCCAAAGCTATTTCCATGATGAATTTTGAATTTTCCGCTGCTTCCGCAGGGAGGTAAATCAAATCATAGTTGTGTTCAGCCTCGGGATTGTAAACTGCACGAGGTTTACATTTGTTATAGTTCAACCGACTAAACACACTGACGTTGTCACCTAAGTGATAAGTTGGATCATCTTCACTGTGGTAGGTATTTCGTTGAGAACCCAACCTAGTGTGGACTGATGCTCTTCTGTGAGAATGTGACTCGTCTCGATGCTCTCGTTGACGACTCCCAGATTGGGTATACTCATATCTCGATGGAGATCTGGAATATACCTCTGTATCCTCGATGTGAGATGGGCCCTCATGTTGAGAAGCATGGGCACGAGATCCTGGCATTCGCGGCTGGGTTTGAGGTGCAGTTTGTGCACACAGCTGTGTGTATACAGCATTCAGAGCCCCCCGAGACCTGACATACCAGTAGATTGGAGTTTCTCCTGGAGGCAAAATTGAGTGAACAGGGTTCTCTGGTAGTACTCCTGGAGTGACAGGTTCATTTACTCGATTGGACAGAACCTCGTTGTCATCCGAGGCGTCCTCTGGAATTCCTTCCACCTGAAAGTTATTTCCGAAGTTCGGCCGAGGGCCAGTTTGCCGATGAGACGACGTTTCTTCCATATGCAAATGGAATTAACAGGGTAGATCAAAAATCGAGAGAAAATTGGATGAGGCAGAGAAATCGGTGGGTGCCAATGAAGAAACACTAGATAATTGACCGGAATCGAATTATCTAGGGGGTTTGAATCCGCATAAAAGGTTGGTTTTCTCTTGTTTGATCCGATGGAACAGTCCTTCCTCTCCGGTAAACTCTGCAAAACAAAGCACCGTTAGCCTCGTCAAGGGGAGAAGGGGAGTTCTCTCCTTGACCCTACTCCGGCTTGAGAATAAGTATGTGTTTATGGAGAAGAAGAAGTATTGATGAAGTGTGAGTAACTTGAAGTTCATACCTGAATTATCCTCACATTTATAACCGAGAGTTTGGGCGGGAAAACTTGTTGGTGAAATGTTGACGGAAGATGCTAACCTCGTAAGCGATTACATTTCCTTCCGTTAAGCTTCTTGATCCGACGTGAGTGCACACGGATCGCTGTTTAGATCTATGGCTGGGGGTTTGCCACGTGGAAAGTGATCAAGTGGAGGTTTCTCTCCAATTACATGCTATTGTTGTGATTTCAGGGATGCCTGAGGTGATGACACGTGTCCAGACGGTTATAACCATCCTAGTGGTGCACGATTGAATTCTTTCTAAAAGATTACTGCTGTAATCTGGTGTGACTCTTTATCGTGTGGCATCAGTCAAGTAAATAATATCCAAGTCTGGATATTATTAAGCGGAAGTGCTTTGACTTAGGATTTTTATCCTTTATGAAAGCGCAAGGATTTATGATTTCCTTTTGGCGCGCAAGTGTTGTCTGTTATCTGTCTCTTAAGCCTCTTTTGTAAAACTAGTGCGCGGCCTCGCAAGGTAAAATGGGCTAAAAGACGAGGTCGTGGTATGGTCCCAAGTACTTATTATGAGGTTTTTGGGACCTTACCCCTTTAATAACTAACCAATTTAAACGGTTAAACGATGTAATATCTCTTGCTCATCATCCTTGCTCGTTCCATTTCACCTCCAACTTTACCGATTTAAACGGTTAACCTGTAAAACCACACAAACTCGTAGTTATCATATTCGAAATATATAACCGCCTAAAATGCACTAAAACACGTAATTTAAACACTTTAGCACCCGGCTTTCACACTCTCCATCAGACACCAGATTAGTTGCTGAATTGTTAATGATACAACTTAGTTAGATGATATTAGTAAGGGGCCGACCAGGCCATTATAAAATCATTTGTCAACATGATTTAAAATTTTGGATTCGCCACTGATTGCTCACCGTCAGTGATAATAGACCAATGATAATATATGTCCTCGCATGGTCCTGAAGACCATTAGCAGTGGGTCAAGAGCATCAAGCCAGGAGGTAAAAGCCAAACCTTAACACACAAAAGACTGCAACTTTTGGTAATACATGAAATTTTTATAGTTTAAAACAGAGCTTAAGTGTTAACCAGAGAATGGCAGAGAAGAATATGAATATATCCTTTAGCCTTTACATACAATTTGTTATAAAAAACATAACACTTTGAGAAATCAAGACTTAATAACTAAAAACATAATGTGTCCTGTTACTCATCGATGCTGTCTTTGAAACTCGCTGTTGTTGGTGTTGACTCGTCGTTTGTAAACATTGGTGTATCTTCACTATGATTAGTGTGTCCAAAACTAGTTTGAATTGTAGCAGGCACTTGTGACATTCTCATGCCTTCTAACTCCATTGCTACTTCTTTCATTGTTGGCCTATGTTTCCCATTGGAATTCAAACATCTCATTGCCAAGTTGGCAATTTCCAAGACCACACCCTTTGAATCCTCGTGTACAACCACTGGGTCAAATATAGACATCACACGACCTTCTTCCATAGCAAACATAAAGTGTGTAGCTAAATTTCTGTGTTCACCAAATCTAGTTAAGGAAATTGGCTTCTCTCTTGTAAAAAGTTTGAGCAAAACAACTCCAAAACTATACACGTCACTTTTCTCGGTGAACTGACTCGACTGGAAGTACTCTGGATCAAAGTAACCAAACGTCCCTTTGACTAAGGTAGTTAAGTGAGTTTGATCTACTGATACCAACCTTGAAGTTCCAAAATCTGAAACTTTGACTATGTACTTTTCATCCAAAAGTACATTTGTGGTCTTGATGTCCCTGTGGTATATTGGAATGGGAGTCTCTGAATGTAAATAAGAAACTGCTCCTGCAACTTCAGCAGCAATTTGCAATCTCATGTTTAACAAGAATGGTAACTCACCCGTATCATCTTGAATATAATCATACAAGGTGCCTTTTGGGACGAACTCAGAGACAAGTAGAGGAACCTCAGTCTCTAGGCAACATCCCAATAGCTGAACCACATTCCTATGATTGACTTGTGCCAGAATCACAACCTCATTGCTGAATACCTCTAACTGGCTTTCATCAACAATCTTTGCTTTCTTGATTGCTACAATCCTTCCATCCGCTAGCATTACCTTTATACACCGTACCTTGACCTCCTCGCCCAAGGATTCTATTCTCATTAAAATGATCGGTGGCTGTTTCCAACTCCTTGGCGGTGAAAAGTATGGTTTTATCAACTAAACCCTCTTTAGTTGCTTCTTGTTGTTTAAGAAGTAAGCCACCATTGCGTTTAAAAAACTTTTCTTTCTCTTGGCTATGGTTCTCTTGATTAGTTTGTGCAATTCATATGCAAACTTTGGTAGGAAAAGCAGCCCCATGGCAATGCTAACACCTGAAAAGAGACAAATACAATGCAGACAAACTTCCTCAATAGTCTAAAATGTTTAATACTTATCCAGAGTTAACATTGAAGGAGCCGTCTAAATTTTGTTTGGTTCACGTAAGAATGGATGAAACTAGAACTAATATAACTAAATAGTCCAACAAAAAAGTATGCTGTAAGAATCACAAGCGAAGATAATATATAGCTTGCCTATAATAACACGAGTTCGTGATGATTTGCTGCTTCTGGAAATTGGAGTATATACTGCAGGTTCACGGCAATTCAACCACCAGCTACCTTCAGAATCACCTGGCATCTTTTACAATCTTCAGATTCTAAAAAAAACATAAATAACAAATGGGTAATTTTGCTGAAACACAAGAAATAAAGTATATAGAACTGCATACATTGGCATTGATAGTGCAAATACGGGTTTCCTACATGCCCAATACCACAGAAGCAGTTTCTTTGATCAACGTAACTACCATTACCCAAGTACAGAGAAGTATTTGTAATCTTTCCTTCCCAACAATTCGGTATTTCCTTGAAGTCGTTGTTTGTTAGGAACCAGATAAGTGTTATTGGGAAAGAAGAGGTATTCGTCGTCTTCTTTTTTGGGTATTTGGGACGGGGATCTTTAACTGAATCTTCTAACCAACTTTCGTCTCCCAAGAAGGCGAATCCACAGGCTCCATCTTCACCCAGCCTTTTCATGCCACTAAGATCCATAGTGTATGACTTCAAATTGTAGGGAACCGTATTTCTGCAATAACCGAGGCCGAAACAAAGAT
This sequence comes from Helianthus tuberosus, assembly GCA_030545235.1. NCBI lineage: Eukaryota > Viridiplantae > Streptophyta > Magnoliopsida > Asterales > Asteraceae > Helianthus > Helianthus tuberosus. Next base: position 119,580,101 of record CM060433.1, on the reverse strand, counting down.
CACTTTTATTGGCAGTACTGTCATTACTGCAAGTAGTTGAACATCCGGTGATTACTTCTTGACGGTACTCCAAGAAACTAGAAAAGCCAGACCACAGACGATTGTCCAAGATAGCAGCATAGCCACACCCCTCAACAGTGAGTACGTTATGTGATCCAGAATATACAAAGGGACTCTCACCAAGGTCTATGCTTGGGATATGATCGTCTGAATTCTGGCAACGAGAGATTACTGACACATTAACAGTGATGGTTTTTTCTTCCAAGCCTATATTCACCACCTTCATGTTGTTGAATGCAGAGAGATAAGGTGTGGAGGAGTTGCAATCAATAACGTACCATTTGTTGACAGAACAACTTGCTCCGATTCCAAAAGGGTATGGAATCCTCACGCCCCCGCAAGTATAATTGCATCCTTCCTTGGCGTAATTAGGATATTCTGCTGATGATTTTGCTATTGAAATCAAGATAAGTACATATAATACTTGAAATTGCTTCATTTTTTGTTACGTAAAGAATTTGTGATAGCAGAAACCTTAGAAATATTAAATATTTATAGATGAAGGATTATGCCGTGTAATTTCATTTATTAAACGAAGAAATTTATACGATGGTTTACTTTGACCAAGGGTGACTTTGTAACTCTTAGTCGGCTATGTTCTAGCATGCATTTGATGGACGGTTTTGCTATTAAAATCATGGTAAGTATATAGAAAACCTGAAACTGCTTCGTATTTTTATTTTGTTATTTACGTTTGAGGATTGATCCTTATACATTGAGAAGATTAATCATATATAGATGGATATTAGGAAATAATTTGTATTTAATGTAAATATATCATTTCCTTGTATTTGTTTATCTCTCTGTAATCACAGGAGAGAATATCGTAATTCTTGTTTATAAATATAATCCTCCCAATCCTCAAAATCATTTGAGGTTGATTTTACCAATCTTTACATGGTATCAGCCTTAAAATTATCCTTCTTTCCTTCTCTTTCCTGCGACCTGCATCTCTTCCCCATATTCCTCTTTTTTTCTTTTCAGTCGACATCCCACCTCTCATGGCTTCCGATTCACTTACCAACATCAATTCTGTTCCTCATTTATCCCCTATCAAATTGTCAGCCGATGACTACTTGGTATGGCGCAATCACATGAACATTCTTGTCGGTCTTCATCAGCTCTCGCATCATATTGAGGGCTCTTCTTCTTCGCCGTTGGAAACTATCAAATCAGAAGACAAAGACATTCCAAATCCAAAATACCTCTCCTGGCTTCAAAATGATCGCAAGGCCTCTCTTCTTCTTCTCTCTGCCTTAACCGAAGAAGCCGCGGCAGAGGTTCTCGGCTTAAACACTGCGAGCAGATCTGGTGTGCTCTCGAAACGGCTTACAGTAACGCCTCTGTGGAACGAGTTCAGTCCCTTCGGGACTCTCTTAGGCAACTTTCCAAAGGCACGTCATCCGTTACGGTATTCGCACGTCGGTTTAAACTTATTTGTGAACAGCTTGCTGCTATTGGGCACCCAGTTGCTGACATTGACAAGCTCCATTGTTTTCTTTGCGGACTTGGTCCCTCCTACGAGGTGTTTTCTACAGCCCTACAGGCCACGAAACCAGCTCCCTTGTTTCGTGATCTCGTCCCTCAGGCCAAGAGTCACGAACTTTTTCTTCAGTCCATTCATGGGGCTGCCACCCCTCCTGCTGCGTTTCATGCTCAACAACGGCGTGAATCTTCAACGCCTAGCAGGGGTCGTGGTTTCCAACGTGGAAATTCTTCCCGAGGATCTTATGGCAAGGGCCGTGGCAACACGCGTCACCCTCCTCACTGTCAGCTTTGCCGTACAAACGGTCATTATGCCTCTGCCTGTCCAAATCTGCACACTTTTGCTAGTCAAGCTCCATCTTCAGATGAGTCCTTAGCTAAGGCCTTCCATGCTAAGTGTCATGTTACAGTTGATTCTTCTGATTGGACTGGCGATTCGGGCGCCTCTGATCACATGGCTCCTGACAAGGAATGTCTTCATCATTCGGCTCCATACATAGGTAATGATAAAGTTATTATTGGTAATGGAAAGCATCTTCCAATCACTCACACAGGCACCCACAAACTGTGCAATAATATTCATCTTCGTAACGTACTTGTTGTTCCGAATCTCACTAAAAAATTATTATCTATTAGCAAGCTAACTGCAGACCATCCAGTTGATGTATTGTTTTCTCAACACTACTTTGATATTCAGGATCGGAAAACTAAACAGGTGCTTGCTCGTGGGTCATGCATTGATGGACTTTATGTGCTCAAGAATGGACCACACGCTTTTGTTGCTGATGTTTCGAATAAAGCGTCTTATGAACTTTGGCATGCTCGTTTAGGGCATATTTCTTTGATGTCATTTCAAAGTTGAATAAATGTGGTCTTTTGTCTGTTACCTCCTTATTACCTAAACCAGATATTTGCACCTGTGCCAACTTGCAAAAGGTCATCGTTTATCTTTTAATTTGAATGAAAAGCGTGCTTTATTTCCATTGGATTTGGTTCATTGTGATTTGTGGGGGCCTGCGCCTATGACTTCTACGGATGGTTTTCGCTACTATGTTATTTTTATTGATGATTATTCCAGATTTACGTGGTTTTATCCACTCAAAACCAAAACAGGTTTCTATGCGGTTTTATCCGCCTTTATTAAACTTGTTCAAAATCAATGCTCGAGAAAAATAAAAACTTTTCAGAGTGATGGTGGCACCGAATTTGTGAACCATACCGTTCAAATTTTTTTTTTGAAGAAAACGGAACCTTCCACAGTTATTCTTGTCCATATACACCTTAACAAAATGGGTGTGCTGAAAGGAAACACCGCCATATTGTTGAAACAGGTCTTGCTATGCTATTCAATGCTCAAGTTCCAGCTCAATAATGGGTGAACGCCTTTACTTCGGCTACATACATTATTAATCATGTGCCATCACCTCTTCTTGACAACAAATCTCCATTTGAGCTTTTATTTGGACAGGTACCGAATTATTCTAATTTTCGGGTCTATGGATGTCAAGTATTTCCTTATCTACGCGATTATGCTAAGCATAAACTTGAACCACGGAGCCTCCCATGTATTTCTAATGGGTATACTCCATCTCATAAGGGTTTTCGGTGCTTGGAACCATCTACAAATCGGGTCTTTATCTCTCGTCATGCACGCTTTAATGAGTCCTATCCATTTATCAACAATAATGCCAACTTGGATGCTCACAAATTGGTGCTTACTACCTTCTGTGAAGAATTACCTTTACCTCAATCTAATAATAACTTGCATCCACCCTCATCCAATCCTAGCCCATCTTCACCCACTAGCCCAACTATTCCCTGCCCATTATGCGATCCACCTCCACTGACTTCATTACATTCCCCAAATGAACCACAAATTCTTGAGCCCACCATATCAACCGATCCATCACCTCAATCACCAATCGGCCCAACTCACCAAATCCCACCTACTCTCGAGTCCACCACATCAACCGTTCCACCCTCTCCTTTATCAACTGGCCCACTACAACACATCAACCCATCACCTCTTGAGCCCACAACACCTCCTCTCTCTCCCTCGTTGCATGATGACACGAGCCCACAACTCGGCCCAAAACATCACAACCTCTGCCACATCTAATCTGCCAACAAATGCACCCACTACCTCTAATCTTCATCCTATGATGACACGAGCTAAGTCCGGAGTTTTCAAACCCAAGTATCAAGCAGACTTTGCTGCCTTAAAATCACATGCTTTACATGTTGCTTTATCTTCTGTGCTCGAACCACGAGGATTCAAATCGGCATCAAAAGACCCGAAATGGATGGCAACCATGTTGGACGAAATTGAGGCTCTAAAACAAAATGATGCGTGAACTCTTATTCCTCGTCCTACATCCATGAATGTTGTAGGCTCTAAATGGGTATTTCGAGTCAAGTATCACGCTGATGGATCTATTGAATGCTACAAAGCTCGCTTGGTCGCTCAAGGTTTCACCCAAATTCCAGGATTGGATTACTCTCATACGTTCAGTCCTGTAGTTAAAACATCCACTGTCCGAATTGTGCTATCTCTTGTGGTTTTAAACAACTGGAAGTTGCATCAGCTCGATGTCAAAAATGCGTTCTTAAATGGAACTTTGAATGAAACCGTCTTCATGGAGCAACCACCTGGTTTTGTAAGCACGAAATTTCCCAACTATGTTTGCAAACTATCTAAGGCCCTTTACGGACTCAAACAGGCTCCTCGTGCTTGGTTTCAATGATTAAGCACGTTTCTTTTATCATATGGGTTCACTTGCAGTCGTGCCGATACATCTCTCTTTGTTCTTCGAAGAGACTCTCATATCATGTATCTTCTGGTCTACGTGGACGACCTTATTCTCACAGGCAACGACGAAAACATCATTCGGACATTTGTTTCTAGTCTACACCGTGAGTTTGCCATTAAAGATCTTGGGGACTTAAATTATTTCTTGGGCATAGAGGTCATCAACACCACTACGGGTCTCTTTCTTACACAAGCTAAGTATGCTAAGGATATCCTTCTTCGAGCAAATATGTTAGACTCTAAACCTGTTGACACACCTCTTTCACCACATGAGTCCTTCACCGCTTCTGGTGAGTCTTATTCGGACCCAACTTTCTATCGCTCTTTAGTCGGTGCCTTGCAACACTTGACTATTACCCGATCGGACTCATCTTATGCGGTAAATCAGCTTTCACAGTTCCTTCATAGTCCCACTGTTGATCACTTTCGTGCCGTGAAACGCCTATTACGCTATGTTAAAGGCACACTATCCTTTGGGCTCACTTATAGTCGCTCCAACAAGTCATCCATCATTGGCTACTCTGATGCTGACTGGGCTCGGTGTCTTGATACACGACGCTCTATGTATGGCTATTCCATTTTTTGGGGGTAATCTTGTATCCTGGAGTGCTAAAAAGCAGCCTACTATCTCCGGATCCAGTTGTGAGTCGGAATATCGGGCCATGGCAAACACTGCTGCTGAATTAGTTTGGCTAACTCATCTCTTACGGGAGCTGCATGCTTTACCACCGGATCACCCTACTTTGCTGTGTGATAACAAGAGTGCCTTTTTATGACTCAAAATCCAATCTCTCACAAACGTGCTAAACACATTGACTTGGACTATCATTTTAATCGTGAGTTGGTCACCTCTGGCAAACTTTATACCAAATTCGTTCCAACCAATCTTCAGGTGGCTGACATTTTCACCAAGAGTCTTCCGCGTGCTCAATTTGACGTATTTCGCAAGATGCTTCGCCTTGGACTGCCACCGTTTCGATTGAAGGGGGGTATTAGGAAATAATTTGTATTTAATGTAAATATATCATTTCCTTGTATTTGTTTATCTCTCCGTAATCACGGGAGAGAGTATTGTAATGCTTGTTTATAAATATAATCATCCCAATCCTCAAAATCATTTGAGGTTGATTTTACCAATCTTTACAATGGATAATTATACCACAGTTGACTACTTGACTTTGTCATGCAATGATCATCCTCTAGGTAGATTGGTCAAAGTGTACTGAGCTTGATGCCTATAATATAACCACTTTATTAGACTAGTGGGTACGGAGAGTCTCATCCCCAAGGGGATGGGCCGCCACGTCACCGCCACGTAGGAGGGGCTTGAAGGGGATGGATCTACGGGGTGGGGGATGAACCCCTTTATATATATATATATATATATATGTGTGTGTGTGTGTGTGTGTATGTATGTACAGATGTGTGTGTGAGGAGAGAGGAATGAGGCCCGTCAACATCAGCTGGTGGGAGTCGAAAAGGACGAGCCGGAGGAGTGGGGGGCGGTGTGGGGGTCTGGCGCCGGGCCAGGCCGGGCCTAAGCCGGCCCCCATACCGTCTGGTCTTAATAACAGAGACACGAAGATTGTTATCTCATGGGTCCCAATGTATGGAAAAGTCTTGGGGTTGAACGTGCCATGGAAAAGGGAAAGAATCCATGGAAGTATGCAATGTTGGATCAGGCCCTCAAGATCACTCACCCTCTCACAACACACAATTTATGTTTCTATGTGAAAGAATGAAAAACTACTGGTACATTTATTCATTAACAACTGGCTATATATATAGCCTTACAAACTCACGTGGGAACCATAAAAATAGCAACAACCTACTACTAGTCCACCTATGGAACCGGTACAACCCACTATCCCAATTCCCAGCTACATATTCTAACGTACACTTTCTAAATGAATTGGTCAAACTATACCAACTGTGACTAGTAAACAATTAAATTAAATAAAACTATAAAACTACAAATAAATGCTTAAGTCATCAACCCATGCAACATCCACGTTTTATTTAAGCTTTGGATGATCCACTTTCTGACTCGTAACCAACATGACCCATATTCGACCCGAAACATCAAGATTAACCCAACATTCACCCCCTTAATCTTGATGTCGTTTCTTTCTACTTGCTCGATTCTTGCTTGCATTCATTCTTGCTTTCCATGCTAAAACCGGAATCGGTTTTCTGGCTTAATTCGAATCACTCTTGCATGCTTTATTCGAATCCGTTCTTGCCGACTTGCTATTCGAACACAACGTTCAATCTTGCTACGAACCACACGGGTCCGGTCTTGCTAACTTTCAGTTTTCTTTCTTTCTTCGGTTGTCAATTTCATTCTTTCTTTCTAATCGACACTCATACTTTCTTCTTTCTAGCCGATGCTTGCACTTTCTTTCTTACCGCACCGGTATCTTTCTTACTTTCTTGCAAGGCCTTCTTTCTTTCTTGCTAAGCGACGCCGGCCTCTTTCTTTCTTTCGTGTGGCGCCTCTTCTTTCTTTCTTTCGGTCTGATGTGAACCCCTTCGGTCCCGGTCTCGGTTTTTGGTTCACACTTTCGGTCTTTTGCGGCTTGTCGGTCTATATAGCAGCCTTCTCTGTTTCCCACCGGAACTTTCTTTCCAGCAGCGGTCACGGTTTTCGGTCTTCTATGTCTCCCGTTGGAACAAGCTTTCCAATGGCGGTATTCTTATCACTGGTTCCTCTTCTCCAGCGACGACGGTCTTGCAATCGCCGATGCTTTCTTTCTTCCGGCGAGTCAACGGTCTTCCTTTCACCGGTTTTTATTTGTCCGACTCGGTCTCTTTCTTCAGTCTTCACTTTCTTTCGACAATCATTGGCTTGGTGGTGTGCATCACTTGCTTAGTTGCTTGCTTCTTTTCTCGACAGAGCCAGCAACTTATTTCACCACCCAACTTGCCATGATCTACTTCTATTTCTTTCTTCTAACCATCCCTTGCTACTACTAAATCTTCTTGTTCTTCAGCGCTGCAGCCAAGGGCTGGCCCCTTTCTCGAAATCGACTCTCAAACCGGCACTCGTATCTCAACCTCCGCTCTGATACCAAATGTTGGATCAGGCCCTCAAGATCACTCACCCTCTCACAACACACAATTTATGTTTCTATGTGAAAGAATGAAAAACTACTGGTACATTTATTCATTAACAACTGGCTATATATATAGCCTTACAAACTCACGTGGGAACCATAAAAATAGCAACAACCTACTACTAGTCCACCTAAGGAACCGGTACAACCCACTATCCCAATTCCCAGCTACATATTCTAACGTACACTTTCTAAATGAATTGGTCAAACTATACCAACTGTGACTAGTAAACAATTAAATTAAATAAAACTATAAAACTACAAATAAATGCTTAAGTCATCAACCCATGCAACATCCACGTTTTATTTAAGCTTTGGATGATCCACTTTCTGACTCGTAACCAACATGACCCATATTCGACCCGAAACATCAAGATTAACCCAACATGCAACACCTCTACGTTTTATTAATATAATAACAACATAAATAAAATAAATAACATTAAATTTTTGTCATTTAGGTATGTCGAGATATTGTAGGTTTCGTCCTTTAACCGCGTTAACTACACCATTCATCCTTTTCGGTTTAATGTACATTAATCACATAGTTTCCGCATGCAATGTGTTGGTGTGATGGGATTTTGATTACGCATCAAACGCCTTAAGAATGGCATTGAAGACATGAAATGAAAGAACATGTGATCTTTAAAAAGAGTGCATATAGTTTACGAGAGGAGATCTCGAACAAGAGATCAGTGCCGTCCTCGAGAATCCTTGACACGTTTTGGGCCTAGGACGAGTAAAAAATGTGGGCCCTTATGAAAATTCAACTTTCCGTTTAATTTCAAACATCAATAATTCAAGTTTCTATTATCAAAAATTAATATCTAATTAAAAAAAGGTCAATAAAACAAGACATTTATGGTTAGATTTTATATATAAAAAAACATAGTAGATATTTGTCAAATTAAATTAAATGCACATAAACTAGAAACCAAATGAAAGTTGATCTCCATCCTTATCTTATCGTATGTCATCTATTACTTAGGAATTAAATGTTAAGAGTGAGAATTGAACCTGAATTTTCTAACTTAGAATGTAAACCAATAACCAATTCATCTATCTTAGCCCTTATTATTATTTTCAACACCAAAATACTTTAGATACAATTTATACAAAAATTATTTTTAAAAATTTTAAAATTTCGGGCCTCTCGAGAGTTTGGGCCCCGGGCAATCGCCCACCTTGGCCAGGCCTAAGGCCGGACCTGCGAAAGATGTATAATGTATGAAGTTTACAGAAGAACATCCTCTGATTTTCATTGATCAACATCTAGGATTAAACCGGTGACATTTTGATAAATATGAGGTTCAAATATTGGAAAAACAAATTGAGAAAGGGCTCTGGTCTTTTCTCACTTGAAGTCATCCCCCTTGATTTTCAAACAGCTATAACTTTTTCATATGTTAATATTTTTTAAAATTACACCGTATTAACGAACATTTATTCTCTTAAATTCAAGTAGACTATTTCTATAATGTACTTAAAAACATTTACAGGATACGTGATTAGACATTCAATATAAATGATTACATGATTACACATTCAATATGATTTGCACAAGGAAAGAGACGTTTTTGCTGACACTCGGTCTCGGTGAGCTACTGATCACAAGAAATTCACCGCTGCTTAAGAGCAACTAGTTGAAGAGCGGGCCAAATTTGAGCAAGATAAAAAGTTTGAGGAGTGGGGCGCTCTGGGTTGAAGAAGAAAGTTGATGCTCTTGAAAAAGAGCTTTCTGAAGAGCGCAAAACGATGTGCAGAGACTTGTAAACGCGATAATTCTATCTTGCAACGTGATCGTGAAGAAAATACTAATCTCAAAGCCCAAATCGAAATATTGACGAAGAAAAATGTTGAACTCCAAACCTCATTGAAAGAAGCCAAATCCCATCGGGAGCGAGCTGAGCAGGCACAGGTTGAGACCCATGCTCCCATTCTGCTTGCTTATTAAGAGATAAGAAAATTTCAGATCTCATTGCTAGTTTATTTGAACAGGAAATCAAGGAGAAACTAGCCGCGTGGGAGAGGGATTTGGATGGTAAAGATGTAACACCTCGTAAAATCACGTCCAATGATGTATTGACACGTGTAATAAACCCTAATGAAGTCAAACATTGAAATTTAGGGACTAATTTTTCGAAAAATCGAAAACTTTGATTATGAAAGGACTGGAAGTGTTAGCATACCTAAAATAAGTTTATAAATAACCTCTTACGATGTTTATATTCACAAATGAGCCACTTGATGATCGAGTGTAGCCGTTTGCGTGATTAATCGAAAGTTTGCGCAATGAAGGGTTAAAAGCGTCAACATGTTAATTCTTACCTCTGAGTGACCTTTTAACAAACCGGGAGCTTCATGATATTTTATTACACTCTCGGGATTGCCAATTATTGGCCGTCTAAGGTTTTTATGCCTATAAGTAAAGTTACGCGCAACTTTGCAAGTTAGAGGGACTAAAAGTGTCAATATGTTTAATTATACCTCTGAATGACCTTTTAGCAAACCCAAAGCATCGTGATGTTTAATAATACTTTCATGAATGCCTAATATGGATTAGATGAGGCTTCAATGCTATTAAATGATGAGATGCGCAAGTTTGCGCAATAGAGAGACCTAAAGCGTCAACTTTTGAATCTACGCCTATCGGTGACCATTTAAGCGATCAAGAGCATAGTAATATTTAAGTATATGCTTGGGAATGATCAATATGGGCCATGGAAGGCTTGGAAATCATTAAACGACGTTTCACGCTACTTTGCGCAATTAAAGGACTATTTGCGTCAAACTACAAAAGTCTGACGATTCGTAGGGTATCGGACCTTCCGGAATATGACCATGAGTTAAACATACCCTATTTATCCTTTACTTAGCTTAGATATAGGCTTAGAGGTGTTTCGCGCACAAAAATAAACTTTTAAGTCATGCAGGGACTAAAAGTGTCAAAAAGTGCACAAGTTTGCATTTCCGCGCATATCTCACATTCTGAATATCTCCGGAGACCCAAAAATTTATGTAATCTCTAAAATATTTTATTTTAGTGTTCGGCATCATAAAATTCCACTCGTCGCGTAGTTTGGATCGTTTTTCGCGTCCGTTCGTGTTTCGTTGTATTTAGACGAACAACGTGACCGTACGGCCAAACGAACCGACATCCGACATGTTTTTGAACATGTTTCATGTCCCCTATGATTAAACATCAGGGTGGAGCCTTGAAATGAGGTTAACGGGCCTTATACGCATCAGAAATGACCTTTAAGCAAGTACAGGGACTGAAACTGCAATTCTGGAAACTTAATTGCTGAACTGAGCAGCCCAGGCGGGCCGCGTAGACCCCCCCTTGGGTCTTACGCGGGGTGTGTGAACCTTCCAGATATGCAGAATGTGATTTACAGCCTTGTACAGCCTGTTCCAGCTTGATCCAGCACTTGCAAATGGTATTTCTCCAATCCTTGGGCACCCATAGAATTAGAAATCAGTGGGTATGAAGTGTACGGTCCAGATCAAGGCTCGGTTATTGAGGAACGATCTTAACGGTTATCAAAAACCTATAAATACCCCACTTCATTCTTGCCAAACCCACACTTGATTTATGAATTCTCTAAGTTGGAGACCGTGCTCTTCATACCTAGAATTTAGGATCAAAACCTCCTTGCTTGGACCCTTTGTAAGTGTCCTTTCGTGCTTAGTTTATTTGTTTAGCGTTTATAGCCGAAAAGTTAAGCGTTTTGATAAATGCTTTGACTTTTAAACGGTTGAGCCATTGTTCGTAACGAACATGGCTACGTGACCGTAATTAGGTAGGTGCTAAACCCTCAAAAGGGCACCTCCTAATTACCACGTTTACTTAGTTAAATTGTCGGGTCAAATAAAAGTCAATCGGGTTAGTTTTAAATACAATTCATAACTATTAATATAAAAACCATAAAATCAGTTTTCTCTCTTTAATAACTTGGTAAATATTAGTTGAACATGCCTAAGCATGATTCAACCCGACAATTCTAAGTATAGGCTCGGTTTGGAACCGAAAGTCGCAAAAGTTGACTTTTGCTTTGACTTTCAATTCTGACCCGATTTAGCTTAGTTTAGATATGCCTTAGGATTCCTTTAGGACCAGGTTATAGGTTAGTGTAACCCTCTGAGGTTATACAACTTGTATCCTTAGTTATCCTATTCATTTCATGTTTCCGTTATATGCTTAAATGTTGACCATTATGCCCTTTTGACCCTAAAACGAGAATTTTGAAAATGTGAGAGGACAATAATCTTTATTACTGATTTATAAATTTGTCCCTAAAATTTGACATCAGTTGGAGGTCTAGATTAGGAGTTATGCTCATTAGCGTAAATGAAAAGCTTTTTATTAATTAAACGGCGTAATTAGCATAAAGCCTATCTAAACCCAATTTTTGATACCAAACTTTTTACCTACTGATATAAAATAATATTTTGGGATTTTTGAAGATTTTTATTTATTTTTAGGCTGAGCATAACATAGGGTTCTAAGCTTAATTTGGTAATTGTCGGTTTTGCCCTTTTGGCCTATAAAATGAGTTTTACAAATTCTTTTGACACCAAATCTTTTTCTACTGATCCTATATGATAAATAAAATATTTTGAACCTTCTGGAATAATTAAAATATCAGCTTTTCTTATAAAAACCAGAAATCGCTTAAATTAGCCTTTTTACGCGTTTTTAACGCATAGTATAAGTTAAAACTATTTTTACATATAAGGTTTGATACCTACTGATGATTTAAGTAAATTTTCATAATTAAACAGTAGGCAAAAGTTTTAAACTCAGAATTTTAATTTTGACCTTTAAAGCTTAAGTGAAATTACCAAAACGCCCCTTCGGTGCATAGTTTGGTTATAATTAATAAATTTCACATATATGTAATACCCTACTGATATAACTTATTAAATTAAGTATTTTTACTAATTATATCAGACCTAAAACTCAGATTTATATTAATCTCTTTTATAAGCTTTAAAATGACCAAAATGCCCCTACGGGGCATAGTTTGAGTTTAAATTTCGTTTTGGGAATAATGGAATGCATCCTACTGATATCACAACAAGTTTAAGGCATATTAACTTAGGAAACCTGTTCATGACTCACATGGTTACCCGTTACGCACTTTTCGCGTTCGGATCGGCTTATGTAACTAGTTTGCATAAATTAGCCGAAACGGGTCAAACCTTATCATTCTATCTCAAAATCCAGAATGTGTTTAGTTCAGCCTTAATACACAAGTATACAATCTTGTCGGGTCTAAACCACATTCTAAATCCGGTTCTCGCTTAATCGTGCGTTTTGAACCGTATCTTCTTTTAAAACTAACCGGTCAAGTTTAGGCTTAATTAAGACCCGTTAGGAATCTAATAGGTTATTAAAAACCTTCGTTCCAGATTTAGGAGCCCAGTAAAAGCTATCTGTACTTGCTGATTTGATATACAGCTGGGATTGAATTTATATTTAGCTCAGGTAAATACTTTTAACTTATTTTCCCTATACGGGCTTGGGGTACGGTATATAAAAATACCACTTGGTCGGGCATTGAATCATTAGTCATAATAAGGTTAATGCATTGAGATGTCACGTTTAAATTGTTTTGTTTGCTTAAAACCTTTGGGGGGTTAATGACCATGTCCCGGATATCCTTGGCATCATTCGTGAAATGGCCACGACCTAAGCACGGGGTGTAGGCGTACACCTGACAGTGCCTATGTAAAAACTGGTAATCCACTTAGAGGAATCAACCTTGTGGGCATTATACCTGTGGTGTGTCTATTAATCTTTATCCCGGTATACAGGCCGGGCTACTGAACGTATAAGAAACATGTAATTCTTTTACAAGTATTATATACAAATAATTATCCCAAGTTATAAAAAGTTTTGTGCCATGCGCACTCAAATCAATTTTCTTAAACATTTTCAAAATGAGTCAGTTAAATTGTATTACCAGTGTAAACTGACGTATTTTCCAAAAAGGCTAAGTGCAGGTACTAATCGAAATGGGCTGGCTACTCCTAGCATCAATAAAGAGTCTCGCAAGCTTAGATGCCTAAAGTCTGTTGAACAATGTTTCATTTTATTTTCGATCCGCCTGTGGATCCTTTACTTTCCGTTTGTAATACTTTGATATTACTTTATATCGGATTGTAATATATTTATCTTTTGCTTCCGCTATGCATTCGAATTGTGTTGTTTGACTATGATGATATCAACTACATCACGTTACTCCCCACCGGACCCACCGGTAATACGTGGAAATATCGGGGTGTGACAGGTTGGTATCAGAGCCAACATTGAGTGAATTAAACACTAGCCTTTTTGTGTTTAATCTCAATGACACAGTAGCACATTCCTTGACCTTCTGAGTCTAGACTTAACATAGGAATACTCTCATCTCTATTCGGAGAATTATTGCCTTCAATTCTATATATTTTTATATGTCGCCAAGCAAAGAAGCCGTAATGGGAATTCTCCCCATCCGAAGCCTAGGAATGTCGAGCTTCGTACTGCAACTAGGATTAACGTGCAACCAAGGAGAAAACATTCAGAAATAAAATGAAGAAGAAACTCCTTTTGCTGAAGATCGTTTCCTTAGTAGTCCTTATAAGGACATATTTATCTTTCAGTCCCTTCATGGACAACATCATTCTTTTCAAGTCCCGTTCAGGGCAATTCTGTACCTCCGTTAAAAATCATTGGAATGTTTTATCTAAATTTCATTTATATCATTGTATATGAATATAATATATGAAATAAATTAAAATAACACTCCTTTTATAAGATCTACCATTATAATAAAATGGCAAAATCTAAAAAGAACAAGACCTAGCCCGTGTGTCATCTTAAGAACAGGGCCAAGATGGTAGTTCCTCAATTAGATTCAGATCCTTAATAACATCTCAATTTAAGATTGTTCTGCGTTAAATATTAAAAAAAAATCTTAAAGGTAAACCTAGCCTATATGACAAGGCCAAGATGGTAGAACCTATTCAAAAGATTCAAATCCTTGTTAACATCTGTAACATGTTAACATTCCTGGCAGACGTGGTTCGATAAAATCGCATAAATCATCCTTATACCGGATTCTCCCGAAATCCTTTCTTATTTTGTGATTTAAGCATCAAATTAGGGATATAATGCTTACGTGCCGTATTCATTGTTATATAATACAAAAGACAGTCGTAGCCTACAACTCCCTTTCAAGAAAAGGCATGAACAACGTTCGAGCCTAAATACCTTGATCCTACAAAATCATGGTTTATAATTTAAAGTTGCCCTTGTGACTTGGCCTTTTAGTGCCATAGTTATATCTTAATTAAATCTAGGATAATTATAATGGAAATCCTGAATAAAATAAATATCATTCCTTTCCTGCCAGTATACATGTTAAAAGAGAATCTTAAAAGGTATAACCTAGCTTGAATGTCATTAAAGACCTAGCTATGGTGGTAAAACCTGTTTAAAAGAGATTCAGATCCTTGTTAACATCTGAAAACATGTTAACACTCCTGACAACAGGTGATGCGATAAAATCACACTTGTAATCTTTATATTAGGATTTCTTCAAACCCCTTATTTAGCATAAATGATCAATAGGAATCATGGCTAATAAACGTCGAACATGATGTACACATCAAAACATCCATTTAGGATGTATACCTACGGGCAAAGATGTATACATGAAAAAGATAGTTTTATTTCATAACTTCTTGTCAAGACAATGAACTGTGAACTTTTCCGACCCAAAGGATCATTGATTATGTTTTAAAATTTCCCTAGTGACAAGGCCTCTGTGCCATCAAAAAGTCCTTTGGAACAAGCCCTTGTGCTATATGAAATGTCGGTACGACATTGACAGTCGTGACTTATGCCCCTGTCTAATAAACATAAAGGATTATATTCCGTTTAAACGCCAAAGATGGTTTATTTAAAAACCTAGGCAAAACATAATCAAATAAATTAAATACTATCTATTGGCCTATATGGTTTATTCGCACCATGGCTATTTAATTATCAAGTTCGACAATTCACTATATAATTAAACAAGGTATTATTACTTGGTTTGTAGCCTTCAAAGCTTCACCATGGCTGACTCCTCTGAAGCTCACAATCATCCAGTTGATTAGAATGATGATGCAAGACTGAACTTAACGGGCACCGAGTTACAGGCTATGTTAGATACAGCCATAAACAACGCTGTGGACTGTGTATTAAAGGATCATAAGCGAAAGTGCGATAATACCCCAAATAAAGGTTGTAAAAAGGGTAAGACCGGTTCAAGCTATAACCAGTCCAAGCCAAAGGAGGCAAAACCCAAATGTAAAACCTCCAAGAAGAAGCACTTCGGAAAATGCTTCTATGAACAGACCAGGGGATGTGACATCTGTAAGGAAATGGATCACAAGACTCATGAATGCAAGGACTTGAAGGGCAACCAGCAGACAGGTGAAAAGACCAGATGCAAAACCTGTAGGAAATACCACTTCGGAAGTTGCAGATTTGAATCTCAGCCTCTACCCTGTGGAATCTGCAAGTCCAAGGAGCATCAGACCTTGGATTGCAAGAAGATAAAGGATGCGACCTGCTATGGTTGCAACGAGAAGGGGCATATCAAGACTAATTGCCCAAATAAGACCAAGAAGCCTAGAAAGGCTAAGAAGACCAAAGCTGGAAGCTCTCAAATGGACGCTCAAGAGGCTATTCAGGATGACAATGTCACAACATGTATTTTCTTTATCAATAACGCTCATGCTAGAGTATTTTTTGATTTAGGTTCAGATAAGTCTTTCGTAGACAATAGATTTTGTAAATCATTAAATCTGCCTGTTAAAACTCTAAGCGTTAAGTATAAAGTAAAATTGGCTGATAGTACCTCAGAGACTGCTTCAGCAATATTAGATGGATGTTTTATATCCATTAGAAATCATTCTTTTCCCTGTCCTTGTTTCCATTAAAATAAGAGGGACTCGATATAGTGATAGAAATGAATTGGTCGTCTTAAAAAAAAAAATCAAACCCATATTGTGTGTGATAAGAAGCAAGTAGCTATCGAGACTCCTTATGGTGAGCCTTTGACAATTCAAGGAGACACTGGGTATGGATTGCCTAAGCACTTGTTGAATATGGTATTTAATACCAAAGATTCGAGTATGGAAAACTCAGAAGAGACAAACAACAGTCGCGATGCTGGAGATGCGACAAATGTTAATGGTGCATCCAATGTGAACCTCAATGTTAATGGAGTTAATCTCCAAAACTGTAATTAACGCAGCTATTAGAAAGGCTATGAGAAAAGTCATGAAAAGGTTCAAGAAGCCAGATGCTGCTCGCTCTAAAACACATGTCGCTGCTCATGAAAAGAGCTTTATTCATACTTCAAATGCGAAGAATAACCCAAACAAAATCATATGTGGCAAGGAGCCCATTCCTTTTAGGATATACTTAAAAGTACTTCGTCTCTTGGAAGTCAAGAGACTTCAATAGTAAAAAGGGGACATCGATTTCAGGAAATTGTTGAATGAAGTAGAAACCATTAAGTGTATCAGCAGTTATGCTAGAAAGGACATGGTGGAGTATGCATCACAGTCATTCGATGGCAATACCCTTAATTGGTGAGGACATTAATGAAGTCCACAAGGAAGATCCTTTTATACATTATGGGATGGTCCAAGTTCTAAGGACCTTATTAGAAAAACCTATTATCCGCTTCACGAAATGGAAAAAGATGGAATAAGAAATTTTCTAACTCTCACCATAAAAGTTCTAGACTGTAGACAGTATGTTACAAATTTTAACTCATTAATTGAGATAGTACCCTATTCCATTTGCCCAAAATCTAAGCTTAATGCAAATAATTAATGGTGGTTAGCAACGGCAATAAGAGGGCACATTAAGGTTTTAAAGCCTGCTCATTATAAATCCATTATGGATCTACCTCAGCTACTTACGTTATATAGATTAAGAAATAACCAGCCAAAGCTGAGACTGCCCTAAAATTTGCCAAAGATTTTGCAGCTAAGTTAAACAAAGGATTAAGAATGGAGGCGTTTAACCCTCCTGATGAATGATTAGAGGCAGTCCACGTTAATAATGACATTAGATAAATCCCTTATTGTGATTTTATTTACTAGGAGAAACGTTTGGTTTTAGGTGCTGCTAAGTCTCTCATAAGACCATAAGCTTAACAAACTTTTAGAAATTTTCCCGTAAGAACTCCAGATATTAAGTGTAAGATAAAACTTACAGGCAAAATCATAAAAACCATTTCTTCTGTTCCTGCCAGAAGCCTTCAGGCGTAGAATTTTAGAAGTATCCTCTCTCTAGAGAAGGTGGGTCAGCATATATAGTTGATATCTCTTTAATCTCTATCGACTGCGAAAACCAGACAGTATGATAAAAGCGCCATGTGAGGATTGATGTATCTTAATAAGTTCCATAGATTGCTTCCATGTCTGATCAGCATGGAGGTTTAATGCATGGAACCGCAAGGATATTCTAATGGTCATATGATACTAAAGTCAACTAATGGTATTCAAAGAAGATATCCAGAATGGAATTGTCCAAGTAAATGTTCCCGATTAAAGAATTCGTGGACTTGTAACATAAATGTGTCACTTATTTGACACAAGCAATGATGGATGAACTGGAGCCTGAGATATGGAAAATCTCTGTAACCTCCTTGTATCTTGATTATCTTCTCCTAAGATTACCCTGTTTACCTCCTGAGAGGCAAGTAGAGTTAAGATTTATATCCCATTTAGGGCAGTATTATTATGAAATCTCCAAGACGGCTAGTACCATCATTGGAAGAGTCGAAACCTTGATTAAGTAAGTTTTAAATAGAAGATTCATATAGCCTAACTCAATATTCTGAGAATTCGGTAATTTCAATTAAGAAAGACGGTTCATCTTGCTTATGCATTGATTACCGCAACCCTATTTAGGCAACAATTAAGAATTTCCATCAGCTGCCCAGGATCGTCGAATTATTCGACTAGCGGCAAGGATTAGCTATTCCTTAAGATTAGTTTTAAGCAATGGTTGGAATAACCATCTCACCTTAAAATAAGCTTTTCTATAATAGTTGATATATAAGTATCAAGGCTGCTCCTTTGGAGACCTTGTATAGATGGAATGTTAAACAACTATTAGTAGACAGAAGATTGGTAAGTCCAATTATGAGGATCTGAAAGTTGCCTTGGAAACAACGAATAAGATCAAACAAATCCATAATCATCTGTAAGTGGCCAGTTTTCGGCAGAAAATCAAGGATTAATGAAAATAGCAAACCTCCTAAGTTCTTGTTAAGGAATAAGGTTCAACAAAGATATCACCCTGGAAGGGTGTGCCAATTTGTTAATTATTAGGCTAGTTGAGCTCTGAATATATAGAATCATTCGAAGAAATCGAATGTAACAAGATAAAATAGCTTATAAGCTAAAACCTATTTAAGAAGCATGGCGGAGCACGCAATGCATTACACACTAATGATTTAAGAATGTCTTTCACCAATAAGTCGAGAAGCATTATCACATAATGATATGCAAATTTATGATATGATGCGAAACCTGCATCGACTGAGGATCGACAGGTTAAGAAGCTCCAAAAAGGATACATGTACCTATTATAGAGGTCCGCTTGGGAGCTTGGAGAGACTCCAGATATGCTATAGCAGTTAAGTCCGTTATGCGACAAAAAGAACTTCCATCATTTTAGCAAATCTCGAGGTCGAGATTTTTTTTAAGGGGGTGAGGATGTAACACCTCGTAAAATCACGTCAAATGATGTATTGACACGTGTAATAAACCCTAATGAAGTCAAACATTGAAATTTAGGGACTAATTTTTTGAAAAATTGAAAACTTTGATTATGAAAGGACTGGAAGTGTTAGCATACCTAAAATAAGTTTCTAAATAACCTCTTACAATGTTTATATTCACAAATGAGCCACTTGATGATCGAGTGTAGCCGTTTGCGTGATTAATCGAAAATTTGCGCAATGAAGGGTTAAAAGCGTCAACATGTTAATTCTTACCTCCGAGTGACCTTTTAACAAACCGGGAGCTTCATGATATTTGATTACACTCTCAGGATTGCCAATTATTGGCCGTCTAAGGTTTTTATGCCTATAAGTAAAGTTACGCGCAACTTTGCAAGTTAGAGGGACTAAAAGTGTCAATATGTTTAATTATACCTCTGAATGACCTTTTAGCGAACCCAAAGCATTGTGATGTTTAATAATACTTTCATGAATGCCTAATATGGATTAGATGAGGCTTCAATGCTATTAAGTGTTGAGATGATCAAGTTTGCGCAATAGAGGGACCTAAAGCGTCAACTTTTGAATCTACGCCTTTCGGTGACCATTTAAGCGATCGAGAGCATAGTAATATTTAAGTATATGCTTGGGAATGATCAATATGGGCCATGGAAGGCTTGGAAATCATTAAACGACGTTTCACGCTACTTTGCGCAATTAAAGGACTATTTGCGTCAAACTACAAAAGTATGACAATTCGTAGGGTATCGGACCTTCCGGAATATGAACATGAGTTAAACATACCCTATTTATCCTTTACTTATCTTAGATATAGGCTTAGAGGTGTTTCGCGCGCAAAAATAAACTTTTAAGTCATGCAGGGACTAAAAGTGTCAAAAAGTGCATAAGTTTGCATTTTCGCGCATATCTCACATTCTGAATATCTCCGGACACCCAAAAATTTATGTAAGCTCTAAAATATTTTATTTTAGTGTTCGGAATCATAAAATTCCACTCGTCGCGTAGTTTGGATCGTTTTTCGCGTCCGTTCGTGTTTCGTCGTAATTAGACGAACAACGTGACCGTACGGCCAAACGAACCGACATCCGACATGTTTGTGAACATGTTTCATGTACCCTATGATTAGACATCAGGGTGGAGCCTTGAAATGAGGTTAAAGGGCCTTATATGCATCAGAAATGACCTTTAAGCAAGTACAGGGACTGAAACTGCAATTCTGGAAACTTAATTGCTGAACTGAGCAGCCCAGGCGGGCCGTGTAGACCCCCCTTGGGTCTAACACGGGGTGTGTGAACCTGCTAGATATGCAGGATGTGATTTACAGCCTTGTACAGCCTGTTCCAGCTTGATCCAGCACTAGCAAATGGTATTTCTCCAATCCTTGGGCACCCATAGAATTAGAAATCAGTGGGTATGAAGTGTACAGTCCAGATCAAGGTTCGGTTATCGAGGAACGATCTTAACGGTTCTCAAAAACCTATAAATACCTCACTTCATTCTTGCCAAACCCACACTTGATTTCTAAATTCTCTAAGTTGGAGACCTTGCTCTTCATACCTGAGAATTTAGGATCAAAACCTCCTTGCTTGGACCCTTTGTAAGTGTCCTTTCGTGCTTAGTTTATTTGTTTAGCGTTTATAGCCGAAAAGTCAAGCGTTTTGATAAACGCTTTGACTTTTAAACGGTTGAGCCATTGTACGTAACGAACATGGGTACGTGACCGTAATTAGGTAGGTGCTAAACCCTCAAAAGGGCACCTCCTAATTACCACGTTTACTTAGTTAAATTGTCGGGTCAAATAAAAGTCAATCGGGTTAGTTTTAAATACAATTCATAACTATTAATATAAAAACCATAAAACCAGTTTTCTCTCTTTAATAACTTGGTAAATATTAGTTGAACATGCCTAAGCATGATTCAACCCGACAATTCTAAGTATAGGCTCGGTTTGGAACCGAAAGTCGTAAAAGTTGACTTTTGCTTTGACTTTCAGTTCTGACCCGATTTAGCTTAGTTTAGATATGCCTTAGGATTCCTTTAGGACCAGGTTATAGGTTAGTGTAACCCTCTGAGGTTATACAACTTGGATCCTTAGTTATCCTATTCATTTCATGTTTTCGTTATATGCTTAAATGTTGACCATTATGCCATTTTGATCCTAAAACGAGAATTTTGAAAATGTGAGAGGACAATAATCTTTATTACTGATTTATAAACTTGTCCCTAATTAAACGAGAATTTTGAAAATGTGGAGGTCTAGATTAGGAGTTATGCTCATTAGCGTAAATGAAAAGCTTTTTATTAATTAAACGGCGTAATTAGCATAAAGCCTATCTAAACCCAATTTTTGATACCAAACTTTTACCTACTGATGTAAAATAATATTTTGGGATTTTTGAAGATTTTTATTTATTTTTAGGCTGAGCATAACATAGGGTTCTAAGCTTAATTCGGTAAACAGTAGGCAAAAGTTTTAAACAGTAGGCAAAAGTTTTAAACTCAGAATTTTAAGTTTGACCTTTAAAGCTTAAGTGAAATTACCAAAACGCCCCTTCGGTGCTTAGTTTGGTTATAATTAATAAATTTCATATATATGTAATACCCTACTGATATAACTTATTAAATTAAGTATTTTTACTGATTATATCAGACCTAAAACTCAGATTTATATTAATCTCTTTTATAAGCTTTAAAATGACCAAAATGCCCCCACGGGGCATAGTTTGAGTTTAAATTTCGTTTTGGGCATAATGGAAGGTATCCTACTGATATCACAACATGTTTAAGGCATATTAACTTAGGAAACCTGTTCATGACTCACATGGTTACCCGTTAAGCACTTTTCGCGTTCGGATCGGCTTATGTAACTAGTTTGCATAAATTAGCCGAAACGGGTCAAACCTTATCATTCTATCTCGAAATCCAGAATGTGTTTAGTTCATCCTTAATACACAAGTATACAAGCTTATCGGGTCTAAACCACATTCTAAATCCGGTTCTCGCTTAATCATGCGTTTTGAACCGTATCTTCTTTTAAAACTAACTGGTCTAAGTTTATGCTTAATTAAGACCCGTTAGGAATCTAATAGGTTATTAAAAACCTTCGTTCTAGATTTAGGAGCCCAGTAAAAGCTATCTGTACTTGTTGATTTGATATACGGCTGGGATTGAATTTATATTTAGCTCAGGTAAATACTTTTAACGTATTTTCCCTATACGGGCTTGGGGTACGGTATATAAAAATACCGCTTGGTCGGGCATTGAATCATTAGTCATAATAAGGTTAATACATTGAGATGTCACGTTTAAATTGTTTTATTTGCTTAAAACCTTTGGGGGGGTTAATGACCATGTCCCGGATATCTTTGGCATCATTCATGAAATGGCCACGACCTAAGCACGGGGTGTAGGCTTACACCTGACAGTGCCTATGTAAAAACTGGTAATCCACTTAGAGGAATCAACCTTGTGGGCATTATACATGTGGTGTGTCTATTAATCTTTAACGCGGTATACAGGCCGGGCTACTGAACGTATAAGAAACATGTAATTCTTTTACAAGTATTATATACAAATAATTATCCCAAGTTATAAAAAGTTTTATGCCATGCGCACTCAAATCAATTTTCTTAAACATTTTCAAAATGAGTCAGTTAAATTGTATTTACCAGTGTAAACTGACGTATTTTCCAAAAAGGCTAAGTGCAGGTACTAATCGGAATAGGCTGGCTACTCCTAGCATCAATAAAGAGTCTCACAAACTTAGATGCCTAAAGTCTGTTGAACAATGTTTCATTTTATTTTCGATCCGCCTGTGGATCCTTTACTTTCCGTTTGTAATACTTTGATATTACTTTATATCGGATTGTAATATATTTATCTTTTGCTTCCGCTGTGCATTCGAATTGTATTGTTTGACTATGATGATATCCACTACGTCACGTTACTCCCCACCGAGCCCACCGGTAATACGTGGAAATATCGGGGTGTGACAAAAGATGTGGAAGTTATATAAACTTATGCGTTGGTTAATCGAGAGTCAAGAAAAGTGTGAATCCTTGAAAATTGACGTTGGGGGTAAGAAAGCGCGTGTGGAAGCTGCTGAGGAGGAGAGGAACACTGCTCAGTCATCAGTTAATGAGGCTCAGGTTGCGCAGACGCAGGAGGAGAGCTTAGTGGATGCGTTGATGAACAAATCAGTATGGTTGCAACAAAGTGGCATCATTAATGTAAGTGTTGAAATTCAGCATGCGTTGGTTATGTTAAGCTTTTGTTTAACCACCTCTCATGCCCTGTGCAGGTTGCCAATGCGGTGTTGAACTCGATGGAACTCAACACCATCGTTGCCAAGTTGATTGTTGCCTCATGTAACGATGGGTATGTAGAGGGTTACTGCAAGTGTAAGAGTGATGTGTGTAAAATGCAACATATAAATTACATCAAATGAGGCATAAAACTAACATTTTTTTTAGTATTAATGTTGGAAAAAATGTGTGTTTGTCTTCCTTTTAAATTTACGGGACCAAATGAGCTTAAACGAGCAAAAGAAACAAATAAACAGCAAAAACCAACATAAATACAAAGAAAAGGAATAAACATGACATACCCGACCCCTCGACAGCATCTCCAAGAGAGAAAACAAGAAACAGAAGGCTGACCATGGTTTGTGCCCACTGGACACGGGGGCGTGGTCCGATGTCTGCAGAAAGGAAAAAGTTGTAGAAGCTTCTACGCCCACCACGGGGGGGGGGGGGGGGGGTGTGCCAAGCTCAGCACGGGGCGTGGTCAACGCTAAGATTCGCATAATCTTGCAAAATCTTGGTAGTACAGATACGCTTCTGCACACGAGGTCATGCCCGCTGGACACGGGCCGTGTTAAGCCCTGTGCAGACAAATGCAATTAATGAAGGAAGAGAAAAGGATGGCCACGGGGGTGTGTCCGCTGGACACGGGGCCATGGCCGGGCTTCTATGCACAACTATAAGTAGGGGTGCTTGGTTCATTTCAAAGGCATTCCTTGGCAAGCCACCTCTCTCCCACTTTACCACCACTCCACCACCACTACAACACCCACATCCACCACCATCATCCATCATCCACCTTAGATTGCTAAATGCGATTTGTCGCTCCTTGCTTAATTATTGATTGTACTCCTTGAGTTGTTAATCGATACTTTAATTTATGTTACTTTAGTTGTATTATGTGGAGTAAATGCAATAAATCGCAGTTTAATTGCTAATCGACTTATCGCTAATCGCATCGCTATCGCATCGCAACCCGAATTACAGGTTATGGATATTGTTTTACGTGTGTGTGCTATTATGTGTTATTTGTGCATGTTATATGTTTTGTGGTGGTTAATCGCAAACGCAAATGAAACTCTATCACAACGTAATCTCATCGCGAACTCAAGATTTAAGAATTTCTTTTATGATATTTAGTAGTTAGGTTATTTGTGTAATTAATGGGTAATACTATCGCATCGCTTACTCGCAACGCATCGCAATGCTCAACGCACGAGACGAAAAGTCGAAAACTAACCCACTTAACCCATCCGGTCGAATGACCATTCGATCAAATCGGTAGAACATGTATTATTTAACTGCGTACTAGCTCGTGCATCATGGTGGAACATTATGGTGTGGTTAAAACTAATGGATCAGCAAGATATTAACAACTGTGAAGACATTCTTCGATGAGTGGAAGCATTCAAAGGATCGACAGTGTGGAAGAACGTAATTAAGGCTATTATAATGATAAGATGTGGCAAATATGGAAATTGAGGAATTCGCTTAAATTTAATGATGGCAATCTATTTGTATGGAACACGGTGGATGAAATAAAGGAGAATTCTTTTCTGTGGATCAAGGAAAGACCAAAGATAGTAGGTCTCGTTTGGGAGAGATGGAAGTACTTTAATGTTAACGATGTCATAATTTAATTGTTTGTTTCGTTCTCGTTTTTATTTTCTGTATTTGTACCTTGGGTTTTTTCAGCTCTGCTAGCCCTTTTTTCTATATTCATAGAATCTTTGTCGTTCAAAAAAAAAATCAGTACTAAACAAGAATGAAATAATAATAATAATAATAATAATAATAATAATATGCCCAATCTTGCGGTGGCACATAACCCACTCTTTGTAAAGTCCAGTAGACAAAATCTTGCAAATATTATATAACTAGGGAAATTACTCACGTTTCACAGCGGGCTAATTCGGTATGATAATGACACTCGATATATAGCAAACGAAAAAATTTATGCTAACACGATATCGACACATGTTTTACACTAATCGAAAACCAATTAAACGAATACCGATGTTGTTCAGCCGGTATCGGTTCGGTTCTTCACAGTACCGTTACCGTACCGACACTAACTATAGCTTATAATATCAAGAAATAGTCTATTGTGAATATCATATGGCCACGTAAAGAAAATCATAAAAACAAATACGTTATTTAGATGGTAGTTGTTTGAGTCCTCATGGTAAAACTAATAAACTATATTTAAACCTTTTTTGAATAAAACTTTTATCAAATCACAGATAAAATAACACGTCCTAAAGGTATATTGGGAAAAAAAGGTGAACGACGTCACTTTACAAAAATAAATAAATAAATAAATAAAAACTAAAGCACAATACACAACACGATTTCAAGTTAATTTTATATCTGAATGTAGATGAAAATAAGCACGTCATAACGCCGACCTCGGAATTTATCATATCTTAAAAGTTATAAGCATAAAACAAAACAAAATAAACTTCACCGGCCATATAACAATTTTATTAAAGTTCATGGGTAGAAACATATGTTGCTAGAGAAAAAGAATTATTACACTTAAGGATCATTATGATAACTTTATTAAAGTTTATGTAGAAACGAAAAGATGCATGGGGTGCAAGTGTAATAAAGGTCATTGGAAAACAACAAAAAAATAAAATACGCCCCTTGCTATATAGGTATAATAACGGTACGTATATATTATTACTATTATTTTTATTAGTACATATTAAATACATTTCCCTGAAAACACGCACACATACTCTCTCTACTCTCTTTCTCTAGACCTAACCCACCACCTGCATAACCTCTTTCTTTACTTTTTCTGGTGCTACAAACCAGAACGAATGAACCCGTTTGGAAACCATAACGAACCTGTCTACCCAAACCCAACCTCACGGACTCTCACCAAGTTTGTTTCTAGTCGTTTATTTGTACACCACCGATAACAACCACCAGAGTCTAACTTCACTTGTGCTTCGTCGGATGAGAATAACACATCTCTACAGTGGCAGATGTCACACCCCAACCGATGGCGGAATCATCGGGGCATGGCACTGAGCGAAACAGATTGTCCAAGAGAATCCACAACAACTATTAAGTGACAATATATTTAACGTTAATGTCTCATACCACTAACATATAAAGCATAAACAGTCATTACAGATAGGGTCTCAAAAACAAATATTGTCCCGACAACTCAGATTTATTTAGTTTGTTTCTAGACTTCCTACTTCGTTTCATCACAGCGGACAAAGCATCCTATCAACCTGTCACATACGTTAAAATAAAGTAAATACATAAAATGTAAAGGTGAGTACACAAGTTTGAGTAGCATATAGTAACGAAAAGCGTTTTACGCATAACCAGCATGTATCACGTAATGGGCTAAGCAAGTCCTATCAAAACTATGTTCACACTTAACCACGAGACTGCGTTGTAGAGTATGCGTGACACATATCCAGCGGACACGTGAAGTAAAGTGATGTGATCCCTAGCAACCCCTGTCCATGACAGGTGCCGAGTCCAAACTATAGTACTATCGTTGCTAGAGGCGGTACCGTGTAACACTGTCTAAGCATAGTAACAAGCATTCATAGATCACGTATAACATGCGGGAGCAGTTATCGTTAAAAGTATTTGCGTTGTGTGTTGTTGTGTTTTGATAGCGAACGTATGTAACACTCAAAAGTGCGTAAAAGAAAATGGGTTCAATTATACTCACAGTATGTGTTTAACAAGTAAACACAGCCTTGATTGGAATGAAGGGAGCGCGTTGGAGATTAGCCTGAGCATAGAACAGTAGCGTAAGCGTTGAACAGCGTGTAACGGAGTATCGAATAGTCTAACGGATGGGCACCCATTCGACCGGATGGTCATCCGGATGGATGACCATTCGAACGGACAGCCATTCGAATGAGTACGTGTCTTTGTAAATCGTTTTGAAAATTTGAAGTTTTCGTTGTAGTATTTAAACAAGTAAAGTATGGATGCCAAGTCATCTGGTCGGATGGTCATCCAGACGGATGGCCATTCGATCAGATGGCTATTCGATCGAGAAACTGGTAGTTTGAAGTTTTCGTAAAATCTTTTAAGTATTGAAAGTTAAAAGAGACAGGCCACTTGGTTGGATGATCATTCGATCGGATGGTCATCCGACCGGATGATCATTCGAGTGAGTAGTCTGTTGTTTTGAAAACTTTTGTAAAATTTTCTAAGTAAAAGTTTCGAGTTTTGACGGAGACGGAGTGATGACGTGTCAAACAACGGAAACACACCGAGGTTTAGCTCATTCGATCGGATGGGAATCACCCCATTCGATCAGACTCACTGTTCTTGATGTAGTTTCATGTTCAACCCGTGAATCGGTCATCTCTTCGGTCGAAATCCGTTTTCAAGCCGGCTCTAGACCAAGGAACAAGTCTAAAGTCAGATTGAGTCTAGATCCCACCAGTTTTGAGTAGGATGTTGAAGAAAAGTAGAAAACAGTTGAAAATTTTTGAGATCTCGTTGAGGTTCGTGTTGAATAGTGTGGAAATCCTTTAGATCTGGACAAATCTTGATGAGATGATGTCATACAACAGCTTGCATATGCAACTGAGTGAGAGCCACCTTCAAATAGTCCAAATCAGCCGATTTCAAGAAGAAAACCAGTGATTTTGATGGAGAAGATGATGTAGAAGTGTGTAGTGTTGATGATTGTACAAGATTTGAGGAGAAATACTTACGAATTAGCCTTGAATCGAGAGATATAGTGCTGAGAATGACTTGGGAGCGAGTTGATCGAATGGAGATGTCACATCAGTGAACAGTAGTGTACGGGCTGGTATTTATAGGGTGAGAGAGGGAGAAAGGCGGTGTAAGTGAGTGCGCTCGGTCGAATGGGTGTCCGGTCAGATGGCCATCCGATCGGATGGTCATCCGGATGGATGTCCATTCGATCGAGTGGTCATTTAATCGGCCGAGTTGTGCGAGTTAGTTTTCCAACTTTCGTTTTGTGTGTTAAGCGTTGCGTTGCGTTTAATCGAGTTGCAAGTAAGCGTTTGAGCGTGTAAGCGTTGCGTTGAGATAACCACATAACATTTAAACAAATAATCACACGAATAACACACAATCACATAAATGCATAAAGTGCATCTGCATTTCGAGTTTGCGTTGCGTTGCGTTGAGTTTGCGTTGTGATAGTGTTTAGTCTAACATGTGATGTAATATGCGATAGTATGCAATGTGAATAACGTTTACTGCGATAACTGGGTTTTGAATAAGCGTTGTAATATACGTTGTAATAATTGTTTTAAATGCGTTTATCAATGGTTAACCCTTAGCGATAATCGAAATCTCGAGAGTACAAGTCAATTAAGCAAAAAATGACAGATCTTAGTAATGACCCGAAAGTCGGGTTGTTACAGCAGACTTTCTGCTTGATGTTTCAATACGTCAATTGTTAGTGTGTTGTAGAGAAAAAGGTCTAAAATTAGGGAGATTTGTGAATTAAGGTCAACTGTTAGTGGTTGTTGTCTTTTTGGGTGTTTGTGATTGTTTATGACCATTTTAGTGGGTTTGTGGCTGCTAGATAGAGAGAAGGTTGAAATTTTTGATGTTGTTTAAGATAGTTGTTGTCTTTTTGGGTGTTTTATGATGGTTTATGAACAATTTGGTGGGTTTCGGGTGGTTCGGTATAGGGAAAAAGTGGTGGTGGTGATAGAAGGAAGGTGTGGTGGTGGAATAATAATGTTATGGTAGTGGAAGGAGGTTATCCTGGTAGAGAGATGCTTGTTTAGAAAGAGAAAAAGATGAAGTAGATATATAATATTATAATATTTTAAAAATGTTTTCCAAAATAAATAGGATAAAAAGACAATTATACCTTCCACATAATCTTGTTTAACAGAAAAAAAATTAACTAGATTAGACTCAAAGGACAAACCCGGTAGGATTTTAAAACATAAAGTACAAAACTTATCAATTTAAAAAAAAAAAAAGAATACCACTTGAAATTGGGTATAAAGATAAATGACAAATCTTGCAATTCACTATGATTTTTATTTTATTGTGTTGAATTTAGGTATTTTATTGTATTTAGCTCTTCTACTAAATTTTTATTTCTTTTATAACGTACTGTATTTTTTTGTTGTTGAAATAGTATTGTGGACAAGTTATATTCTAAAAATAAAAGAACTTAAGTTAAAGAAGGAAGAAAAATAAAATGAACGTAAAAAAATTGAGATGAATTGAAGAAAATGATGCAATATACATGTCAATTACCCAGATGGAGCATGTGGTTTGGCAAAATCACGGATTTGGTTCCTGAAAATGAACACAAAAGTGTTCAATAACATATTAACTAAAATGAAACCAGATAAGTTGCTGAATAGTTAATGATACAACTTTGTTAGATGATATTAGTAAGGGCCCGACCAAGGCCATTATGAAATCATTTGTCCACATGATTTAGAATTTTGGATTCGCCACTGATCGCTCACCATCAGTGATAATTGACCATTGATAATATATGTCCTCACATGGTCCTGAAGACCATCAGCAGTGGGTCAACAGCCTCAAGCCAGAAGGTAAAAGCCAAACCTTAACACACAAAAGACTGGAACTTTTGGTAATACATGAAACATTTATAGTTGAAAACAGAGCTGAAATGTTAACCACAGAATGGCAGAGAAGAATATAGATATATCCTTTAGCCTTTAATTACAACTTTTTTATAAAAAAAAAAAACAAATCACTTGGAGAATTCAAGACTTAATTAAACACTAACAAAAAACATAATGTGTCCAGTTACTCACTGATGTTGTCTTTGAAACTCACTGTTGTTGGTGTTGACTCGTCATCTGTAAACATTCGTATATCTTCACAGTGATTAGTGTGTCCAAAACTAGTTTGAATTGTAGCAGGCACTTGTGACATTCTCATACCTTCTAACTCCATGGCTACTTCTTTCATTGTTGGCCTTTGTTTCCCGTTGGAATTCAAACATCGCATTGCCAAGTTGGCAATTTCCAAGACCACAACCTTTGAATCCTCGTGTACAACCATTGGGTCAAATATAGACATCACACGACCTTCTTCCATAGCAAACATAAAGTGTGTAGCTAAATTTCTGTGTTCACCAAATCTAGTTAAGGAAATTGGCTTCTCTCTTGTAAATAGTTCGAGCAAAACAACTCCAAAACTATACACGTCACTTTTCTCGGTGAACTGACTCGACTGGAAGTACTCTGGACCAAAGTAACCAAACGTCCCTTTGACTAAGGTAGTTAAATGAGTTTGATCTACTGATACCAACCTTGAAGTTCCAAAAGTACATTTGTGGTCTTGATGTCTCTGTGGTATATTGGAATGGGAGTCTCTGAATGTAAATAAGAAACTGCTCCTGCAACTTCAGCAGCAATTTGCAATCTCATGTTCAACGAGGATGGTAACTCACCGGTATCATCTTGAATATAATCATACAAGGTGCCTTTTGGGACGAACTCAGAGACAAGTAGAGGAACCTTAGTCTCTAGGCAACATCCCAATAGCTGAACCACATTCCTATGATTGACTTGTGCCAGAATCACAACCTCATTGATGAATACCTCTAACTGGCTTTCGTCAACAATCTTTGCTTTCTTGATTGCTACAATCCTTCCATCCGCTAGCATACCTTTATACACCGTACCTTGACCTCCTCGCCCAAGGATTCTATTCTCATTAAAATGATCGGTGGCTGTTTCCAACTCCTTGGAGGTGAAAAGTATGGTTTTATCAACTAAACCCTCTTTAGTTGCTTCTTGTTGTTTAAGAAGTAGACCACCGTTGCGTTTAAAACACTTTTCCTTCTGTCTCTTGGTTTTGGTCTTCTTGATATGTTTGTGCAGTTCATAGATGAACTTTGCTAGAAAAAGCAACCCCATGCATATGCTAACACCTGAAAAAAGGAAAATGCAATGCAGAAAAACAATTTCAAGAGTCTGAAATGTTCAACAGTTCAAATTGAATGAATATAATGACCACGAGAATGAATATCAAGCAGTTTAATTGAAAGGGAAGATGGTATTAAGTAGGAATGGAATGAAGTAATTATCAGTAAAATTAATTTTCTTTTTAGTAAACTGAACGAATATGTTCTTTCTTCATATAATAGAAAAAATTACAAAAAAAAAAATCCATAATTTTAAAGTGAAGTCACTGCAAGCTTGCAACTTGAACTGAAATGATTAAACAGTCCACCATGTGTGTATGTTATACTGATCACATGGAGAGATGATAACTTGCCTAGAATAACACCTAGTGGTGATTTGCTGCTTCTGAAAATTCGAGTATGGTATACCCTAGTTTCACAATTTAGCCGCAAGGTACCATTAAAATCATCCGGAAATGATTGTACATAGTGACAGATTCCTCCCAAACCCTGGCATGCTCTACAAGCTTCAGAATCTAAAATCACATAACATAACGGGTAAGTTTTATTAGAATATAAACTTGATTATATTATATTTATTATGTGTATTATATCATTACTGAATTTATATGTGTGTATGTATCGGATTTGTATGAAGGGATGTGTCTCATATGACACACCGGTTCGAATGGAAGTTACTCCAGCCAAAAGTAACTGCCGATATCAACCGCCCCTTCAAGTATGTATTTAAACATTTTGCCGGGATCATAGCCGGCACCAAGATATTTTATTACAATATCCAAAACATTCCTCTATTCGTTTCGAGTGTGTGTTGTGTTGTTCGATTGATTCATGATGAATCCATCACAAGATTATGGTGAATCAAGTTCTGCATATGATGTTGATGTACAAGACAAACTTCCGCTGCCAACATGTGGTATCAGAGCCACGGCAGATCATGCAGGAGAAAGAATTTACACATCTTCAACGGTTCTTCCGTGCAAACACTGTTCCGATGAACAACGTGAACGATCGTTGGCAAAGACAATACCAAGGAGATGCTACTACTGCAATCAACCAGGCATCAAATTGCCTACTGCAAAGAAAAAGAAAATGATGAAGCAACTCTATTAATCAGGCAAGCCATTGAAACCGGCATACAAAAGCATGAAGAAGATGAAGTCCGAAATTCAGAATTCATCGTTAATGGCACTGATGGTGGTCTCTGGTCAGAAATTTGGTACGTAAACACAAATTTCAAACGCCATTACTCCGGTAACTTAGATTCTTTCAAAAGAATAAAGAATATGTTCGGTGTTGAAACAAACACCGGTGAAAATCATTTCTATTTCATACGAGGCATAGGGGCTGTAGATGTTATATCTGGAAGTGAGAAATTTCGAATCCAAAGTGTTTACTACACTCCCGAATTGGATAGAAATGTTCTCAGCCTTGATCAACTGGTAATTCAAGGTTTTACAGTGAAGTTTGACGGTGAAAAATGCAAACTTTTTCCAACTTTTAGTACTCCTCTTATGAATAAGAGAAATAACATAACCGGGTTAACTAGAGAAGATAAAATCGGTTTGAGAGAGAAACAATCTATAATCGATAAAGAATCAGAACATGAAAATTTCAAATCTAATTACTTGAATGATTATTTCGAAAAATTGAATCTAACTTCCAACGAACCCGATTGGAATGTAATGATTCTGCAAGCAATGAAATTCAAAGAATTTTCAAGATTGTAAGGCCCTCTTAGACATGTTAGAAGACAGCGAGTCTGTGATGAAATACAAGTACGAGATAGAAGTGAAGTTTGAGGAGATGATCGACTGGTTTTTAAGAATAAAAATGGGAATTAATACAAGACCGATTCCGGTGTATATGGGTAACAACAAGAAAGTGAACCTGTTAGAACTTTACATGGTTGTAAAGAGAGAAGGAGGCCATAGAACAGTGACTTCAAACAATCTATGGGCAATGGTTTCGAAAGAAATGGGTCATGATTATGAAGACGGAGATTACATGAAAATATTATATGCTATGTATTTGGATGTTATTATATACTATTATAAGTTCAAAGCTGTACAAAGTGATGTGAGAGGAGATCAAACACAAGCATATGGAGGGAATGAAGACAGAACCGTCGATGAAGGAAGAAGGACGTTGAGCACAGGCTGCATTCCAGAAGATGATAGAGAGCACTACGCTTTATATGCTGGAAATGACTGGATGGGAATGAAGAAAGCTCAAAAGAGAAGGAGGTTCGACTTCCGGCAGGCTGAGATGTTACGTATCTTATTTTTATTTTTATTACTATTGTTAAGTCAAGGGATTAGTATGCTATTTTGGTTTAGTTTGGGGGTGTCTTATGTAAGTTTCTTATTTATTTATTTGGGTTACGTATGGAATGGAAATCAAGCATAATTTGAGTCAAATATCTCTCTATCTCTTAGTTTTCTTCTTCCCCAAGGTTTTAACCCTATCAAGGGTATCAGAGCTCCAGTCCGATTCCTCATCGGAATTCCTTGCCGCCGCCATGACTAACACCCGCAATAATGAAATCGACAACACCCTCAAGTCCCATGGTAAGGCAATCAGCGACATCCAAGCTGCGTTAGCGGCCCTGATGAAGCAACAGGAACAATCTTCGAAGCAGCAGGAAGAGATTTTGAAGGCGGTGCATGATAAAGCCGTGCAGTCATCGGGTAGTTCCTTCGGGTCCTTCTCCGGCCTAGATGGTGACTCACAAACATCCAAATCATTCCGTATCGGTAAGATCGACTTCCCTAAATTTTCGGGGGACGATGTTGAGGGGTGGGTCTATCGCTGCGAACATTTTTTTTCGATGGATGACACTCCCGATGACTCGAAATTACGTTGTGTTACGGTTCACTTGGAAGGCGATGCCCTCCAATGGCACCGTGCCTACTTGAAGACCCGTAATGCCACGGTTGTCGAGGTCCCATGGGCGGACTATGTTCGTTCGATCTCTGCCCGTTTTTCTGATGCAATGTTTGAAGACCCTATGGAAGAGATTGCATCTCTCGTTCAACTTACTGATGACTCCAAGGGTCTACAAGAATATAATTCAGGTTTCGATCGTTTGCTTAACAAGGTTACCATTAGTGAACTTTATGCTGTTAGCCTATATTTGAAGGGTTTGAAGCCGGAAATAAAAGGGCCGGTAAAGATGTTCAAGCCTCAAACACTACGTGAGGCGTTTGGGTTAGCAAGAATTCAAACTATTAACAACACATGCTTGATGAACCGTTTCAACGCTGTGGAGGATGAGCTGCAACCCGAAGATGTCAAAATAACACCTCCCGTTAATGGTTCAAAACCACCCTTGCTGCCAAGTCCAACAACCGAGCCATCAAGTTCTACACCGGGAATCCTTAGATCGAGGCGTTTGACGAGTGATGAACTTGAGCAAAAAAGGGCAAAGGGGGAATGTTTCTGGTGTACCAAAAGGTTCGTTCCGGGGCACAAGTGTAAGAAAAAACAACTTTACATACTTGAAGTGGTAGATGATGAAAAACAAGCAACGGAAGAGGATGAAGACAAGGTTTCTTAAAGTACTTTTTGAGGGCAAAAAGTAGGTTAAGGGGGGAGTATTGTTACGTATCTTATTTTTATTTTTATTACTATTGTTAAGTCAAGGGATTAGTATGCTATTTTGGTTTAGTTTGGGGGTGTCTTATGTAAGTTTCTTATTTATTTATTTCCGGTTACGTATGGAATAGAAATCAAGCATAATTTGAGTCAAATATCTCTCTATCTCTTAGTTTTCTTCTTCCCCAAGGTTTTAACCCTATCATGAGAAGGCGGTGAACGAGGCAAATCGGAGCGTTTTAATGCATTCCCGTAAATATAATCCAGTTTAAGGGGGAGTATTAGAATGTAAACTTGATTATATTATATTTATTATGTGTATTATATCATTACTGAATTTATATGTGTGTATGTATGGGATTTGTATGAAGGGATGTGTCTCATATGACACACCGGTTCGAATGGAAGTTACTCCCCCCCCCCCCCCCCCCAAAAAAAAAGTAACTGCCGATATCAACCGCCCCTTCAAGTATGTATTTAAACATTTTGCCGGGATCATAACCGGCACCAAGATATTTTATTACAATATCCAAAACATTCCTCTATTCGTTTCGAGTGTGTGTTGTGTTGTTCGATTGATTCATGATGAATCCATCACAAGATTATGGTGAATCAAGTTCTGCATATGATGTTGATGTACAAGACAAACTTCCGCTGCCAACAAGTTTACTGCAAAAACTCAAGACAAAAACTCAGCTTCTAAAACTCATACCTTTGCAATTGTGCAAGTAAGGGTTCCCTATACGCCCAATACCACATGAACACTTTCTAAGATGAATGGAGCTACCATTACCCAAATCCAGTGAATACTCTCTACGCTTTCGATGCCAACAATTTAGTATTTCGTGGATGTCGTCGTTTGATAGAAACCACAAAAGTGATATGGGAAAATAAGAGGGGTTCCTCATCTTCAGGTACCCAGAACTCCATATGGTATCAGCTACCAATGGTGTGATGCCAAAAAATGCAGACCCACAAGCTCCATCTTCACCCAGCCTTGCCAAGCGAGTAAGATCCACACTATACGACTTCAAATTTTGGGGAACTGTAATTTGGCAACATCCTACGCCAACACAAAGATCTCTTTCGCTGGCAGTGTAATTAGTGCAAATAGTTGGACATCCGGTGACTACTTCTCCATCACTCACGATAGCAGCATAACCACACCCCTCAACGTTGAGTATGTTATGTGATCCAGAAAATCCAAAGGGACTCTCACCAAGGTCGATGCTTGGGATGTGATCGATTGAATTCTGGCAACGAGAGATTACTGAGGCATTAACAGTGACCGTTTGTTCTTCCAAACTTACACTCAACACCTCCATGTTGTCGAGTGCAGAGAGGTAAGGCTTGGAGGAGTTGCAATCAATAGCGTACCATTTGTTGATAGAACAATTTGCACCAGATTCCAAAAGGGTATGGAATCATCACGTTCCCGCAAGTATCATTGCATCCTTTCTTGGCGTAATCAATAGCTTCAGCTGATGATTTTGTTATTAAAATCAAATTAAGTATATAAAAAACTTGAAATTGCTTCATTTTTTTTTTTTTTTTTGCTACGTAGATGATTAATCATGATAAACCTTAAGAAGATTAGATATTTATGGATGAATGAATATGCCGTGTAATTGTATTTGCTCACCATGGTTGACTAAAAGTTTAATAAACAAATCATGACAAGTGGAAAACTTAGAATTACTGTTAACAAAATTGATTAAAGATTATTATATTTACCGGAAAGAAATTGATTAAAGATTATTATAAGTCACTTTAGCGGGGTTAATTCTTCACATGCATCTTATGGATGGTTGATAACAAATTAATTTAAATAATGAAGCTCTGTTTCGAAGTTTCATGTTAGAAAAACTCATATTTAGCCTCATATACACGTCTTGGTCTTATGGCAAGAAGCTAAGAAGCCAAAGATGGACCCTTCCTCCCATGCAGCCTTTTGTGTTTTACACTAAATGTAGGATACAATGAGGGTTTCGAATGGCCGATAACAAATTAAGGGAAACATCAATTGTAGATTGTAGGTTCGGCTTTAGCCATTATCTATCCTCACCCTGATGATTGTTACACTCACTAACAAAATCAGCCATGAATATGATCACATACCTACCAAATTAATGTCTTCAATGGGACGTTGTGGTGGTTAAGTGATGTGCTCCACAACCAAAAGGTTGGGGGTTCAAATCCTACAAGACGCGGGTATTAGTTGGTAAATCAATTACTATTAGTATCTTCTGCTTTTAGCTTAGTTAAGTCATTCAGTCAACTAAGTCAAATGTTGAGCTATAAATAGAAGATGTAATGCACAAATAATGACAACTACTACTTTCATTTCCTCTCTTCACTCTAATTCCTATCAAGTGTATTTTGAGTGACTCTACGATTAGCATGCCTCAAAAAACATTATGTACACAAATGAGAAATTAATATAGCCTCACAATACAGATTACATATATGAGGAAGCTGGAATCCTATTGATGGCTTAGATTTCTAGGTTTTAAGGGATGGCGGACCTACCTTTACGGGTGGGTGGGTGGGCGGGCGCACCCCTTGAAAAAAAAAATTAGTGTATTTTTTAGGCAAAAAACCCGATAGCACCCCTTGAAAATATGGTTGAACCCTTCATCCGCACCCCAAAAAAAAAAAATCTTGGGTCCGCCACATTGGCTTTTAAAATCATTTGGTCTTTCAAGATGTGTCCCATTTACTCCATTTAAACGCATGGGCTTCAAAAAGGAAAAGAAAGCATCCCAGTACAGGAGGCGGTGTGATGCGCAAAAACGGCACACTAAAAGCCCCCTAAAGGCACTCACCTCTACTCGTGTTGTGTACATTCTTCACCTTTTAGAACACAGACTCCCCTTCTACTTTTTTTATCCAACTAATTACAAAACATAGAGCTTAACCTCATAAAACGATGTCTCTAATGGTAAAAGTTGGTTACTCTTCACCACTTATTTTTACGGTGTAACCTTGTAATACTAGTTGATCCATACTTAAGATATTTCGATCCAATTCAGGAGTGTAAAACACACTTTGGATCCGCAACGTTTCATTTCCAGATTTAACATCAACCGCCCTTATACCCCTTATGAATAGGAAATTATCTTCTCTTGTTTTGGTCTCTACCCCAATCATATGTTTTATTCGTTTAAAAACAATCAGGTTTCCTGCAAAATGGGATTTAAAAACAGTACTTACATACCATATTTCTGACCATAATCCGCCTTCTGTACCAGTAACAATTAATTCTTGTCGGAAATCATCTTCGGCTTCTTGTCGTTGTATACCGGTGTTGATGGCTTGACGGATTAATTGGGTTGCTTCATCATTTTCCTTCAGTTTGCACGAAACGATTCGATGTCCGGGTTCATGGCAGTAGTAACAACGCTTGTAGATTGATTCATTCCTTTGTTTTTCTATCTTCTCATTTGTGCAGTGTTCACAAGGCATCAACGTTGATGTTGGTTGCATTACACCGTCGTTCTTGACCGTGGCTCTGATACCACTTGTTGGATGATCAGAAACATCTGAAATAGATTCACTGGGAATGGAAGTGGATTCCATCTTCAACCTTTATCTAGTGTGCGATAACAAACAAACGAACAAACAGAATGCGAAAGGAAAAACAGAATGGATATTATGTAATATCTTGGTGCCGGAACAGTTGCCGGCAATTGTCTATATATACATTTGGAGGTGACGGTTGATACGGTGGTTATCCTTTTGGCGGGAATAACCGTCATTTGAAACGGTGTTCATCAACCGTCATACCCGTTCACTTATTCATTACATATATACATAATATAAGTATAATTGTTCTAAATACATAATAAGCATACATAATTAAGTTTATAATCTAATAAAACATAGAAGGGTAAAGAACATATATATATATATATATATATATATATATATATATATATATATATATATATATATATATATATATATATATATATATAGGGTAGGGATCCTAAGAGAAGTCCACCCTATTTGAGAAACTTGAGAACAAATCTCAGCCACACATTTTAATCAACCTTGTTTAAATTAAAAAAAAGGTGGAGGGGCAATATGGTCAATAAACAATTCTAATTTCATCTAACGTACATCACTTTGTTTTCAAAATTCCCCCAAAAACCTTTCACTCTCCCCTCGTTCTCTCTCTGCGATAACAGCGAAATCTAGGGTTTCTTCGGCGATAAGCATACTTACATTCAATCACTCGGTTCCGCTCCTCCATTTCGAAGGCGATAAGCATACGTAACATTCGAAGGTTTGATTATGTGTTTTTGTTTCTTATTTTATAAAAAAAAAAGCTGAAAAAATCCGAAAATTCTAGCTATTGTGCGATATGAAACGTTCTTCTTAGTTGTAAACTTAAATTTGATGAAGTTATCTGAATGTATTGTCCGAAATCAAAAGTGTTGAGTTAGGGTTTGATAAATCGATTTTTCGATTTCATTTTCAACTAGAGAAGGCGAGGTGTTATTTAAGGTTTTAGATAGATAGACAGATAAAATAATACGATCGGCACATATTTTATCTAATGTTTACTTATTTTCGAGTCAATATATGTGCTATTTCGGTCTAATACTGATTTATGTTTGATTTTGTAATGTAATGGTCTACAGGGCACTCTGTTATGTCTATGTATGTACATAACTGTATAACTGTTGTGTTTTGGAATGTTGTTCACATATGCATACTATACTTGTTCTATTGATTTTGTTAACAAATGCGTTATAATTGTGGTTAAACATAGAAATATACTATGTTCTAAGTATGTATACATATCCGTTTAAGTGTTGAGATTTGAAATGGTGTACACATACGTATACCTGTTAATATATGTGTTTTGTAATGGTATATACATACGTATACCTATGCTGTTTGTAATTGTTAGAAAATATGTTCTAGTTAAACATAGAAATGTACTCTGTTCTGATGTATCTGTATAATTGCTGTGTTTTGTAATGGTGTACACATATGTAAACCTGTTATTATACGTGGTTTGTAATGGTATACGCATATAAATATACTCTGTTTTGTAGTATGTATATATATACGTATAACTGTTGTGTTTTGAAAGGGTGTACACATACGTATATCTGTTATTATATGTGTTTTTAATATTATTGTTATTAATATACTCTGGTGTACATTGCAGCTGAGATGGAAGAAATATTAAATGCTTTGAAGGAGACGAGCAATAAATATGGAGGTAAAATTTATTGCTAATTACATTATGTATGTACATATTGTTCTGATTAACATATTTTGTTCTACAATGCAGTTGAATTGGAAGATAAAAGTCCTCAAAAAGGTGTCAGAGATGCAAAATTGGAAGAAGGTACCGTTTAATAGTACATTTATCATTGTAATATAGATAAATGTATATAATACACATACGTGCAGTTGCTAAAATGTTTGTTTTTATTACAGCAGACAAAGAGAAAAAAAGAAAAGAATTTATAAAGGATTTGGCGCAAAAACTATTAAATATCGATGTGGAGAAAAAAAAGGAACAAAAAAAACAAATTGCAGCGAATAAAAAAAACAATAAAAAGGTTAAAGAAAGCAAGGTTAAGGAAACAAAAGCATCAACAAAAAAATCTGAAGGTACTAGATATATTTGTTTGCTGTTTTTAATTGTTTTAATTGTATTCATATCCCTATAACTGTTGTGCTTTTAATGGTGAATACATATGTATACATGTTTTATACATAGTTTGTAATGGTATACACATATGTATACCTATGCTGTTTGAAATTATAGTTTGTTTTGTAGTATGTATACATATCCGTATAAATGTTGTGTTTTGAAATGATATACACATACGTATACCTGTTATTATACGTCTTTTGTAGTGATATACACATACGTATACATGTTATTATGGTTTTCCATTGTCTTTGAATGCACATGGATCATAACATTGAAGGCAAGCGATAATTACTTTACGGTTTGATCCAATCATAATGCTCATATAGGTTACGTTAAGTTCAATCGGATACGTCGAAACACGCCTTTTCATAAGGATAATTACTTTACGGTTTGCAATGTACCCACGCCGCAACGCTATGACTAGTTATTTTGAAATGATATACACATACGTATAAATGTTGTGTTTTGAAATGATATACACATACGTATTACGTGTTTTAATATTATTTTGTGGTGTACATTGCAGCTGAATTGAAAGATGGAAGTCCTCGAAAGCGTGTTTCTGATGCAAAATCGAAAAAAGGTATCGTTACTAACATTTAGGTTTCTAACTTACATATTTTCAGTTGCTATTTTTATTGGGATTTATCATATGTACATGTCATTTATACATATTAGTACCACTCTAGTATAATGTTAGAATTGGAATTATGTAGGAGCTAAAAATGAAAAAGAGATAAAGAATATTAAAGAAAAGAACATTGCAGCTGAATTGAAAGATGGAAGTCCTCAAAAAGGTGTTTCTGATGCAAAATTGAAAAAAGGTATCATTTAATAGTACATTTAGCTTTCTAACTTGCATATATTCGTTTGCTGTTTTTGTTGGGATTTATCATATGTACATGTCACTTATACAAATTTGTACAACTCTAGTATAATGTTAGAATTGGAATTATGTAGGAGCTAAAAATCAAAAGGAGATAAAGAATGTGGAAGAAAAGAACATTGGAAGGAAAAGAAAAGCTAAAGATACTGAAGACAACAAGGACAACCCCAAAAGAGGTAAAGTTATATAAATGTATAAAATATATCTTCAAATTTAAATCAAATTTTGTCAAAACTGTTTCGGTTTAGTTCTTTACCAACTTATACCAACCCATTTCAAAATAGTACATACACATACGTATATGTGCATATATACACATACGTATATGTGCATATATACACATACGTATATGCATATATACATACCTATGTTGTCAAAAAATATAAACAATAATGTTAGAATTGTAATTATATAGGATCTGGGTATCTGTTACGAAATCAAAACGTAAGTGGGAAGAAAAGAAAGGCAAAAGATATTGAAGAGGAGAAGGAGAAAGAAGACAACACTAAGAGAGGTAAAATCTTTAAATTCAATCAGTTTTTATCATCTTTCATTGTTTATTAGTTACTGGTTCAGGATAACCACTGTTAGTGAGTAGGTCAAAACAAGTCAAAGTAGGTCAAAAGAAGTGTTATGAGAAGTTTGTTATTGAATTCATTGACGGTTTAATGATTTTTAGTCGCTGGGGCAAAAACGGGCCGATTAAGATAGGTCAAAAATCTACATGAATGAAATAATTCACTTTAAGGAAGCCGCTCTCAGTTTTTTTTATATATAATTTAAATATACATATGTGTATAAGATTATATACATATGTGTATATTCTGATATTGTTGTATATATACATATGTGTATTTTCTGATATTGTTAATTTTGTAGGATCAACCACAAAAAATATACGTGCCAAAGTTTCCAAAGACAGCAAAGTTGCTAGGAAAAAGAATAAAAATTCAAAAAAGAAAGAAAGAAAAGCACCTTTTTGGTTTGGAATTCGAACAAGGACGTCGCCGCACAGATTATTTGAAGTAATTAAAAAGCTCACAAAAAGACAGAAAAACATAGTCAGAAAAATGGGATTTGGAAAGCTGTTAACAATGGGAATTGAAAAGATAACAGCAAAACTGGCACATTACATTGTTCTTAATTTCAATCCAGAAACAATGGAGATAGAGCTGGGAGATAAAAAAATTATGGTAGACAAAGAAGCAATAAGTCAATTGCTTGGCTTTCCTTGTGGAAGTCTAATAATAAGTGAAAATGAACGGTTGCAGGAACGTGAACATATAGTGAATGTGTGGAAGAGTAGATATCCAACATTTTTAGTAAGCACGTTTCAGATTGGTGCGAAAATCATTGAAAATGATTATAACGAAGAAATACTATTCAAAATTGATTTCTTGATGCTTGTTATTACCACCTTGATTGAGTCTAATCAAAATGGTACATGCAAGTACCAACTATTAGATTTGTTAAGAATGGAAAATAACTTTGGTGATTATGATTGGTGCGCGTATACAATGGATGCTTTACGTGGATGTAAAAAGAATTGGAAGCCTTATAATGTAAACTCACAGTTCGCAGGCCCTCTTACGTTTCTTGTGGTACGTGATCTGAACTTTTTATTTATGTGTATAATTGTTTTGTTCATCTTAGCTTGTAAAACATTTCTACAGTATACATATATGTATAATATTCATCTTAGATTGTAAACAGCTCGACAGTATACATATGTGTATAACAGTTTTGTTCATCGAGGCTTTATCTACATTATACGTATATGTATAACTATGTTGTTCATCTTAGCTTGTACATTATACATATATGTATAACTGTTTCGTTCATCTTAGCTTGTAGACATGTCTACATTATACATATATGTATAACTGTTTCGTTCAACTTAGCTTGTAGACATGTCTACATTATACATATCTGTATAATTATATAGTAACTTGTAAAACATGTCTATACATATATGAGTAGTCGGTTGAAAATATACATGTATACATGTATATATGTTTGTGTACAATTTCTTCATTATAGCTTGTATTATGAGATGTTTTTGATATCTATGTGTTTTGTTCATTATAGCTTTTGTATCTCGATTCCCTTACTTGTGAAGGGATGGATAATGAAAGAGTTATACCACCAATTGCTTATTGGGACAAAGACAGAATGGAAAGAAGACAAAATCAAGAAATTAAGAATGGTGGGTTCGGATTAGGTCAAATCAGAGATAGATTTGAAGATAACAACACTTATGATATTGAAAGTGAAGAAGAGAATGAGGTTAAAGAAAGTGATGAAAAAAGTTTGGAGGTAATATACAAAGTTTAAATTCAAAAAAATATTAAAAATATTCTCATATATAATATTTAAAGTTGTTATTATTTTACTTTTCAGAAATATTTAGCAAGCTTAAGTGAGCTGTGTAAAGAGAATGCTGAACAAAAGTTAAAGCTTGAAGAAAAAATCAAGGATTTCAAACGAAAATTTCCCAATAGCAATGAGGTGGTTCACGTGATTGAAGAATACCAAGAAATTTACAGCGAATTTCTTGAGTTTAAAGATGAAGATGAAGATGGAGAATCTAATGATGAAGAATCTGATGATGAAGGATCTCAAAACGATGAAGGTAAAGATGAAGAAGACAAGCGTGACACAAATAAAGACGAGGGGAATGATGATGGAGATTCTAATGATGAAGAATCGGATGATCAAGGATCTGAAGATCATACAAAAAAAGATGATGATGGTAAAGTTAAAGATTCAGAAGACAAAGGTAATTCAAGTATACATATGTGTATATACTTTTTATTATTTACATATGTGTAAAGTGAGAAAAAGTAATATTTTTTTAGCAGGTGACATGAAAGAGAATGATGAAGATAAAAATTCAGATTCTGATATCAATGCTAGTGCAGGTAAAATACATATATGTATATGTTAATTATATGTAGTTGAATTCCTTATCATACATATCTGTATATAAAAGAATAATTTCTTATTTTTGTTTGTAACAAGTTGAAGCAATTGATAAGATCGTTGATGAGTACAACCGAAATACAAAAGCTGATCCGTTGTCTGAATCGCCTGACCCTGAATGGACATCTGATGCTATTGAATTATGTGATCGTGTTGCTAAAGAAGAGGTGTGTGCCAATCCAAATGAGAAGAAAACAACCTATTTGGTAGACATACCAACTTTTAAATTAATTTCCCAAGAATCACCAACAACTCCAAAACATGAAAT
Source organism: Helianthus tuberosus (assembly GCA_030545235.1). Lineage (NCBI taxonomy): Eukaryota > Viridiplantae > Streptophyta > Magnoliopsida > Asterales > Asteraceae > Helianthus > Helianthus tuberosus. The sequence goes on along the minus strand of CM060433.1, from coordinate 119,535,219 downwards.
TGAGCAAAAAACTAATGAAGAAGAAAGTGATTTGAACACAAATCAAGAAGTTGAACAAAACATGGGAAAAAAAGAAACTGATGAAGTAGAGATGCCAAAGAGGGAGCCCAAACTTTCTAAATTTGGCAAATCCCCATTTTTAGAAAGAGCTGTGAATATGGACAATGCTCTTACAAATGAAGAAAAGAAGATTTGGGAATTTATATTGGAATATGCATATGTGGATGAGTAAGTTTTAGTACACTCTAATATGTCTCTTGACATACATCTTGTCCTTTTAAACTAACACAACAATTTTATACATGCAGGAATGAAATTAACCCAAATATCACAAGTAAAAATCTGTTTGATAAAGATGAAAAGTATGTTATAAATGCTGAAAATTTATTTCAAAAATATATATATATATGAAACTTTGATTGTATATTAATCATTTGAATTGAATAGGGATTTGACCAAGGAAGAAAGGGAGGAACTAGAAAAAGCTCTTAAGTTGGAGCGTGAAAAACTGGAAGTTGCAAAAACTTTTGGGTATGTGCACTCACAACTAATCTAGTATTTTTACATGTATATGTGTACGGTACGGTTATACACATATGTATACGGTTATACATATGTGTATACGGCACTGGTATCGTTTAATATTTTTTTCTTGGCGTTCAAGTATGAACACAGTTGAAAAAAGAGTTTTATTCAAAAACACTATACTTACACATATGTATACGGTTATACATAGTGACGAATTGAACCTATGCTTACATCTGAACTGGTTATACACATATGTATAACAATTTATGTATACGGTTATACATATATGTATAACAATTTATGTATACGGTTATACACATATGTATAACATATATATTTTTACATATGCGTATACATAGGTTAAAACTCGTAGCAGTATTGTTGAAAAAAGAGTTTTATTCAAAATAGTATAATGACGAATCAAACCTATGCTTACATCAGTACCGGGATAGTTATTATCAGAACCGGAACAAGTCTTTGTTTTTATGGTTTTTATTCGACATTGGTACCATATTGTCACTAGTGAATATGATTATACAGATATATTACATATGTGTATAATCAGAAAGAAAACCTTGAAATATATGTATCATGCTTGGGTTTTAATTTGTTATATACGTATTTGTTGACTCAAAAATTGTCTATATCTTACAGGAACCATGCATATAAAAACAGTAATGGCATGGCGTGCATGTATTTTGAACTCCTTGATCTGTTACCAAACTCATACATAAGTACATCAATCGTTAATTGCTGGGCATCAATGCTGAACTATGAAGAATCAAAAAGAAATGACCCAACAATTTGTAGACTGTTTGGCCATACCGATTTATTTGTAAGCAATTGCACAAATTTCTTAATTTTATTTACTTAGTTATTGCATATTATTAAACATGATTTTTGTTTTGTTTTTGTTTATGTGTTACAGCCTGATCATATGTTGCGCGGCCAGAAGTATAATGATCCAAAAACTTTGGAACATTTCAAAGAAAAACTATATGATGTAGTGGGAAAGAAAAAAGAGAAAATGAATCTGGCAGAATATACAATTGTCATCTTCCCAATTTTCGAGAATAAACACTTTTACCTTATTTGCTATGACCTAAAGAATTTGGATTGTTCAGTAATCGACAACATGTGGGTTGACCAAACCGTTGCTGAGGAGGCGACACAATTGAAAGTCGTAAGTTTTATTCAATACATTAGAACTTTTCTGAATATATGTATATCTAAATATACACATATGTATAGTTTATGATTGCCTATATACATATATGTGTATTGTCAGATCTTGAATTATACACATGTGTATATTGCTAAAAGCTTCTAAATTAGCCTAGCGCTTCTCACACGATCCTAACCGTATGTATATTATTCTTTACAATATATTATTTATTTATTTAATTACTGATTCTGTGTTATACTATGCAGAAAATTATTTTTGACAAATACTTGGAAGAAGTGAATCATCCAAAGCGTATACAAATTCAACAAGTTTTCCCAAGACGGTTGAATCTTAGTTGGGCAGTTAGAGGAAACAAAGTCGATTGTGGGGTTTACGCAATAAGACATATGGAAACCTACATGGGAGTCACATCTGATAAATGGCACTGTGGGTTCCCAAACGAGCCAAGAAAAATCAAAGGTAAACTAAATTTGTTAAGAAAGAAGTACGCAGCTGCACTTCTCCTGTCGAAAACAAACATCAATCGTGACAAAATATTGGAGGCAGCAAATGAGTTGAAGAAAAAAAAGAAGAAGCTTAATGAAGAAGACAAGATGGAGAGAAAAAAGAAGGAAGAAATGCAGCAAAGAACAAGTAAGATAAGAGAGACACCAAGAAAGAAAAAACAAGAAATTAAGAGAAGGATGTCGCCAAGAAAAAGGATACACATGTCGACAGTTAAGAAGGCGTTGCAAAAAACTAAGAAGAAACAGTAGAAATGGTTGATATTGATACTTTGTTGGTTAAATATTAGTATTTTGAAGTTTGATGAATGTTACTGTTGGGATTGAACCCTATCAGAGGAACAGATAATTAAAGCCAAAACTGGATCAGAGCAGTGGATCCAGAATAAGCAGACGTTTACAGTTGGTTCATGCAAATCTCTCCCCTTGAAAGTGGTTTCATATCTGCTGACCTCCTATCTGCTGATCTTGTTAAGTACTGACCTATAACTGCTGCCTTGCATCTACTGCCCAAAGTCAAAGACTGATGGAAGACCAAAGCTCTGCTGACTCAATCTACTGCCTTGAGTCAAGTACTGCTGATCCGGACAAGCACTGCTGGGTTCACAGCAGTGGAAGGATGCAGCAGCTGTTTAAGTGTCTTTTATATAATGTAATGTAATAGCAGTAGTTTAGTACATCAGTGTTTATAGATCAGAGGTTAGAGTTTGTTAGGAGGTTAGATGTCACTTTCATGGTGACGTCAGCTAAGATGCTCAGTGGTTTGCAAGTGCCTATAAATAGTTCAGTACTTTGTACTGTTCTATTAGCTCTTTCACCACATCGTCTTCTTTGCACGAACAAACTACTGAGCTCTGGCTGAGGGGGAGTTTGCATTCATTCATCAATCATTGTAATCGTTGTTGAAACAAATTCAATCTTTCGATTCTCTGTGTAAAGATGTTTGATTAAAGTATTACTCTCGTTTGATTGTATGCAAAGTTTGCTTTCATCTTAATTCCGCTGCACAACTCTTCCATTTCCATCTTAATTCCAAACGAAAATACAATCAAAAAGAAACTCAGATCCAACAATTGGTATCAGAGCCTGGACAGTCAAATTTGATTTAACAATCATTTTGACGTAAATAGTTCGGCTCATTACAGTTGATACTGATCGTTTGTTCGTCCGTTGAAAAACAGAGCAAGGATTAATCACCATTAAAGTTGATTTCTCAGTGTCTGTAAAACAACAAGAATGACGTCACAATCTCAGGATGATAAAAACAACATCGGCTCACTTTTTAAACCACCTATGCTAAAAAGAAATGAGTACAACATCTGGCAGAGGAGGATGGGTCACATCCTCGCTCAACAAAGCACAGGTTGTTGGAGGTCTGTCACCTTTGGCCCTCATGTTCCTTCAGTGCCAAGCGCTGAAGATGCTAAAAAGTTCGTTCCAAAACCAGTTGAAAACTACACCGAAACCGATTTTCAAAAGATCGAACTAGATGCTAAAGCGTTTAGCATCATAGCATCAGCGCTGCCCAATGAGATATATGCTGGACTGTTACACTGTAACAGTGCCAAAGAATTATGGGACGCACTTAAGGAACAGTTTGGAGGTACTGAAGAAGTCATAGAAAACAATAGGGAAATCCTGAACCAACAGTATGAAACATTTTGTCATGTTAGAGGTGAATCACTGACTCAACAATTTGAGCGGTTTAGTTGTCTCATCAGTGAACTGAGGCTTGTTAACACTACTTTTACAAACTCGACTCAAAACAGCAGGTTCCTCAGGTCACTGCCCGAAAAATGGGACACTATAGCCTTTGTCACCAGAAATTCACCTGAGTTCAAGGATCTGACCTTGACCCAACTCCATGGTCGACTCCTGACCTACGAAAGGGAGTTGAACCAGAAAAGGAAGTTACAAGAGTCAGGAAAAGCCGTTGATGACTATACATTCGGTAACACTGCTCTTCTGGGTCAAGAAGAATCTGGGAGCAGTGGTAAGGATCAGGGTTATGATCACTTCATTGACATAACTGCTGGTGCAAATTTTAACAACCCTGATCCTCACTCTGCAAGTTATGCATTCACTGCAAATGAAAACCAGATGTCAGATAATCTAAGCTTTGAACTAAATGATTTACAACATTTTGATCCCACTGACTTAGAGGAAATGGACATCCTGCACCAACTGGCTTTGCTAAGTGTTAGAACTAGCAAATTCTACAAAAGAACAGGGCGAAAATTCCCAGGTCTGCATGGGAATCTAAGGGTTAGGTTGGATAAATCGAAAATCAAGTGCTATAAGTGTAATAGGTTGGGACATTTCGCTAGGGAATGTAGGAGTCAAACTACTGGTCCCATAATTACTCACCCTAGCTCAAATCCTAGACCTCAAAACCAAAACATTGTGCACTATGCCCAATATGCCCCAGCAGCTCAAGTGAATACTGCTCACTATGCTGCTGCCCCTGTGCCAGTACACTATGTCCAAACTACTGTTCCACAAATCCAATATGTTCAAACCCCTGCTCCCCAGGTACAAGTGCAAACTGTTGCACCTCAAACCACTGCTCCAGCAGCAGTACAACCAGATCAACAAAGCTTTTTCACTCAAGGGTTTGTTGACTGGAGCAGTATGCCTGAAGACCTTAATGATGAAAATTTTGCACTCTATGCTTTTAATGAACCTTCTCATGATGAGTTTTGTTTGATGGCATTAGAGTCAATACAAGAGGGGGTTGAAACAGAGGAGGAACAGCAGAGCTTTGAAACAGTGGAAGAGGTGACTGAAGCAGTGGTTACTGCTGTGGCTGGTGAACTACTGTTGGGAGAAAGTTCAGGTATCCTGATTGAACCAATGACAGATCCATGGTCCATAGAGGACAAAGAAGAAGAGAAAGAAGAAAAGGCTGGTGAAAAGAAGGTGAAAGCTGATGATGATGAAGATCATCAATGTGATTGTGCAATGATGGCAGCTGCCAAGGTATCTCCTCAAGTTCTTGAAAAACTGTGTTCTGACAATTGCATAATTGCTTTTGCAAACATTAAAGAGGTGAATGAAAACCTTCGGGATAAAATCTTGTCTGATGAGGTCAAATTTGAAAGCTCTTTAAAAGAACTTAAAAACAAACTGACTGAAAAAGAAAAAGAAATCAGCTGTCTAAAAGAAGAGCAAAGCATCACTAAAACCCAACTTCAAACTATGGTAGAAAAATACCAAAGTTGCAAAAAGGAGTTGGAATCCACCCAGATTACTTGTGAAAGATGGGTGGAATCCTGCAGAGGATATGAGGTGATGCTTGCTAAACAGATTGAAAGTAATGTGAAATTTGGGGTTGGGTATAGAAAATATGATGATGAACACATTGCTTGTGAAAAATCTGTTCAAAACACTGATGTAACCACTGAGTTCATCCCCACAAACAAGAATGGCCAAGAAGTGAAAATCACTGACAAACTTGGTAACAAAATCACACTTGACAGAACAAGGAGTTCCTCAACTTTTGAAGAACTTGAAAAATATCAGTTTAAACCTACCTGGTCTGACGAGTGTGATATTCTTGAAAATTTCAAGCCAATGGACTTTACATCAACTGATGGTGTTAAAGCTCCAAAAGCTAAAGTCATACCTCTCAAGGACATCCCAGCAGTGGTTAAAACCTCTGCTGCAAAGGAGTCTGAAAAGAGAAAGAAGAAAGAAAAAATTGATAACTTGTTTTGTGAATTTTGTGAAAAAAAGAATCATCTAACAAAAGATTGTTTCCACTTGAAAGCTTATGATTTAAACAAAACAAGTGTCATTGTTTCAGCAGAAAGCTGCATTGTTTGTGGTAAGACAAACCACAAAACTCAAGCATGTGTGTACCTCAAAAACTTTGATGTGAAAAAGAATGAGTACATGGCTAAAACATCCTTGAGTCCACCATCATCCTCATCATCTGTCAAATTCACCAAGAAACAACCACTATTTGTGCCAGTTCAAACAGCTGTTACAAAACAGCTGAACCAAACATCTGTCAAAAGAGATGTTCAGGTTACTGATGCACCCCCTGCCAATCAGTTCAGAAAAGGCAGAGAAAAACAGTCTTACCAAAGGATTCCACACGTTTATGAGGCCTACAAAAGGCCCTCTAAACCCAAAGTGAACAGGCATCCTTTTGGTTACCAGCAGATGATTGGTCAGGACCCACAACAGTGGTTAGAGAAACACTGTCCTAAACAGTTCAAACCTCTGACCTAACCACTGTCCATCATTCTGCATCCATCCCAGACACTGTTGAGACCCCATCCAAAGCCCTGCTGGCTTTGGAGACCTTAATGAACTAATCCTTTTACTTCATGTGCAGGGAGCTTCTGCATGCTTTGATAGTCTTTGGTATGTAGATAGTGGAGGCTCCAGGCACATGACAGGATGTAAAGCCCTCCTCAAAGACTTTAAAATCCATGGAGGGGGTGATATATCCTTTGGGAATAATAGTAAAGGGAAGGTTCTGGGGTCTGGTACAGTGCAATCTGGAAATGTAAAATTTGAAAATGTCAATCTAATAGACAATCTAAAATTCAACCTTCTGAGTGTGTCCCAAATGAGTGACAAGGGATTTGGGTCATTCTTCACAAAAGACTGTTGTAGGATTGTTGGACCAGAAATGGTCAAAAAGATTGAAGCAATAATCAAAACTGGTCAAACTAAACTTGTTGCTCAAAGAAGTGGCAATGTTTATGTTGTTGACATGTCAAAAGAGTGTCCCAGAGCTGATGCCTGTCTGTTCTCAGCTGTCTCTAACAAAGAGACAGAACTTTGTCACAGAAGGCTGGGACACACAAATCTTAAGACAATCACAGAAATTTCAAAAAATGGTTTGGTGAGAGGCCTACCACAAAAATTGTTTTCATGTCCTGAACATTGCATTTCCTGTTTAAAAGGAAAACAGCATAAAAGTTCTTATAAGTCCATTGAAGAGTCCAAAACAACCCAGTGTTTGCAAATGCTACACATGGATTTGTTTGGCCCAGTTCAAGTCATGAGCCTTAAAAAGAAAAGATATTGTTTGGTTATTGTTGATGACTTTTCTAGGTTCACATGGACTTTCTTTTTGCACTCAAAAGATGAAACTGCAGGCATTTTGCAAGACTTTGTAATACAGGTTGAAAAGCAATTTGACCTTCCAGTGAAAAGCTTCAGGAGTGACAATGGCACAGAATTCAAAAATAGGGAGTTGGATGCCTTCTGTGTGAAGAAAGGGATTGTAAGGCAGTACAGCATCCCAAGAACACCAGAGCAGAATGGGGTAGTGGAAAGGAAGAACAGAACTCTGATTGAGGCTGCCAGAACCATGCTTGCAGATTCAGGTTTGCCATTAACATTCTGGGCAGAGGCAGTAAACACTGCTTGCTATGTTCAGAACAGAGTTTTAATAAACCCCAGGCACAAAAAGACTGCCTATGAAATTCTGTATAAAATTAAACCACTGATCTCATATTTCAAAGTGTTTGGCTGCCCATGTTTTATTTTGAACTTAAAAGATTCCATTTCAAAATTTGCAGCCAAAATTGATTGTGGTTATCATCTGGGATACTCAACCACTGCCAAGGCCTACAAAGTGTTCAATACACGGACCAAGGCAGTGGAGGAGACTTTGAATGTTAAGTTCAATGAACTTTCATCAATGAAAATCCCAGCAAATCCTGCAGATCTGTTTGATCTTGAAAAATTCACTTTTGAAAATACTGCTATCAAGACTAACAGTGCAGGTCCATCAGAGGATACAACACCAGACTATGGGTATGAAATCATCATCCCTCAAAGGTCTGCCACAAAGGGAAAAGCACCAGCTGTTCAAAACAGTTGTCAAAGCTCAACCACTGCTACCTCAACAGTTGTTGACCAAAGTAGCCCATCAACCACTGCTTCCACATCCTCAAACACTGCTGACAAAAGTCCTCAAACAGTGGATAAAAGTCAGCAGTTGTCCACTTCATTACCTCCTATACCACCACCGTTTGAAGCCACTACTGGATCATCAAAGTCCCCAGCAGTGGTTAGCTCAGATGATACACATTTGCAGCCTTCACCAACCAATGCCATCATACCATATCAAGGAGATTTAATCTTCTTGAGATCTCATCCACCTGATCAAATCATTGGCAACATAAATGAAGGGGTGCTCACAAGAAGCCAAACCCAAAACATTTGTCTTTTTGCTGGTTTTCTATCACTCCATCAGCCAGTCAAGTACCAAGAGGCACTAAAAGACAACAGCTGGGTAGAAGCCATGCAAGAGGAGCTCCAACAGTTTAAAAGACAACAAGTATGGGAGCTTGTACCACTGCCAGAAGAGGTTAGTCCCATTGGCACAAAGTGGGTCTTCAAGAACAAAACTGATGAAAGGGGTATTGTTGTCAAGAATAAAGCCAGGCTTGTGGTTCTTTCAAACAGTTATGTGTTGACGTTGGTTCTTTCAAACAGTTATGTGTTGACGTTGGTTATTTCAAACAGTTTGTTGAATGTTACTGTTTTTATTTTGATGTTGAGTCGACATGTTACAAACTGTTATTATATACATATATGTACAAACAGTTGGGTCGTTTCAAACAGGTTGTTTCTTCATAGTTATGCTGAGTATAATAACTGTTTCTTCTATTCATATATGTATGTACAAACTGATTATACACATACGTATATGTATAAATTAATTAATATACATAGACTTCAAGGTTGTAAATTTGGCCCTTTTTGATTTTGGATAGTATTGTGATGAAGTCGAACCTAGGGAATTGTTCATTTTCATGTTAGGATAGTTTGTAGAACTTTTGGACTTCAATTTGATTTATTATGAATTTTTTAGATTTATAAAATATAAAATAAAGATGGATTTTGAGATTTATAAAATGTTTAAAAATGTATATACGTATACGTATATATTTGTTTTGTTCATCTTAGCTTGTAAACATGTCTCCAGTATACATATGTGTATAATGATTTTTTTCATCTTAGCTTGTAAACATGTCTACTACTCTATACATATATGAATACCTGTTTTGTTCATCTTAGATTGTTAACAGGTCTACAGTATACATATGTGTATAATGATTTTGTTCATGTTAGCTGGTAAAATATGTCTACATTATACATATATGTATAACGGTTTTGTTCATAAAAATAATACTTTCATTCAAACAAAGAACATAAACTATTAACAAAAAACCTCAACAAATGTAATCTTTTATCACATATGTTTAAAATGAAAGAAATCAACCTATTCTTCAAAAATCCTCATCCTATTCTTGCTCACTTGTTTCAACATCCGTTTCTTCATCGCTTGATTCAAAATCCATTTCTTCCTCATCTTCAATTTCGTCAATTTCATCCTCATCTGATGTTTTCTTTTTCTTTTTGACAGGTTTGCCTGTCTTTATTGGACAATTCCTAGAATCATGATCATCTACTAATTCATTACAAAAATTACATTTTCTCTTCTTGACAAATTTTGATTTACCTTTTTTTTTGAAAGGTAATTTTGATTTACCTTTATTCTTCTGTTTGCCCTTCTCACGTGAACCAACTAGACGTTTATGTTTTCCACAACCTTTGTTCCGAATTCCTTTCGGGGCTATAACAGTTACTTCTGAGGGTTCTGAATGAGATATCAACTCCTCAATTATAACACCATTTTTATTATATGAAGGCTCAGATGGAAATTCTTCAAAAATCTTATCCTTTATTAATTGAACTTGTCGATCAAGTTCTTCAAGTTTTTCATCATTACATCTCACCCGATCAGTGCACATCTGAATGTTATCAATAATGCGACGCCTTAACATCATCCTTTTACTTTCGTTAACAAAATATCTGTTATGAAAAATGAACACACAAAAAAAATCAAAGAATAATACATAGAAAAGGATTATACATATGTGCATATAATAGTAGTTTGAACATATAGCAGTTGAGTTTTACTTTTATTCTTATATACATATATGTATGTACAACATGATTCTATATGTATATTGTTATTTAATACACTGATGTAGAATACCTGTTAGCCAAGCTGTGAATGCTACTTGGAAGAGCATCTTTACGCCAACGAGGATGCACATACTTCAAAGGAATCTTCTCGATGTTATGAGTTCTAAACACACAAAAAACATGTCGACAAAGATACCCGACACGTGTAAATCCCATACACACGCATGTTACACTATGATCAGACAAATCAATTGTAACCTACAAAAACCATTAAAATGATTCTTAGTATCCACTATAAAATGATATACACATATGTATATAAACTTAAAAACAAACCTTGAATTCATTTATAATCTCAGATGTGTGACTTTGATGAGCAACAACATATGTATGTAAACCATCTGTTTTCCCCCGTTCAACAATGTAGGATAACCTAAAACCTTTATCTATCTCCTTTTGGACTTCAAAGAATATAGTTCTAGTATAGATCTCATTTGCATGTCGCTCAATAGCTAGCGGGGTTTTGAATCTCGGTGTAGTTTCTTCCGTTGAGTAATCAAGAACACGCTGATCATGACGTTGGCCTTCCAAAGTTGTCTCGAAACATAACATAAATTGCACCAAAGTATTGCGCGCACTACTATTGGATTTAAAGCGATGATTTGCACTTTCACATCTAGATGTTGTTTTCATTAAACAACACATAGGGATATCTCTAAAATAAGCGGGAATCCACTCAACCCGCATAGCATACATATCAGATAGCCAAGGATGATCTTGTAATCCATACTCATCCATTAACCGATTCCACCTCCTTTAAATGTAGAAGGTTCAATATAGACATTCCAAACCAGTTTGTGAAATGCTTTGCGAAACTTCTTATTTTTCCCCACATCTCCATCAATCTGAAAAATAAATTTATAAACATTAAGATATTCAGTAACTACACATACTTAGCAAAATTATACATATATACACATATGTATACAAGAGAGAGACATGTATACACATTAAGATATTATTAATATACACATATGTATAATTTGAAGTTTACTTTATACACATGTGTATAACTAACACACAGTTTCCCTAAGATTTTCATAAGATTTATTGAAAAGTTTAAGGAAATGTGTAGTTCTTAATTATTCTCAATGTATCTCAGTATATGTGGAATACACATTTCTATATACACATGCATAATCGGTGTATAAGATATTGACAAATACCTTCAAAGGTAGCTTCTCTATAATATGCCACATGCATAATCGGTGTATCGATTTGTCAAGGACAATATGAATTGCCTGCTTCATAGCCGGGTCTTGGTCCGTTAAAATTAAAACAGGTTGCTTGCCATGAACAACAACAAACATCCGAAGAAGCCATGTATATGATTCAATCGTTTCGTTATGCAACAAAGCATCCCCAAAGACCGTGCATTTCTTGTGATGGTCAACACCCGTGAATGGATTTGTCAAGGACAAATTTGAAATTACATTTTGCTTTGTGATATTGACTTATTGTTTTGAGATTCAGTATCTTCTGTTTGCAATACATTAGATGTTTTGCTATTTGTTTCATTAAGATGTATGCATAGATGTATACTAACTAAATATGTTCTGTTTGTAATACGCTATACATATGTGTATATTTTGTTTCTATATACTAACTGAGTGCCTACTGTATGTAATATATTTCACATACTATACACATGTGTATGTTATTTGTTCTACCTTTTACAACTAATGAACTAGAACATATTTTCTATTTAATTGTTTGATATACATATGTGTATATATATATATAGATGTGTAACTTAATATACACATCTATGTTTGACAAATTAGTTTGTATATTATCTATACATATGTGTATAGTAATTAGATGTTTACTGAATGAATAGTTTCTTAATGTCTTTTTTTATATACTTTTGTGTATACATGTACACTAACTGTACAGGTTCTGTTTTTAACTTACTATACACATGTGTATATATGTGTACATAAGTATCTAAATGTTTTCTTTTTATCATATAAATAGCTATTGTTTTTGTAATTAATTTTTTTTTTCATGCAGATTCTATCTCAAGCCATGTCTATGAATTACCAAGTGGTTCAAGGTATTGGATCCCAGTTGTTCCTGCTGAAGTTATGCCTTATACAGGAGCTAGGTTTCGTTCTTTACAAGAAGCTATGATTATGTATGAAAACTATGCTGAGCATGCTGGTTTCAGTACTCGTTTAGGTACTACATCAACAAACAAACAAGGTGTAATTACAATAAAATATATTTTGTGTTCTAAAGCAAACAAACCGAAGGATCAATAGGATTCAGGTTCTTCAAACTCTTTATCAAGGCGCACAAATTTCAAAGTTACGGATTGCAAAGCTTTAATAAAAGTTAAGCTTGTCAAAAATTCCACAGATTATGAAGTTTATGAGTTTGTTGATGTACACAATCACGGGCCTATTTCTGAACACAATTTAGATTTGAGCAAAAAAAGAAGGAAATTGGATGTTGCAACAAAAGAATTTATCTCCAATTGTCATTTGGCTAGTATCGGGTCAACTAAAGCATACAAACTTCACGTAGCGTTAAAGGGTGGGCATCATAATCTTCAAGGTACACTTACGGATTACAAGAATTTTGCTAGAGACATCAGAGATTTCATTGGTGATAGAGATGCTCAAATGGTTGTTGAGAAATTCAATGAGCGGTCGAAGAATTTAATGGATTACACCTTTAAATATGAAACTATTGAAACAGAGCTTATATCTTTATTCTGGGTTGATAATGTTTCTAAAAGGAATTATGAGGCTTTTGGAGATGTTGTGGCTTTTGATGCAACATATAAAACAAATATGTAAGTTATTCATTTTTTTACAGACGTTTATACATATATGTATAATGTAATCAATGATTATATTTTTTTAATTTTGAGATATTCGTTTTTCCCAGGTACAACATGATTTTTGTTCCATTCACGGGTGTTGACCATCACAAGAAATGCATGGTCTTTGGGGCTGCTTTGTTGCATAACGAAACGATTGAATCATATACATGGCTTCTTCGGATGTTTGTTGCTGTTCATGGCAAGCAACCTGTTTTAATTTTAACGGACCAAGACCCGGTTATGAAGCAGGCAATTCATATTGTCCTTGACAAATCGATACACCCATTATGCATGTGGCATATTATAGAGAAGCTACCTTTGAAGGTATTTGTCAATATCTTATACACCGATTATGCATGTGTATATAGAAATGTGTATTCCACATATACTGAGATACATTGAGAATAATTCAGAACTACACATTTCCTTAAACTTTTCAATAAATCTTATGAAAATCTTAGGGAAACTGTGTGTTAGTTATACACATGTGTATAAAGTAAACTTCAAATTATACATATGTGTATATTAATAATATCTTAATGTGTATACATGTCTCTCTCTTGTATACATATGTGTATATATGTATAATTTTGCTAAGTATGTGTAGTTACTGAATATCTTAATGTTTATAAATTTATTTTTCAGATTGATGGAGATGTGGGGAAAAATAAGAAGTTTCGCAAAGCATTTCACAAACTGGTTTGGAATGTCTATATTGAACCTTCTACATTTAAAGGAGGTGGAATCAGTTAATGGATGAGTATGGATTACAAGATCATCCTTGGCTATCTGATATGTATGCTATGCGGGTTGAGTGGATTCCCGCTTATTTTAGAGATATCCCTATGTGTTGTTTAATGAAAACAACATCTAGATGTGAAAGTGCAAATCATCGCTTTAAATCCAATAGTAGTGCGCGCAATACTTTGGTGCAATTTATGTTATGTTTCGAGACAACTTTGGAAGGCCAACGTCATGATCAGCGTCTTCTTGATTACTCAACGGAAGAAACTACACCGAGATTCAAAACCCCGCTAGCTATTGAGCGACATGCAAATGAGATCTATACTAGAACTATATTCTTTGAAGTCCAAAAGGAGATAGATAAAGGTTTTAGGTTATCCTACATTGTTGAACGGGGGAAAACAGATGGTTTACATACATATGTTGTTGCTCATCAAAGTCACACATCTGAGATTATAAATGAATTCAAGGTTTGTTTTTAAGTTTATATACATATGTGTATATAATTTTATAGTGGATACTAAGAATCATTTTAATGGTTTTTGTAGGTTACAATTGATTTGTCTGATCATAGTGTAACATGCGTGTGTATGGGATTTACACATGTCGGGTATCTTTGTCGACATGTTTTTTGTGTGTTTAGAACTCATAACATCGAGAAGATTCCTTTGAAGTATGTGCATCCTCGTTGGCGTAAAGATGCTCTTCCAAGTAGCATTCACAGCTTGGCTAACAGGTATTCTACATCAGTGTATTAAATAACAATATACATATAGAATCATGTTGTACATACATATATGTATATAAGAATAAAAGTAAAACTCAACTGCTATATGTTCAAACTACTATTATATGCACATATGTATAATCCTTTTCTATGTATTATTCTTTGATTTTTTTTGTGTGTTCATTTTTCATAACAGATATTTTGTTAACGAAAGTAAAAGGATGATGTTAAGGCGTCGCATTATTGATAACATTCAGATGTGCACTGATCGGGTGAGATGTAATGATGAAAAACTTGAAGAACTTGATCGACAAGTTCAATTAATAAAGGATAAGATTTTTGAAGAATTTCCATCTGAGCCTTCATATAATAAAAATGGTGTTATAATTGAGGAGTTGATATCTCATTCAGAACCCTCAGAAGTAACTGTTATAGCCCCGAAAGGAATTCGGAACAAAGGTTGTGGAAAACATAAACGTCTAGTTGGTTCACGTGAGAAGGGCAAACAGAAGAATAAAGGTAAATCAAAATTACCTTTCAAAAAAAAAAGGTAAATCAAAATTTGTCAAGAAGATCAAGAAGAGAAAATGTAATTTTTGTAATGAATTAGTAGATGATCATGATTCTAGGAATTGTCCAATAAAGACAGGCAAACCTGTCAAAAAGAAAAAGAAAACATCAGATGAGGATGAAATTGACGAAATTGAAGATGAGGAAGAAATGGATTTTGAATCAAGCGATGAAGAAACGGATGTTGAAACAAGTGAGCAAGAATAGGATGGGGATTTTTGAAGAATAGATTGATTTCTTTCATTTTAAACATATGTGATAAAAGATTACATTTGTTGAGGTTTTTTGTTAATAGTTTATGTTCTTTGTTTGAATGAAAGTATTATTTTTATGAACAAAACCGTTATACATATATGTATAATGTAGACATATTTTACAAGCTAACATGAACAAAATCATTATACACATATGTATACTGTAGACCTGTTAACAATCTAAGATGAACAAAACAGGTATTCATATATGTATAGAGTAGTAGACATGTTTACAAGCTAAGATGAAAAAAATCATTATACACATATGTATACTGGAGACATGTTTACAAGCTAAGATGAACAAAACAAATATATACGTATACGTATATACATTTTTAAACATTTTATAAATCTCAAAATCCATCTTTATTTTATATTTTATAAATCTCAAAAATTCATAATAAATCAAATTGAAGTCCAAAAGTTCTACAAACTATCCTAACATGAAAATGAACAATTCCCTAGGTTCGACTTCATCACAATACTATCCAAAATCAAAAAGGGCCAAATTTACAACCTTGAAGTCTATGTATATTAATTAATTTATACATATACGTATGCGTATAATCAGTTTGTACATACATATATGAATAGAAGAAACAGTTATTATACTCAGCATAACTATGAAGAAACAACCTGTTTGAAACGACCCAACTGTTTGTACATATATGTATATAATAACAGTTTGTAACATGTCGACTCAACATCAAAATAAAAACAGTAACATTCAACAAACTGTTTGAAAGAACCAACGTCAACACATAATTGTTTGAAAGAACCAACGTCAACACATAACTGTTTGAAAGAACCAACGTCAACACATAACTGTTTGAAAGAACAAATGTCAACCTAGCATCAAAATAAAAACAGTAACATTCATCAAACTTCAAAATACTAATATTTAACCAACAAAGTATCAATATCAACCATTTCTACTGTTTCTTCTTAGTTTTTTGCAACGCCTTCTTAACTGTCGACATGTGTATCCTTTTTCTTGGCGACATCCTTCTCTTAATTTCTTGTTTTTTCTTTCTTGGTGTCTCTCTTATCTTACTTGTTCTTTGCTGCATTTCTTCCTTCTTTTTTCTCTCCATCTTGTCTTCTTCATTAAGCTTCTTCTTTTTTTTCTTCAACTCATTTGCTGCCTCCAATATTTTGTCACGATTGATGTTTGTTTTCGACAGGAGAAGTGCAGCTGCGTACTTCTTTCTTAACAAATTTAGTTTACCTTTGATTTTTCTTGGCTCGTTTGGGAACCCACAGTGCCATTTATCAGATGTGACTCCCATGTAGGTTTCCATATGTCTTATTGCGTAAACCCCACAATCGACTTTGTTTCCTCTAACTGCCCAACTAAGATTCAACCGTCTTGGGAAAACTTGTTGAATTTGTATACGCTTTGGATGATTCACTTCTTCCAAGTATTTGTCAAAAATAATTTTCTGCATAGTATAACACAGAATCAGTAATTAAATAAATAAATAATATATTGTAAAGAATAATATACATACGGTTAGGATCGTGTGAGAAGCGCTAGGCTAATTTAGAAGCTTTTAGCAATATACACATGTGTATAATTCAAGATCTGACAATACACATATATGTATATAGGCAATCATAAACTATACATATGTGTATATTTAGATATACATATATTCAGAAAAGTTCTAATGTATTGAATAAAACTTACGACTTTCAATTGTGTCGCCTCCTCAGCAACGGTTTGGTCAACCCACATGTTGTCGATTACTGAACAATCCAAATTCTTTAGGTCATAGCAAATAAGGTAAAAGTGTTTATTCTCGAAAATTGGGAAGATGACAATTGTATATTCTGCCAGATTCATTTTCTCTTTTTTCTTTCCCACTACATCATATAGTTTTTCTTTGAAATGTTCCAAAGTTTTTGGATCATTATACTTCTGGCCGCGCAACATATGATCAGGCTGTAACACATAAACAAAAACAAAACAAAAATCATGTTTAATAATATGCAATAACTAAGTAAATAAAATTAAGAAATTTGTGCATTTGCTTACAAATAAATCGGTATGGCCAAACAGTCTACAAATTGTTGGGTCATTTCTTTTTGATTCTTCATAGTTCAGCATTGATGCCCAGCAATTAACGATTGATGTACTTATGTATGAGTTTGGTAACAGATCAAGGAGTTCAAAATACATGCACGCCATGCCATTACTGTTTTTATATGCATGGTTCCTGTAAGATATAGACAATTTTTTAGTCAACAAATACGTATATAACAAATTAAAACCCAAGCATGATACATATATTTCAAGGTTTTCTTTCTGATTATACACATATGTAATATATCTGTATAATCATATTCACTAGTGACAATATGGTACCAATGTCGAATAAAAACCATAAAAACAAAGACCTGTTCCGGTTCTGATAATAACTATCCCGGTACTGATGTAAGCATAGGTTTGATTCGTCATTATACTATTTTGAATAAAACTCTTTTTCAACAATACTGCTACGAGTTTTAACCTATGTATACGCATATGTAAAAATATATATGTTATACATATGTGTATAACCGTATACATAAATTGTTATACATATATGTATAACCGTATACATAAATTGTTATACATATGTGTATAACCAGTTCAGATGTAAGCATAGGTTCAATTCGTCACTATGTATAACCGTATACATATGTGTAAGTATAGTGTTTTTGAATAAAACTCTTTTTTCAACTGTGTTCATACTTGAACGCCAAGAAAAAAATATTAAACGATACCAGTGCCGTATACACATATGTATAACCGTATACATATGTGTATAACCGTACCGTACACATATACATGTAAAAATACTAGATTAGTTGTGAGTGCACATACCCAAAAGTTTTTGCAACTTCCAGTTTTTCACGCTCCAACTTAAGAGCTTTTTCTAGTTCCTCCCTTTCTTCCTTGGTCAAATCCCTATTCAATTCAAATGATTAATATACAATCAAAGTTTCATATATATATATATATATATATATATATATATATATATATATATATATATATATATATATATATATATATATATATATATATATATTTTTGAAATAAATTTTCAGCATTTATAACATACTTTTCATCTTTATCAAACAGATTTTTACTTATGATATTTGGGTTAATTTCATTCCTGCATGTATAAAATTGTTGTGTTAGTTTAAAAGGACAAGATGTATGTCAAGAGACATATTAGAGTGTACTAAAACTTACTCATCCACATATGCATATTCCAATATAAATTCCCAAATCTTCTTTTCTTCACTTGTAAGAGCATTGTCCATATTCACAGCTCTTTCTAAAAATGGGGATTTGCCAAATTTAGAAAGTTTGGGCTCCCTCTTTGGCATCTCTACTTCATCAGTTTCTTTTTTTCCCATGTTTTGTTCAACTTCTTGATTTGTGTTCAAATCACTTTCTTCTTCATTAGTTTTTTGCTCAACTTCATGTTTTGGAGTTGTTGGTGATTCTTGGGAAATTAATTTAAAAGTTGGTATGTCTACCAAATAGGTTGTTTTCTTCTCATTTGGATTGGCACACACCTCTTCTTTAGCAACACGATCACATAATTCAATAGCATCAGATGTCCATTCAGGGTCAGGCGATTCAGACAACGGATCAGCTTTTGTATTTCGGTTGTACTCATCAACGATCTTATCAATTGCTTCAACTTGTTACAAACAAAAATAAGAAATTATTCTTTTATATACAGATATGTATGATAAGGAATTCAACTACATATAATTAACATATACATATATGTATTTTACCTGCACTAGCATTGATATCAGAATCTGAATTTTTATCTTCATCATTCTCTTTCATGTCACCTGCTAAAAAAATATTACTTTTTCTCACTTTACACATATGTAAATAATAAAAAATATATACACATATGTATACTTGAATTACCTTTGTCTTCTGAATCTTTAACTTTACCATCATCATCTTTTTTTGTATGATCTTCAGATCCTTGATCATCCGATTCTTCATCATTAGAATCTCCATCATCATTCCCCTCGTCTTTATTTGTGTCACGCTTGTCTTCTTCATCTTTACCTTCATCGTTTTGAGATCCTTCATCATCAGATTCTTCATCATTAGATTCTCCATCTTCATCTTCATCTTTAAACTCAAGAAATTCGCTGTAAATTTCTTGGTATTCTTCAATCACGTGAACCACCTCATTGCTATTGGGAAATTTTCGTTTGAAATCCTTGATTTTTTCTTCAAGCTTTAACTTTTGTTCAGCATTCTCTTTACACAGCTCACTTAAGCTTGCTAAATATTTCTGAAAAGTAAAATAATAACAACTTTAAATATTATATATGAGAAGATTTTTAATATTTTTTTGAATTTAAACTTTGTATATTACCTCCAAACTTTTTTCATCACTTTCTTTAACCTCATTCTCTTCTTCACTTTCAATATCATAAGTGTTGTTATCTTCAAATCTATCTCTGATTTGACCTAATCCGAACCCACCATTCTTAATTTCTTGATTTTGTCTTCTTTCCATTCTGTCTTTGTCCCAATAAGCAATTGGTGGTATAACTCTTTCTTTATCCATCCCTTCACAAGTAAGGGAATCGAGATACAAAAGCTATAATGAACAAAACAAATAGATATCAAAAACATCTCATAATACAAGCTATAATGAAGAAATTGTACACAAACATATATACATGTATACATGTATATTTTCAACCGACTACTCATATATGTATAGACATGTTTTACAAGTTACTATATAATTATACAGATATGTATAATGTAGACATGTCTACAAGCTAAGTTGAACGAAACAGTTATACATATATGTATAATGTAGACATGTCTACAAGCTAAGATGAACGAAACAGTTATACATATATGTATAATGTACAAGCTAAGATGAACAACATAGTTATACATATACGTATAATGTAGACAAAGCCTCGATGAACAAAACTGTTATACACATATGTATACTGTGGAGATGTTTGCAATCTAAGATGCATATTATACATATATGTATACTGTAGAAATGTTTTACAAGCTAAGATGAACAAAACAATTATACACATAAATAAAAAGTTCAGATCACGTACCACAAGAAACGTAAGAGGGCCTGCGAACTGTGAGTTTACATTATAAGGCTTCCAATTCTTTTTACATCCACGTAAAGCATCCATTGTATACGCGCACCAATCATAATCACCAAAGTTATTTTCCATTCTTAACAAATCTAATAGTTGGTACTTGCATGTACCATTTTGATTAGACTCAATCAAGGTGGTAATAACAAGCATCAAGAAATCAATTTTGAATAGTATTTCTTCGTTATAATCATTTTCAATGATTTTCGCACCAATCTGAAACGTGCTTACTAAAAATGTTGGATATCTACTCTTCCACACATTCACTATATGTTCACGTTCCTGCAACCGTTCATTTTCACTTATTATTAGACTTCCACAAGGAAAGCCAAGCAATTGACTTATTGCTTCTTTGTCTACCATAATTTTTTTATCTCCCAGCTCTATCTCCATTGTTTCTGGATTGAAATTAAGAACAATGTAATGTGCCAGTTTTGCTGTTATCTTTTCAATTCCCATTGTTAACAGCTTTCCAAATCCCATTTTTCTGACTATGTTTTTCTGTCTTTTTGTGAGCTTTTTAATTACTTCAAATAATCTGTGCGGCGACGTCCTTGTTCGAATTCCAAACCAAAAAGGTGCTTTTCTTTCTTTCTTTTTTGAATTTTTATTCTTTTTCCTAGCAACTTTGCTGTCTTTGGAAACTTTGGCACGTACATTTTTTGTGGTTGATCCTACAAAATTAACAATATCAGAAAATACACATATGTATATATACAACAATATCAGAATATACACATATGTATATAATCATATACACATATGTATATTTAAATTATATATAAAAAAACTGAGAGCGGCTTCCTTAAAGTGAATTATTTCATTCATGTAGATTTTTTACCTATCTTAATCGGCCCGTTTTTGCCCCAGCGACTAAAAATCATTAAACCGTCAATGAATTCAATAACAAACTTCTCATAACACTTCTTTTGACCTACTTTGACTTGTTTTGACCTACTCACTAACAGTGGTTATCCTGAACCAGTAACTAATAAACAATGAAAGATGATAAAAACTGATTGAATTTAAAGATTTTACCTCTCTTAGTGTTGTCTTCTTTCTCCTTCTCCTCTTCAATATCTTTTGCCTTTCTTTTCTTCCCACTTACGTTTTGATTTCGTAACAGATACCCAGATCCTATATAATTACAATTCTAACATTATTGTTTATATTTTTTGACAACATAGGTATGTATATATGCATATACGTATGTGTATATATGCACATATACGTATGTGTATATATGCACATATACGTATGTGTATGTACTATTTTGAAATGGGTTGGTATAAGTTGGTAAAGAACTAAACCGAAACAGTTTTGACAAAATTTGATTTAAATTTGAAGATATATTTTATACATTTATATAACTTTACCTCTTTTGGGGTTGTCCTTGTTGTCTTCAGTATCTTTAGCTTTTCTTTTCCTTCCAATGTTCTTTTCTTCCACATTCTTTATCTCCTTTTGATTTTTAGCTCCTACATAATTCCAATTCTAACATTATACTAGAGTTGTACAAATTTGTATAAGTGACATGTACATATGATAAATCCCAATAAAAACAGCAAACGGATATATGCAAGTTAGAAAGCTAAATGTACTATTAAATGATACCTTTTTTCAATTTTGCATCAGAAACACCTTTTTGAGGACTTCCATCTTTCAATTCAGCTGCAATGTTCTTTTCTTTAATATTCTTTATCTCTTTTTCATTTTTAGCTCCTACATAATTCCAATTCTAACATTATACTAGAGTGGTACTAATATGTATAAATGACATGTACATATGATAAATCCCAATAAAAATAGCAACTGAAAATATGTAAGTTAGAAACCTAAATGTTAGTAACGATACCTTTTTTCGATTTTGCATCAGAAACACGCTTTCGAGGACTTCCATCTTTCAATTCAGCTGCAATGTACACCACAAAATAATATTAAAACACGTAATACGTGTTTTGGTCAAAAATTACCGAAGTAATTAAGTGATCAAATTAGTTAAGTGAGGTAGTGTGCTAGAAATAAGTGTCAAAAATGTGTTAGTTAAATTACTTGCAAAAACAGTTTCAGGATACGGCTCGGGATATTGAGCTGTATCAACGATCAAACAATGAGTAAATAATGAGCAAAAAGTAAAAGAAGTGACACGAGATGTACGAGGAAAGCCCTTGATCAATCTAGATCGCCGGCATAAAACCTCGGGAGCTGACAATCGCAGCTGCCTTGTTCTTCAATTGCTTCAAAAATCAGGATACAGTGCAGGATGTGGTACGGATCGACTAAGTGTTACAACGAAAATGAAATACAAGTGTGGTGTTTGCAACTAGCTGGAATGTGATTGTGTTCGAGAGTGTAAGTGTGAAACGATGTGTGTTCTAAGCTGATCCGACCTCATCTATTTATAGTAAAGATAAAATAACTAACTACCCTAAACTCGCGGGATTCACCGAATATTCCTTCTTGGAACGTTGCAGACCTGGACTTTCGGGCTCAACGTCTCTTTCTCAACAAATTCGTCCGAGTCTTGAGGAGAAGAAGTCCTTGTGACCGTTAGCAAGCCTCTGCCCTTAACCTGCACGTGGTTAATTCAATAAGCTTCAGGATATCGCCCAAGATGTCAGCAATATCCTCTTCCAGCATCCTGATTACAAATAAACAAACAAAGGCAGGATATTGGTCAGGATACATATGTTAAGAAAATGACCCCTAACAATACGTATGTGTATATCATTTCAAAACACAACATTTATACGTATGTGTATATCATTTCAAAATAACTAGTCATAGCGTTGCGGCGTGGGTACATTGCAAACCGTAAAGTAATTATCCTTATGAAAAGGCGTGTTTCGACGTATCCGATTGAACTTAACGTAACCTATATGAGCATTATGATTGGATCAAACCGTAAAGTAATTATCGCTTGCCTTCAATGTTATGATCCACGTGCATTCAAAGACAATGGAAAACCATAATAACAGGTATACGTATGTGTATATCACTACAAAAGACGTATAATAACAGGTATACGTATGTGTATATCATTTCAAAACACAACATTTATACGGATATGTATACATACTACAAAACAAACTATAATTTCAAACAGCATAGGTATACATATGTGTATACCATTACAAACTATGTATAAAACATGTATACATATGTATTCACCATTAAAAGCACAACAGTTATAGGGATATGAATACAATTAAAACAATTAAAAACAGCAAACAAATATATCTAGTACCTTCAGATTTTTTTGTTGATGCTTTTGTTTCCTTAACCTTGCTTTCTTTAACCTTTTTATTGTTTTTTTTATTCGCTGCAATTTGTTTTTTTTGTTCCTTTTTTTTCTCCACATCGATATTTAATAGTTTTTGCGCCAAATCCTTTATAAATTCTTTTCTTTTTTTCTCTTTGTCTGCTGTAATAAAAACAAACATTTTAGCAACTGCACGTATGTGTATTATATACATTTATCTATATTACAATGATAAATGTACTATTAAACGGTACCTTCTTCCAATTTTGCATCTCTGACACCTTTTTGAGGACTTTTATCTTCCAATTCAACTGCATTGTAGAACAAAATATGTTAATCAGAACAATATGTACATACATAATGTAATTAGCAATAAATTTTACCTCCATATTTATTGCTCGTCTCCTTCAAAGCATTTAATATTTCTTCCATCTCAGCTGCAATGTACACCAGAGTATATTAATAACAATAATATTAAAAACACATATAATAACAGATATACGTATGTGTACACCCTTTCAAAACACAACAGTTATACGTATATATATACATACTACAAAACAGAGTATATTTATATGCGTATACCATTACAAACCACGTATAATAACAGGTTTACATATGTGTACACCATTACAAAACACAGCAATTATACAGATACATCAGAACAGAGTACATTTCTATGTTTAACTAGAACATATTTTCTAACAATTACAAACAGCATAGGTATACGTATGTATATACCATTACAAAACACATATATTAACAGGTATACGTATGTGTACACCATTTCAAATCTCAACACTTAAACGGATATGTATACATACTTAGAACAGAGTATATTTCTATGTTTAACCACAATTATAACGCATTTGTTAACAAAATCAATAGAACAAGTATAGTATGCATATGTGAACAACATTCCAAAACACAACAGTTATACAGTTATGTACATACATAGACATAACAGAGTGCCCTGTAGACCATTACATTACAAAATCAAACATAAATCAGTATTAGACCGAAATAGCACATATATTGACTCGAAAATAAGTAAACATTAGATAAAATATGTGCCGATCGTATTATTTTATCTGTCTATCTATCTAAAACCTTAAATAACACCTCGCCTTCTCTAGTTGAAAATGAAATCGAAAAATCGATTTATCAAACCCTAACTCAACACTTTTGATTTCGGACAATACATTCAGATAACTTCATCAAATTTAAGTTTACAACTAAGAAGAACGTTTCATATCGCACAATAGCTAGAATTTTCGGATTTTTTCAGCTTTTTTTTATAAAATAAGAAACAAAAACACATAATCAAACCTTCGAATGTTACGTATGCTTATCGCCTTCGAAATGGAGGAGCGGAACCGAGTGATTGAATGTAAGTATGCTTATCGCCGAAGAAACCCTAGATTTCGCTGTTATCGCAGAGAGAGAACGAGGGGAGAGTGAAAGGTTTTTGGGGGAATTTTGAAAACAAAGTGATGTACGTTAGATGAAATTAGAATTGTTTATTGACCATATTGCCCCTCCACCTTTTTTTTAATTTAAACAAGGTTGATTAAAATGTGTGGCTGAGATTTGTTCTCAAGTTTCTCAAATAGGGTGGACTTCTCTTAGGATCCCTACCCTATATATATATATATTTTTCTTTAGCCTTCACATACAACTTATTTAACAAAAACAGAAAACTTGGAGAAATCAAGACTTAATAATTCAACACCAACATAAAACATAACGTGTCCAGTTACTCATTGATGTTGTCATTCAAACTCAGTGTTGTTGGTGTTGACTCGTCACATGTAAATATCGGTCTATCTTCATTATGATTAGCGTGTCCAAAACTAGTTTGAACTGTAGCAGGCACACGTGACATTCTCATGCCTTCTAACTCCATGGCTACCTCTTTCATTGTCGGCCTATGTTTCCCGTTAGAATTCAAACAACGCATTGCCAAGTTGGCTATTTCCAAGACCACACCCTTCGAATCCTCGTTTACAACCACTGGGTCAAATATAGACATAGCACGGCCTTCTTCCATGGCGAATATGAAGTATGTAGCTAAATTTCTATGTTCACCAAATCTAGTTAAAGAAATTGGCTTCTCTCTTGTAAAAAGTTCGACCAAAACAACTCCAAAACTATACACGTCACTTTTCTCGGTGAACTGACTCGACTGGAAGTACTCGGGATCAAAGTAACCAAATGTCCCTTTGAGTAAGGTAGTTAAGTGAGTTTGATCTACTGATACCAACCTTGAAGTTCCAAAATCTGAAACTTTGACTCTGTACTTTTCATCCAAAAGTACATTTGTGGTCTTGATGTCCCTGTGGTATATTGGAATGGGAGTCTCTGAATGTAAATAAGAAACTGCTCCTGCAACTTCAGCAGCAATTTGCAATCTCATGTTCAACGAGAATGGTAACTCACCGGTATCATCTTGAATATAATCATACAAGGTGCCTTTTGGGACAAACTCAGAGACAAGTAGAGGAACCTCAGTCTCTAGGCAACATCCCAATAGCTGAACCACATTCCTATGATTGACTTGTGCCAGAATCACAACCTCATTGATGAATACCTCTAACTGGCTTTTGTCAACAATCTTTGCTTTCTTGATTGCTACAATCCTTCCATCCGCTAGCATACCTTTATACACCGTACCTTGACCTCCTCGCCCAAGGATTCTATTCTCATTAAAATGATCGGTGGCTGTTTCCAACTCCTTGGAGGTGAAAAGTATGGTTTTATCAACTAAACCCTCTTTAGTTGCTTCTTGTTGTTTAAGAAGTAGACCACCGTTGCGTTTAAAACACTTTTCCTTCTGTCTCTTGGCTTTGGTCTTCTTGATATGTTTGTGCAGTTCATAGATGAACTTTGCTAGAAAAAGCAACCCCATGCATATGCTAACACCTGAAAAAATGAAAATGCAATGCAGAAAAAAAATTTCAAGAGTCTTAAATGTTCAATAGTTCACATTGAATGAATATAATGACCACGAGAAGGAATATCAAGTAGTTTAATTGAAAGGGAATATTGTGTTACAAGTAGGAATGGAATGAAGTATTTATCAGTAAAATTAATTTTCTTTTAGTAAACTGAACGAATATGTTCTTTCTTCATATAATAGAAAAAATTACAAATTTTTTTTTTTTTTAAAATCCAGAATTTTAAAGTGAAGTCACTGCAAGCTTGAAACATGAACTGAAATAATTACAGTCCACCAAGTATGTATGCTATACTGATCACATGGGGAGAAGATAACTTGCCTAGAATAACACCTAGTGGTGATTTGCTGCTTCTGAAAATTCGAGTATGGTATACCCTAGTCTCACAATTTAGCCGCAAGGTACCATTAAAATCATCCGGAAATGATTGTACATAGTGACAGATTCCTCCCAAACCCTGGCATGTTCTACAAGCTTCAGAATCTAAAATCACATAACATAATGGGTAAGTTTACTGCAAAAACTCAAGACAAAAACTCAGCTTCTAAAACTCATACCTTTGCAATTGTGCAAGTAAGGGTTCCCTATACGCCCAATACCACATGAACACTTTCTAAGATGAATGGAGCTACCATTGCCCAAATCCAGTGAATACTCTCTACGCTTTCGATGCCAACAATTTCGTATTTCGTGGATGTCGTCGTTTGATAGAAACCACAAAAGTGATATGGGAAAATAAGAGGGGTTCCTCATCTTCAGGTACCCAGAACTCCATATGGTATCAGCTACCAATGGTGTGATGCCCAAAAATGCAGACCCACAAGCTCCATCTTCACCCAGCCTTGCCAAGCGAGTAAGATCCACACTATACGACTTCAAATTTTGGGGAACTGTAAATTGGCAACAGCCTAGGCCAACACAAAGAACTCTTTCGCTGGCAGTGTAATTAGTGCAAATAGTTGAACATCCGGTGACTACTTCTCCATCACTCACGATAGCAGCATAACCACACCCCTCAACGTTGAGTATGTTATGTGATCCAGAAAATCCAAAGGGACTCTCACCAAGGTCGATGCTTGGGATGTGATCGATTGAATTCTGGCAACCAGAGATTACTGAGGCATTAACGGTGACCGTTTGTTCTTCCAAACTTACACTCAACACCTCCATGTTGTCGAGTGCAGAGAGGTAAGGCTTGGAGGAGTTGCAATCAATAACGTACCATTTGTTGACAGAACAATTTGCTCCGATTCCAAAAGGGTATGGAATCATCACGTTCCCGCAAGTATCATTGCATCCTTTCTTGGCGTAATCAATAGCTTCAGCTGATGATTTTGTTATTAAAATCAAATTAAGTATATAAAAAACTTGAAATTGCTTCATTTTTTTTTTTTTTTTTGCTACGTAGATGATTAATCATGATAAACCTTAAGAAGATTAGATATTTATGGATGAATGAATATGCCGTGTAATTGTATTTGCTCACCATGGTTGACTAAAAGTTTAATAAACAAATCATGACAAGTGGAAAACTTAGAATTACTGTTAACAAAATTGATTAAAGATTATTATATTTACCGGAAAGAAATTGATTAAAGATTATTATAAGTCACTTTAGCGGGGTTAATTCTTCACATGCATCTTATGGATGGTTGATAACAATCTCCACAAATTAATTTAAATAATGAAGCTCTGTTTCGAAGTTTCATGTTAGAAAAACTCATATTTAGCCTCATATACACGTCTTGGTCTTATGACAAGAAGCTAAGAAGCCAAAGCTGGACCCTTCCTCCCATGCAGCCTTTTGTGTTTTACACTAAATGTAGGAGAATGGCGGATAACAAATTAAGGGAAACATCAATTGTAGATTGTATGTTCGGCTTTAGCCCATTATCTATCCTCACCCTGATGATTGTTGCACTCACTAACAAAATCGGCCATTAATATTATCACGTACCTACCAAATTAATGTCTTCAATGGGACATTGTGGTGGTTGAGTGATGTGCTCCACAACCAAAAGGTTGGGGGGTTCAAATCCTACAAGACGCAGGTATTAGTTGGTAAATCAATTACTATTAGTACCGTCTGCTTTTAGCTAGCATTAGTTAAGTCATTTAGTCAACTAAGTCAAATGTTGAGCTATAAATAGAAGATGTAATGCACAAATAATGACAACTACTCCTACTTTCATTTCCTCTCTTCACTCTAATTCCTATTAAGTGTATTTTGAGTGACTCTACGATCAGCAAGCCTCAAAAAACATTATGTGTTTATGTACACAAATGAGACATTAATATAGCCTCACAAAACAGATTACATATATGAGGAAGCTGGAATCCTATTGATGGCTTAGATTTCTAGGTTTTAAGGGATATCATTGGCGGACCTACCTTTACGGGATATCATTGGCGGGCGCACCCCTTGAAAAAAAAAATTAGTGTATTTTTAGGCAAAAAAACCCGATCGCACCCCTTGAAAATATGGTTGAACCCTTCATCCGCACCCCCAGAAAAAAAATCTTGGGTCCACCATATGGGCTTTTAAAATCATTTGGTCTTTCAAGATGTGTCCCATTTACTCCATTTAAACGTATGGGCATCAAAAACGAAAAGAAAGCATCCCAGTACAGGAGGCGGTGTGATGCGCAAAAACGCCACACTAAAAGACCCCTAAAGGCACTCACCTCTACTCGTGTTGTGTACATTCACCTTTTAGAACACAGACTACCCTTCTACTTTTTTTATCCAACTAATTACAAAACATAGAGCTTAACCTCATAAAACGATGTCTCTAATGGTAAAAGTTGGTTACTCTTCACCAGAATCACCAACAATATCATGACACCTGAATGGGTCAATCTCCATTGTTTACAATGTTTGACCATCCTTGATCTGCTTGCGACTTCACAAAATCAGCCAGAAGTCTTATTTCATCTTCCTGTAAACGAGCTCCAAATGTGCACTGACCCCTCGGTGTACACATCTCTCCAAACCCCTGCATGCACCATATATAAACACACCATGTATGCAACCCAATGCCCACTTATATTTGCTCAAAACATCTTAAAGATTTCATTTCAAGATGAAACTTACAGGCATTCTCCCTTTTCCATAATATGTTATCCGGTAAATTTCCTCTTCAGTGTCAATTCCGTTCCTGCGAAAGTACAATCCCATGATGGATAAATTATTGATTTGATAATACAATTACTAATTAAGAAAATAAAATTGATATTGATAATTTTGGCTACCTTTGAAGATCTTTCAGAAACAGAGTTGCACCCTGAAAGAAAACATTGAAACAGGGCCGTCCCTAGAGGCTTATAAATCTAGGCAACGGCCTAGGGCCTCCAAATATTTTAAGATTCTTTATATAGCATGTGTATTATATTACACCCAAATAAATAACCAATTTTTAAATAAAAGAGCTTAATTCCAACTCCAACCAATCTGCAATTCGTATTTAATTTAGGCCACCATCGTTATTTTCACTAACTGTAACATCGCACTTGCCCATTTTGCTCAATTGTGTTGCCGATTGGGGAAAAATTAGACGTGAATTTAATGGTGTCACAAGGATAATCTAGGTTGGTTAACGGCTATTTTTTTATAGTGATCTCTATATATTGCGATTCACTTAATCACTGTTCTCCCTAAATTCCTAATTGATACTTTGAATCTTTGAATTTTGATATTGTGTTTGCGACTGAGACTTAGAAGGAAAAAAGCAGAACCAATATTTTCTTTATACCCATTCAAAGGGCCTCACCTGTGTAGTTTGGTTAGGGCCTCTAAAAACGTTGGAACGGCTCTGCATTGAAATTTGGGTTTTTTTTTTTCTAAACTAGAAATTAAGACTTAATTTGACTGTCACATGTAACATCAGGGCTGTCTCCGAAAATCACAAAAAAAAAAAAAAAAAAAAAAAATTGACCCTATTCATGAATCCATTATGTTTGTTTATTGATTTCCGCCAAGTCATTAATCCATTACACACTAAAACAGTTGGGCTTTTAAACAATTGGGCATTAACGTTTTGGTTCATAAATCCATGCCCTTTAAGTTTTTTTCTTTAAAAACATACAGATTTTTTAAAATATATATATAAAAAATTTATAAATTTTTTCAGGCCCTATTTCGATTTGGGCCCAGAGCGGTGCCGGTCGCCCACCCGGCACTTGCTCTGAGCCGGCCCTGGGTAACACTGATCTATTGTTTGAAGAAACTCACTCACAGGTTGTAATATGTTTCCACCTGCATCATGACATCCGATGCAAGCGCGGTTAAACAATGAAGCTCCTCGTTGTACATCTATGGCTTGCCCATATGACACTATTCAACATATAATAAATTATTATAATCAAGTGTCTACCCAACATCATTAAAAACATCTGGGGATCACACGAACCCTAATTACTAAATATCTATTGCAGTTTCGACAGCAATGAGGGAGTATATCTATTTGCAATATTAGAATACTAGCAGGTTATTATAATTGAATGAGATGGATGGCAATTGTTTACCTGGGGGAGCGATGATAGGAGATAAGGCTAGAAATGCAGCGAATAAAGGTGGGGCTAATCTTTGTACAAACTTCAGTTCTTGCTGTGGCTTCACCACTAATTGGGCTTCAGCTTCTTGCTTCCCCTTTTTCTGAATGCAGAATCAACTCGAATTGGTGATAATATCAGAAATTAAAATTCAAATACTCACGACTACTACAGGTATGTGAATGAGAGAGGTATACCTGATTTGGAACAGTGGAAATGAAGCTGCTATTGCAATTGGGGATGGCCGATAGCAGCATTGTATGAGAACCAGAGATTTCGGAGTTTGAAAGTTGATTCTGTTTCTGGGTATCAGAAATGCGTAATCCGTTTGGAAAATCTGTTTATGATGTCGGTTTTCATTAGCTTTAAAACCGTGTATTAAAAAATGCGTAATCCGTTTATGATGTCGTTTTTTATTAGTTTTAAAATAAGAGAACCACGAGAGGGTTGTTAGGAATGGGTCGGGTCGGGTCAGGTCGGGTGTTCGTAATCCTATACTGGTTGCATCACATGTCAATTGCCCTACACAAACTATCATGATACCTGAAAACACGACTGATCAATCTCCACCGTTTCCTATGTTTGGCCACCCTTGATCTGCTTGTGACTTTACAAAATCAGCCAGAAGTCTTATTTCATCTTCCTGTAAACGAGCTCCAAATGCGCACTGACCCCTCGGTGTACACATCTCTCCAAATCCCTGCATGCACCATGTAACTATAAACACACCATGTATGCAACCCAATGTCCACTTCTATTTGGTCAAAACATCTTAAAGATTTCATTTCAAGATAAAACTTACAGGCATTCTCCCTTTTCCATAATATGTTATCCGGTAAATTTCCTCTTCAGTGTCAATTCCGTTCCTGCGAAAGTACAATCCCATGATGGATAAATTATTGATTTGATAATACAATTACTAATTAGGAAAATAAAATTGATATTGATAATTTTGGCTACCTTTGAAGATCTTTCAGAAACAGAGTTGCACCCTGAAAGAAAACATTGAAATTTGGGTTTTTTTTTCTAAACTAGAAATTAAGACCTAATTTAACTGTCATAGGTAACATCAGGGCCGTCTTCGAAAATCACAAAAAAAAAAAATTGACCCTATTCATGAATCTATTATGTTTATTTATTGATTTCGGCCACGTCATTAATCCATTACACACTAAAACAGTTGGGCTTCTGAATTTAATTGGCAAAAACAGTTGGGCTTCTAAACAATTGGGCATTAACGTTTTTGGTTCATAAATCCAGGCCCTTTAAGTTTTTTTTTCTTTAAAAACATTCAGATTTTTTTTTAAATATATCTCTAAAAAATTTATAAATTTTTTCAGGCCCTATTTCAATTTGGGTCCAGAGCGGTCGCCCACCCGGCACTTGCTCTAGGCCGGCCCTGGGTAACATTGATGTATTGTCTGAAGAAACTCACAGGTTGTAATATGTTTCCACCTGCATCATGGCATCCGATGCAAGCACGGTTAAACAATGAAGCTCCTCGTTGTACATCGATTGCTTGGCCATATGACACTATTAAACATGGAAATAATTATAATTAGAGTTAAATGCCATTTTAGTCCTTGTGGTTTGGGTCATTTTGCTAATTTAGTCCAAAGAGTTAAATGCCATTGTTAAGGGCAACTCGGTCATGGCCGAATTGCCCTCCTAGTTAACAGAATTACATATAAAATGACCGAATTGCCATTATCGTTAATAGAGATAATGGATGAAGTTAACCCAGTGGACTAAAATGGCAACGGTGAAACCTTTTTGGACCCGCCGCAAAATGAAACTTTTGGACTAAACTGGCAAAATGGCACAAACCACAGGGACTAAAATGGCATTTAACTCTAATTATAATGAAGTGTTCAACCAACATGTCTAGCAACATCTGGGGATCACAAGAACCCTAATTACTAAATATCTATTGCAGTTTCGACAGCAATGAGGGAGTATATCTAATTGTGATATTAGAATACTAGCAGATTATTATAATTGAATGAAATGGATGGCAATTGTTTACCTGGGGGAGCGATGATAGGAGATAAGGCTAGAAATGCAGCGAATAAAGGTGGGGCTAATCTTTGTACAAACTTCAGTTCTTGCTGCTGTGGCTTCACCACATTGGGCTTCAGCTTCTTGCTTCCCCTTTTTCTGAATGCAGAATCAACTCGAATTGGTGATAATATCAGAAAATAAAATCCAAATCCTCATGACTACTACAGGTATGTGAATGAGAGAGGTGTACCTGATTTGGAGCAGTGGGAATGAAGCTGCTGTTACAATTGGGGATGGCCGATAGCAGCATTGTATGAGAACCAGAGATTTCGGAGTTTGAAAGTTGATTCTGTTTCTGGGTATCAGAAATGCGTAATCCGTTTGGAAAATCTGTTTATGATGTCGGTTTTCATTAGCTTTAAAACCGTGTATTAAAAAATGCGTAATCCGTTTATGATGTCGTTTTTTATTAGTTTTAAAATAAGAGAACCACGAGAGGGTTGTTAGGAATGGGTCGGGTCGTAATCCTATCATGATACCCGGTTGTAAACTCATGTTTTCGTACCCGAACCAATGTCCGTCAGGTATCAAGTACACTAGTTAATGTATAATTTTTTTATGTATATAACTATTATAAATTAGAATATAATACATTACATAGATATAAGTTTTATCATAACTAAATAATAAGGGGTAAATTACACTTTTCGTCGTTTATGTTTTATACTGGATTGCAATGAATATCCTTTTACTTCAATAATTACAGCCAGAGTCCTTTATTTGGAAAACTCGTTACGCCCTACGCCCTTTAGCCATAACTTGGTTAAAATTTTCAGTTAAATATTGCATTTGCCTTGCACATGAGGGTATGTTAGTAATTTTCCTTTTGTATATAAAAGATCTTTTTTTCCTTTTTTTTTTCATAGCCACACATGACCCAGACCTGATCCCATTTCTCTTTCTTCTCCTTTATGTCTATCTCTCTCTCTCTCTAGAAAACGGCCAGCCACCACCACCCTTGTGGCGAAGCCACGACGGCAGTGCCACCCCACAGTGCCGCAGGTGCCAAGTCTCTTCTCTCTCGGGAAACCATCACCCCACCTCAACCTCCGTAACAACCAACACAACCATGAAAACTCATACAACAACAAATGAAAAATCAAAAAGAAAAATCATAACATATTCTTCAATCACAAACTGAACAAATCAATACAATAATTTTTAAAAGCTGTTATGAAACAATGGATAATCTTTTGCAATATCAATTTCTTCGAACACATGGAAGATATTTTATAACAAAAAAATCAACCTATCTTAACACCGGCATCGGAATCCGGTCAACCCGACTCTTTTCCGGCAACTGGAGCGCCGGTTAATAACCTTCATTTCTTTATTTATCTTCACAACCGTCCGATCTTCCGCCAGATCTGCAGATTCGTCATGTGATTCAAACGTCACAGTCGACCTCGCCGGAGACCTTGGTTCATTAATTCAGACCTAAAACTATGGATGGGGTTTTTCTAATGTAGTTTTGTCACAGGTAGAGAGAGAGAGGCAGGGTGGGAAAAATAGATGGAGAGTGATTTGGTTTTTGGTATGGCGAGAGTGATGCTATGGAGGCGGTTTTGTTATGGTAGTGGTGGTGCTATGGTAGAGTGGGGCATTAGGAGTTAGAGAGAGATGTATTTAGGTCTGTATGTTATATTTTTTTGTTTTTTATTGGTATTAGTTGTTTATTTTTTAACTTCTTTATTTGAGTGCAAAAAGACATAAATGCCCTAATGTGATATGTCGCAACCCCCGATCCCTTATCTGTCCCGGGAACGGGCGAACGCGAACTCAGTGGTGGTGGTATCAGGTATTTAATCTTGCATCGGAATTTACATCAGGACCGTAGTTAGGAAATGTTTATCAGAGTAAAACCACCATATTTGATATTAATAATAACATGGGCAAAACCCAAGTTTCTTATTACAGTACATTTATAGGGACAAACCCTATTTTATTGAATTTAAAACATCGTTTATTAGGTAACTTTTATAGCCACTTATTTTCCAAGCCGTCAGTGCTCTCGAGCTGGCTTTTTCCCAGTTGGCTTTCACATTGTGTTACCTGAAACATGTTTTAAAAATATTTTGTCAGCAGGAAATACTGGTGAGTGAATCCCAGTTTGATCAAGAAAGATTTTATCAATTAACACAGTATTGAGAGCGATCACATTGTTTATTTCTACACAATTACTCATTCAGTACTGTCAATCCTTGACTTGTGGGTCATATTACACATTGGCTAACTCGTTGTCCAATGGTAACGTACTGTCATTCCGACTTACTACTCGCAAGTAATAAATTTTGTATACAAAACCCCATAATACCGGCAGTAATTGAAGAACTACAAAGACTCAATCACTGCTTAATCGCATTGTAAAACAATTAAGGTTTTGTAAAACATTCCAAAAAGGTTAACAAAAAGAGGATAAACTCACATTGCTATCTTAGACTTCTTGTAAGGGTTTCCTGGATATAATCTATAATTTATACAAATGTACATTGGTTAGTATCATAACCCTTTGAAAATATTAATGATACCCTCCCCGAGACGGCATTCCAACAACTACATCGGGCAGAACCACGGCAGTTGTTACGGAACCCTAAATCAATCGGGCAGCGTAACTATTATGAAACTGGGGTTATAATACTTACAACGGAGCAGAACCTCGCTAATTAGGGGAATAATACCCGACTATTATAACTCTTCTACAGAATTTGAGATTGAGAATTGAGATTGTGAGCGACGGAAAACGAAAACTGATGCGTTCTATTTATAGTTGCTGAATTCGACTCTCACGCGGCCCGCGTAAGCGTAGCCATAGGGCTACGCGGCCCGCGTCAACATATGGTCAACGTATAGCTGATCCAGATCACCACCTAGCTTCGACACGATGATGACACGTGTCATCACCGGGCTGCGCCACATTTTGGGTCTCTCGCGGCCCGCGTTAACTTAAACGGGGTCTTACACGACCCGCTTGAACTTAAGAAGTCAACGAAGTCAGGTTCTAGCCCTTATACCGCCCGCGTAAGTGGTTGAGGTGGGTCTACGCGGCCCGCCTTAACTTACTATTTCTTGTTTTTAATTTATTTTATATGTTATAACATATTTCGGGCTTGTTTTTCACATACGGGGTGTAATATAAAACATATTTGGACATTCTAAAATATACTAGAGTGTTAGACATATTATGAGGATGTTGGTTTTACCGAGGGTTGTTACATGATAATCACATGATCTGACTTAACTGAAGATTTTAACTAGGTTATGGCTAAAGGATGTAGGGCATAACGAGTTTTCCAAATAAAGAATTGTGGCTGTAATTATTAAGGTTAAAGACTATCCATTGCAATCAGGTACAAACATAAAGGACGAAAATGCAATTTACCCAAATAATAACATTATAAATTTTGTATAGTTTTATGTATATATTTCACAACATACAAATATAAATAATATTATCTAATAGGTATTCCAAAAGAAAAATCATTTTCCACATAATGAACATACTAAAATAAAACAATAACAGAGAAAGGTCAAGGGATATAGAATTATAAATAAAAAAACCATTGGGTATATGGTTCAGGTATATAGTTTGGCTAAACGGGTATGTAATTTTAGGTAATCAGGCTGAGTACCAGTTAATCTCATAACCGCAAAAAGTTCTATAACTAATCTCATACTAGCCGGGCTTCGGGTATGCCCGTTCCATATATTTTCGGGTTTGGGTATACCCATTGGGATGGGTTTTCACGATCTTAAATTGGGGATGGGTTTTCCACAATCTTCCAAGCCTCAACGTGTCACAACCCCCGATCACACCCTGGGCGGGAGCCGTGAGGCAGTTACAGGTGATATCGGTGTTTATTAAAATTTGCAGCGGAAAATATCATCAGGATCGTGGTTAGGAAATATTTTAGAGTTTTAAAACACCAAAGTTTAATATTAAACAAATGGGATAAAACACATATTATCAGCTAAACACTTTTTGAGATTAGATACATGAAACACATCATGTATTCCTGCCATTTCCTCTGGCAGTTGTAGCTGATAGGCTACAGGTCCTATTCTTCTAATAATCTCAAAAGGTCCAACATACATGGGACTTAGCTTTCCCCGTTTGATGAATCTTACTATTCCTTTCCAAGGAGAGACTTTTAATAATACCTTATCTCCTACTTGAAACTCCAATGGTTTTCGCCTGTTATCAGCATAACTTTTCTGTCGATCACGTGCTGCTTTCAGTCGTTCCTTGAATTGAATAATCTTGTCGGTTTTTTCTTGTACTATCTCAGGTCCTGATAGTTGTTTTTCCCCAATTTCTGCCCAACAGAATGGGGTTCTGCACTTTCGTCCATAAAGTGCTTCGAATGGTGTGCATTGGCAGACCTGCTTTGCTTCTCTGGGTTGGTGAAGCGATCTTCAGATGTGACCGGCTACTGTTTCTATATTGTTTTTCCTAACTCACAGCTTTTCAACCATTGAACCATTTAACCTTTTGAGCGTTTACATATTTAATCATTTTATTTAGTCTTGAGCTACCCCCGTCATCAGTAGTCAATGCACATACGCATTGATCCGTCCTTCTTTTTAACGAACAATATCGGCGCTCCCCATGGCGACGAACTTGGTTGTATCAATCCTTTCTCTAACAATTCGTCTAATTGTTTCTTCAATTCTTGCATTTCTGTAGGTTCCAACCGATAAGGTGCTTTGGCAATCGGTGATGTTCCTGCTATTAAATGGATTCTGAATTCAACTTCTCTGTTTGGAGGTTGCCCTGGCAATTCTTCTAGAAATACATCTGAAAACTGCGATACTACTGGTATATCTTTTAAATCCTTTCCTTTAGTGTTAGTGATTATGGAAATCATATACACTATAGAACCTTTTCTTATATAACTTGCAGTTTTCATCACAGAGATGATATAACTTGCAGTTTTCATCACAGAGATGAATTTTGTGGATTTAGAGAATTTATCTCCTTTAATTGTGATCATTTTACCTTTTGGTGAATTTACTTGGATTGACTTTTGATCACATAAAATACTGGCTCTATTGGCTATTAACCAATCCATTCCTAAAACAACATCGAATCCTGCCAGATTCATTGGATAAAGATTTGCAATAAACTTTTGATTTAAAATTTCTATGCTTGCTCCCTGCAAGATTTCAGAAATTCTAACGGTTTCTCTATTGGTTGTCTCTACTAAATATTCTTGTGGTAGTTTAGTTAATGACTGATTTAGAAATTTGCAAAATGATGTATTAATAAAACTTTGGTTTGCACCAGAGTCAAATAATACTTTAGCAAAAACATCATTAACTAAAAACGTACCAGCTATGACATCTGGAATCATCTTGGCTTCATCTACATTCAGAACAAATTAACGTCCCTTAGAAGGGAAGCGCCTACGGGCTATAATTAACGTCCTCTGAGACTAAAGACGGTGGTAGCCTACAGCTCCCTGTCAAGAAAAGGTAATGAACTTTGATTCACACCTAAATGCCTCGATCCCAGACGATCATGGCTTATAAATTAAACTTGTCCACGTGACTAAGCCTTTTGTGCTATTACTAAATGCCTCGATCCCAGACGATCATGGCTTATAAATTAAACTTGTCCACGTGACTAGGCCTTTTGTGCCATTACAAATTCATAAATTGCCCTGATTCTCTGAAATCTTGGCTTATAAATTAAACTTGTCTACGCGACTAGGCCATTTGTGCTATTATTAAAATTATAAATTAGGAATTATGATAAAAAATCCTGAATAAAATAAATATTCTTCCTTCCCTGCCAGTAGGCATTTTAAAGAGAATCTTAAAGGTGAAACCTAGCCTACGCGGCCAAGATGGTGAAACCTACTCAAGAGATTCAAATCCTTGTTAACACCTAAGAACGTGTTAGCACTCCTGACAAATGTGATTCGATAAAATCACAACAGTCATCCTTATATTAGATTCTTCCAATTTCCTTATTTAGACTATTGATTTAGAAATCATGGCTTGTGTCATCCTATAAGATGATCACATTATAAACATCCAGTAGTGATGAAGTGCCTACGGGCTAAACTTGTTGTCCGAAAAGGCAACGACAGTAGTGGTCTTTGACCTCCTATCCAAAAAATGTTGGACTAGGTCCAAACATAATAGTCGGTATGATCCATACGATCTCGACTAATAGCATCTTAGAAGATGATCATATTATAACCATTCCTCAGAAGGGAAATGCCCACGGGCTATATCTATTGTCCTAAAAGACAAAAGACAGTTGAAGTCTACAACTCCCTGTCAAGGTAATGAATGTGATTCAAACCTTAATGCCTCGATTCTCTGAAATCATGGCTTACAAATTTAGAACTATCCTTGTGACTAGGCCTTATGCGCCACTTTAATATCCTTAATGTTTCATAACTAGGATAAATTATAATGGAAAATACTAATTAAATATAACTAACAAGTTAACCAATATGGTTTATATTACCATGGTTGATAAATCGTCAAAGATGATGACTCCATATTAATCTCTGAATAAATCATTGTTAATATTTATGTAGCAATCAAGCTACATGGCTGGATTAGATGAAGTTAACAGTCACTTGAAGGAGAGCAATGATACTACCAGAATTAATGTAACTGGAGCAGAACTGCAGGCAATAATAAATTATGCTGTTACTCGAGCACTTGATCGGCAGTATGATGAGTCAAATGATACCCACTCTAAGACTCTATCTGCGGCTCGTAGTAAGCCCCCTTCTAACACACATGAGTTGAGGGAGGACGATGTTCATGACTTGTCAAATCAAAGGAGTATTCCGCCTAGGCAGGTTGTGTATCATCAAGAGGCACCAGTTAAGACCTGTTCATATAAATATTTTGTCTCCTGCAAGCCCAGAGACTTTACAGGAGAAAAAGGGGCCATCGATTGCATAACATAGCTCGATGAGATAGACGCTGTTGTTGACATCAGCGGTTGTGCGGAGCAAGATGTTGTGAAATTTGTTTCACAATCATTCAAAGGAGAAGCGTTGGCATGGTGGAGATCAATGCTCCAAGCCACGGGAAAGGTTCTACTCTACAACTTATCTTGGGAGCAATTTGTTGCATTAGTCAAGGAAAACTATTGCCCTCAGCATGAAGTAGAAGAGATAGAATCAGACTTCTTGACTCTGGTCATGGAGAATTTGGATTGCCAGGCATATGTGACAAGTTTCAACACTATGTCCCGCCTAGTTCCTTATTTAGTCACCCCTGAACCTAAACGCATAGCACGTTTCATTGGAGGCCTAGCACCAGAGATAAAAGGAAATGTTAAAGCATCTAGGCCAACCACATATAGGTCCGCAGTGGACTTATCCTTATCTCTCACCTTAGACGCAATCAGAATTAAGTCTGTTAAGGCTTCTGGCGAGAGAAGAAGGGAAAGAGAGGAGGAAAACTCTCGTCAAACTAACAAGATGAAGAAGGGAAGCTCGGAGCGCGGGAAGGATTCCGAGTTTAGGAAGAACTCGAGTCAGTCTGATAACAGACCCAAATGCAGTAACTGCAAAAA
The DNA here is from genome assembly GCA_030545235.1 of Helianthus tuberosus. Lineage (NCBI taxonomy): Eukaryota > Viridiplantae > Streptophyta > Magnoliopsida > Asterales > Asteraceae > Helianthus > Helianthus tuberosus. Next base: position 119,494,310 of record CM060433.1, on the reverse strand, counting down.
GCAACATTTTGGAAAATGTACAATCGACCCACGTGCTAAATTGTGTGGAATTTGCAAGACCAAGGGTCACAAAACCTTAGATTGCAAGGGGATGAAGAACGCCACATGTTACAATTGTAACGAGGTCGGGCACATCAAAACCAACTGCCCTAGGAAACAGAAGAAGCCCGAGTAGGCTAAGATAACAAACGCACGAGTTGTCAGGATGAACGCCCAAGGGATGGGGCAGAAGAATAATAGTATAATACGTACATTTCATTATCAAGCAGTTTATGTAGAAACTTATTTAATACTGGCACGTATAAATATATTATGAATGATAAAGGTTGAGAACTGTTGTCTCCACCTGATTAAGACTCCGGTCATTTAATGCCCAGTAGAAAGTGACGATGTTACGTCGAAAATGCTCCAACAAATCCTATATTGATATTAATATCTATTAGAAATCATTTTTTTCTAATATCCTTATAGCAAACTTTTGGTTGCATACTTAAGGACTCAATATAGTGAAAAAAAAAAAAAATTGATTGGTTGCCTTAAAAATCAAGTCCATATGGTGAGTGATAAGAAGCAATTAATTATCAAGACTCCTTATGAGACAACCCTCGTAATTACATGTGTCCGTACGATTAATTAATATTAAACATAAAAAAATGGTGGAACTGACCGTCCCCGGAATCGAACCCGGGTCTAGGCCGGCCACACCCTTTCGCGCGCCTAGCCAACTGAGCTAGGTGCCTAGTTTGTGAAAATCTCCATTCTAAATTAATATAAACACTTGTACAATAAACTTCCTTATCATTTACAAATGATAATTTCTGCTAAGTGTCCTGATTTAATACAGGCAATAATAAATCTTCATAAACCATAAGCTTAGCAAACTTTTATATTATCCACAAGGTATAACTTACCAAGGAAATCATAGTAACCGATTCTTCTAAGTATCGGCAAGGGATCCTTCTGAAAAATCTAAGAGTACTCTTTCTTCGAATAGAGTACGACAATATATATTACTTTATTTTATTTTATTATTTCTCATTGTTTTCTATCGACTACGAATGCCAAACTATGTTTGATAAAAGTGCCATATGAGGATTGGCGTATCCTAGTGTGTCCCATAGATTGCTTCCATGCCTGATCAGTATGGAGGTTTAATGCATGGAACCCCTGAGATATCCCAATGGTCATATTGTACTAATGTCGACTAGTAGTATTCAAAGGAGATATCCTGAATGGAATTATCCAAGTAAATGTAGCAGATCAAGAAATTCGTGGACTTGTAACATGAATGTGTCACCTATTAGAGACAAGCGTTGATGAGCGAACTGGAGCCTGAGATAAGGAAATCTCTGTAACCTCCTAATATCTTGATCATCTTCTTCTAAGATTATCCTGTTTACCCCAGAGAGGCAGGTAGAGTTAAGGGTTATATTCCAGTTGGGACTGCATTATTATGAGATCTCCAAGACAGCTAGTACCATTTTTGACAGGATTGAAAACCCTGGTCAAATAAGTTGTAAGATATAGATTCATATAGCCTAACACAATATTCTGAGAGTTCGGTATAGTTAGATATGAAAGACGGTTCATTTTGCTTATGCATTATCACCGTCACCCTAATTAGGTAACGATTAAGAAATTGCAATCAACTGCACAGGATAGTCGATCTGTTCGACTAACGGCAAGGATTAGCTATTCCCTAAACATTAGCTAAGCAGTGGTTGGAATAACCATCTCACCTTAAGATTATGTTTTTCTATAATAATGGATATGTAAGTAATAAGGCTACTCCTTTGGAGACCTTGTATAGATGAAATGTTAAATGTTTAGTATTAGATAGAGAATTGGTAAGTCCAATTATCAAGATCTGAAAGTTGCCTGGGGAACAACAAATAAGATTATACAAATCCATAATCGATTGTAGGTTGCCAGTATACGGCAAGAAGTAAAGGAGTTATGAAAATAGCAAACTTCCTAAGTTCTTGTTAAGGAATATAGTTTAACAAAAGATATCACCCAGGAAGGGTGTACCAAATTTGTGAAATTATCAGTCTAGTTAAGCTCTGAATGTATGGAAATCATTCGAAGGAAATCGAATGTATCAAGATCAAGTAGCTTGTAAACAAAAAACCTATTTAAGGAGTTTTGCGGAGATCGAAATACATTGCACACTAGTGACTGAAGGAGGTGTTCCGCCAATAAGTCAAGGAGCACTATCACAAAGTGGTATATGGATTTACAAGGTGATCAACATCCTATATCGATTGAGGATCGACAGGTTACGAAGCTTCGAAGGAAGCATATACCTTTTGTAAAGGTCAAATGGGATGACCGAAGAGGTCCCGAATTCACGTAGGAGGTTGAATCCACGATGAAAGAAAAGTACCCTTATTTTTTTTTTCTTCAGTAAATCTCGGGTCGAGATTTCTTTTAAGGGGGTGAGGATGTAACACCCCGAAAATTTACGTCCTATAAGGTGTTGACACGTGTCATAGGTTTGAACGTGTGAAGGAATGTTCTTGAAGGACTAAAGTTGACAATCAGTGAAACTGTGTAATTATAAGGGTTCAAAGTGTCAACAATGAATAATTAGACTTTGCAATAACTCTACATGATGTTTATAACCTTACATAAATAGATCATGGATCATACGAAGCGAATTGTGAAAGAAAGTGAGAGATTACAAACTACAGGGGTTAAATGTGCCAACATGTTTAAGTTATACCTCTGAGTGACCTTTTAACAAACCCGAAGCTTTGTAACGATTAGTTATGCTCACTAGAATGTACCACAAAAATTTCATGAAGTTTCGATATCGTATGAGCAAGTTGTGATAAAATTCGTGTGTGAGGGTTAGAATCGTCAACATTGAAATTTAGGGCTTTTCGGGTGATCACAAAGTTACCCGAGGACTTGACAAAGTGGGTATAAGTCTTAAAGCCCCAAATATTAAATATCAAAGCTTCTTATGCAAGATTGGACTTGAAAACGACCTTTCGGGGGACTAGGGACCAAAATGCAATACAAGAAAACAAGTTAACCTGATCAGGGGGCCCAAGCGGCCCGCATCAGGATCAACAAAACCCAAAGCGGGCCGCATTCGACCTGCAGATGCAGAAAACAACCTGATGCATGGACAGCTGCCTGTTCGTGCCATCTAACCGACTTTAAACATGGTTTTTCGATTCTATGGGCTGGTATATACTAGTATACATCTTATAAAAGCCTTATACATTCATCTTGATCATCCTACACTCATTTGGAATCAAATAAGAAAGATCAAAGTCCTTGTTAAAAGTCTCGTGTTCAACATACAAACACATATCAACTCCTGATCATTTCTGAAGTATACGGATCATTCGCAAGCCTTTCAAATCATCCATAAGACTTGTGTAAGTATGCTTGACCCTTCTAAATTCATTTATGCTTCGTTTATAGCTTAGAAATCAAACCGTCGTAACTACGGTTTGACTTTGTGATAAATCACAATCGGTCCAGAGATTTGTCGAATCGAAAGTCATTATAAGTTGGTATTTATATGGTTATTAAACCCCTAAAAGGTCACTCACTGATTTGAATCCTAACTAGGTCGTTTATCGAGTCAAAGGTTATCCGAAAAAGTCAACAGAAACCTTAATCGCATATTTAATGATACGGAAGGCGTGTAACCTGTTTTATTAGTCATATAACTTGAAAATAAGTATAATAACTTGTCTACACTTGTTTGATTCGACAACTTTATGTTTAGAACCGATTCGGAGCCGAGATACGCAAAGGTTTGACTTTTGCTTTGACCTCAGTTCTGACCCGATTCTTATAGTTTTAGACATGCCTTAAAGTTCCATTAGGACCTAGTTACATGTGTGTATAAGCCTCTGCGTTTATACCACTCGAATCCCTAATCATCCGATGTTTCCGTTAATCGCCTAAATATTGACCGTAATGCCCTTATGACCATCAAACGAGATTTTAGAAAATGTAAAAGTGCAAAAGTCTTTAGTACTGATTATTGAACATGTCTGCAAAATTTCACGTCAATCGGAAGTCTAGATTAGGAGTTATGCTTAATGGCGTATTTATAAACATGTTTATTAATTAAACGGCGCCATTAGCGTAAAGCCTATCTAAACTAAGTTTTGACACCAAATCTTTCACCCACTGATGTTAAATAATATTTTAGGATTTTTAAAGATTTTTAATTATTTTTAGACTGATCATAAGCTTGGATTAGCGCCTTAATTCGGTTAATACCGAATATACCCTTTTCGGCCATAAAATGAGTTTTACAAATCCTTTTAACGCCAATCCAATTGCTACTGATTTTAAATAATAAATAGAGTATTTGGAGCCTGTTTATTTGATCAGAAAACTCAGAATCGTATTTTAAACCGTACGTCGCTTAAAACGACTTTATACGCGTATCTAACGCATAGTTTGGGTTTAAAACTATTTTAACATATAAGACTTATTACCAAATGTTATAACCTGTTAAAATAAACTATTTTACTGATGTATTCAGACCCGGTTCACAGAAACTTAATAAATCCCTTTTATAATCTTAAAAATGACCAAAATACCCCTGCGGGGCTTAATATAAGATTTAACTCGTTTTGGGCATTATGGAAAGTATCCCACTGATATCACAACATATTTAGGGCATGATAACTTAGGAAACCTGTTTAGGACTCTTATGGTTACCCGTTACGCGTCATATGCGTTCGGTTCGGTTTATGTAACTGGTTTACATAAATTGGCCGAAACGGGTCAAGACTTATCAGTTTCGTCTCAAAATCCAGAATGTGTATGAAATACCCATATTAAGAAAGTCTTCAAACTTGTAGGGTCTAAATCACATTCTATCTGGTCTTCGCTTAATCATGCGTTTGAACCGTATCTCCCTCTTGAAAACTAACCGGTCTAAGTCAAGGCTTAATTAAAGACCCGTTAGGATTCTAATAAGTTATTAAAAACCTTCGTTCTAGATTTAGGAGCTCAGTAAAAGCTATCTGTACTTGCTGATTTGATACGGCTGGGATTGAATTTATATTTAAGCTCAGGTAAATACTTTTAACTTATTTTCCCTTATACGGGCTTGGGGTACGGTATTATAAAAATACCGCTTGGTCGGGTGTAGAAACCTTTTAATCGGAGATGATTAAATTGCATAATCCCGTTTTAATCTGTATTGATTGATAACAAATAACATTGGGGGTTAATGACCGTGTCCTGGATATCCTTGGCTCATTTTAAAAAGTGAATGGCCACGACGTAAGCACAAGGTGTAGACATAACACCTCCTGTTGCATATGTATAACGTATACTCACTCGTAAGGGTATCTTCTTGTGAGATTATATTTGTGGTGTGTCGATTAATCTTGTCCGGCTTGTATTGTATAATCACCGACCCTAAATGTTGGACAACCATGTAAATCGGATACAAGATTTTTATTAATAGAATTGTCCCAAGTTATAAAAGATTAATTTTGCCTCTGTGCATTTTAATAAATGTGTCAAGATATTTTTGTGCCGTTTGCACTCGAATCACTTTTCAAACTCTTTTTCCAAAATGAGTCAGTTAATTGTATTTACCAGTGTAAACTGACGTATTTTCCAAAAAGGTTAAGTGACAGGTACTATGCGTAATTGGCTGGGAGCTCAGGGCGTCACTAGGGAATCTTGCCAGTTCTAGATGCCTAAAGTCTGTTGAACAGTTTTCTTTTATTGATCCGCCTGTGGATCCTTTACCTTCCGTTGTAATACTTTGACATTACTTATATTCGGAATGTAATATATTTATCTTTTGCTTCCGCTGTGCATTATTATATTGTGTTGTTTGACCATGATGTTGCCAACTACGTCACGATACTCCCCCACCGGGCCCACCGGTGACACGTGGAAATCGGGGTGTGACAGGTTGGTATCAGAGCCAACATTGAGTGAATTAAACACTAATTTTTGTGTTTAATCTCAATGACACAATTGCACATTCCTAAACCTTCTGAGTCTAGACTTAACATAGGAATATTCTCAATCCTAATCTGGAAAATTTTACTCCCAAATTTTTATTGGATACGTCGCCAAGCGAAGAAGCCGTAATAGGAATTCTCCACACCCGGAGCCCTGAGATGCTGAGCTTTGTACCGCGGCTAGAATGAAACGAGCATCCAAGGAGAATGCATTCAGAAATAAAATGAAGAAGAAACTCCTTTTACTGAAGATCGTTTCCTTATTAGTCCTTATAAGGACATATTTATCCTTCAGTCCCTTTTAGGACACATTATCCTTTCAAAGACCCGCTTAGGGCAACTCTGTACTTCTATTTTCCATATAATGGATTGATTAAATTAAGTTTTCATTCTAAACATGAAATATGAAATGAATGGAAAATAACATCCCTTAGAAGGGAAGCGCCTACGGGCTATAATTAACGTCCTCTGAGACTAAAGACGGTGGTAGCCTACAGCTCCCTGTCAAGAAAAGGTAATGAACTTTGATTCACACCTAAATGCCTCGATCCCAGACGATCATGGCTTATAAATTAAACTTGTCCACGTGACTAAGCCTTTTGTGCTATTACTAAATGCCTCGATCCCAGACGATCATGGCTTATAAATTAAACTTGTCCACGTGACTAGGCCTTTTGTGCCATTACAAATTCATAAATTGCCCTGATTCTCTGAAATCTTGGCTTATAAATTAAACTTGTCTACGCGACTAGGCCATTTGTGCTATTATTAAAATTATAAATTAGGAATTATGATAAAAAATCCTGAATAAAATAAATATTCTTCCTTCCCTGCCAGTAGGCATTTTAAAGAGAATCTTAAAGGTGAAACCTAGCCTACGCGGCCAAGATGGTGAAACCTACTCAAGAGATTCAAATCCTTGTTAACACCTAAGAACGTGTTAGCACTCCTGACAAATGTGATTCGATAAAATCACAACAGTCATCCTTATATTAGATTCTTCCAATTTCCTTATTTAGACTATTGATTTAGAAATCATGGCTTGTGTCATCCTATAAGATGATCACATTATAAACATCCAGTAGTGATGAAGTGCCTACGGGCTAAACTTGTTGTCCGAAAAGGCAACGACAGTAGTGGTCTTTGACCTCCTATCCAAAAAATGTTGGACTAGGTCCAAACATAATAGTCGGTATGATCCATACGATCTCGACTAATAGCATCTTAGAAGATGATCATATTATAACCATTCCTCAGAAGGGAAATGCCCACGGGCTATATCTATTGTCCTAAAAGACAAAAGACAGTTGAAGTCTACAACTCCCTGTCAAGGTAATGAATGTGATTCAAACCTTAATGCCTCGATTCTCTGAAATCATGGCTTACAAATTTAGAACTATCCTTGTGACTAGGCCTTATGCGCCACTTTAATATCCTTAATGTTTCATAACTAGGATAAATTATAATGGAAAATACTAATTAAATATAACTAACAAGTTAACCAATATGGTTTATATTACCATGGTTGATAAATCGTCAAAGATGATGACTCCATATTAATCTCTGAATAAATCATTGTTAATATTTATGTAGCAATCAAGCTACATGGCTGGATTAGATGAAGTTAACAGTCACTTGAAGGAGAGCAATGATACTACCAGAATTAATGTAACTGGAGCAGAACTGCAGGCAATAATAAATTATGCTGTTACTCGAGCACTTGATCGGCAGTATGATGAGTCAAATGATACCCACTCTAAGACTCTATCTGCGGCTCGTAGTAAGCCCCCTTCTAACACACATGAGTTGAGGGAGGACGATGTTCATGACTTGTCAAATCAAAGGAGTATTCCGCCTAGGCAGGTTGTGTATCATCAAGAGGCACCAGTTAAGACCTGTTCATATAAATATTTTGTCTCCTGCAAGCCCAGAGACTTTACAGGAGAAAAAGGGGCCATCGATTGCATGACATAGCTCGATGAGATAGACGCTGTTGTTGACATCAGCGGTTGTGCGGAGCAAGATGTTGTGAAATTTGTTTCACAATCATTCAAAGGAGAAGCGTTGGCATGGTGGAGATCAATGCTCCAAGCCACGGGAAAGGTTCTACTCTACAACTTATCTTGGGAGCAATTTGTTGCATTAGTCAAGGAAAACTATTGCCCTCAGCATGAAGTAGAAGAGATAGAATCAGACTTCTTGACTCTGGTCATGGAGAATTTGGATTGCCAGGCATATGTGACAAGTTTCAACACTATGTCCCGCCTAGTTCCTTATTTAGTCACCCCTGAACCTAAACGCATAGCACGTTTCATTGGAGGCCTAGCACCAGAGATAAAAGGAAATGTTAAAGCATCTAGGCCAACCACATATAGGTCCGCAGTGGACTTATCCTTATCTCTCACCTTAGACGCAATCAGAATTAAGTCTGTTAAGGCTTCTGGCGAGAGAAGAAGGGAAAGAGAGGAGGAAAACTCTCGTCAAACTAACAAGATGAAGAAGGGAAGCTCGGAGCGCGGGAAGGATTCCGAGTTTAGGAAGAACTCGAGTCAGTCTGATAACAGACCCAAATGCAGTAACTGCAAAAAGCAACATTTTGGAAAATGTACAATCGACCCACGTGCTAAATTGTGTGGAATTTGCAAGACCAAGGGTCACAAAACCTTAGATTGCAAGGGGATGAAGAACGCCACATGTTACAATTGTAACGAGGTCGGGCACATCAAAACCAACTGCCCTAGGAAACAGAAGAAGCCCGAGTAGGCTAAGATAACAAACGCACGAGTTGTCAGGATGAACGCCCAAGGGATGGGGCAGAAGAATAATAGTATAATACGTACATTTCATTATCAAGCAGTTTATGTAGAAACTTATTTAATACTGGCACGTATAAATATATTATGAATGATAAAGGTTGAGAACTGTTGTCTCCACCTGATTAAGACTCCGGTCATTTAATGCCCAGTAGAAAGTGACGATGTTACGTCGAAAATGCTCCAACAAATCCTATATTGATATTAATATCTATTAGAAATCATTTTTTTCTAATATCCTTATAGCAAACTTTTGGTTGCATACTTAAGGACTCAATATAGTGAAAAAAAAAAAAATTGATTGGTTGCCTTAAAAATCAAGTCCATATGGTGAGTGATAAGAAGCAATTAATTATCAAGACTCCTTATGAGACAACCCTCGTAATTACATGTGTCCGTACGATTAATTAATATTAAACATAAAAAAATGGTGGAACTGACCGTCCCCGGAATCGAACCCGGGTCTAGGCCGGCCACACCCTTTCGCGCGCCTAGCCAACTGAGCTAGGTGCCTAGTTTGTGAAAATCTCCATTCTAAATTAATATAAACACTTGTACAATAAACTTCCTTATCATTTACAAATGATAATTTCTGCTAAGTGTCCTGATTTAATACAGGCAATAATAAATCTTCATAAACCATAAGCTTAGCAAACTTTTATATTATCCACAAGGTATAACTTACCAAGGAAATCATAGTAACCGATTCTTCTAAGTATCGGCAAGGGATCCTTCTGAAAAATCTAAGAGTACTCTTTCTTCGAATAGAGTACGACAATATATATTACTTTATTTTATTTTATTATTTCTCATTGTTTTCTATCGACTACGAATGCCAAACTATGTTTGATAAAAGTGCCATATGAGGATTGGCGTATCCTAGTGTGTCCCATAGATTGCTTCCATGCCTGATCAGTATGGAGGTTTAATGCATGGAACCCCTGAGATATCCCAATGGTCATATTGTACTAATGTCGACTAGTAGTATTCAAAGGAGATATCCTGAATGGAATTATCCAAGTAAATGTAGCAGATCAAGAAATTCGTGGACTTGTAACATGAATGTGTCACCTATTAGAGACAAGCGTTGATGAGCGAACTGGAGCCTGAGATAAGGAAATCTCTGTAACCTCCTAATATCTTGATCATCTTCTTCTAAGATTATCCTGTTTACCCCAGAGAGGCAGGTAGAGTTAAGGGTTATATTCCAGTTGGGACTGCATTATTATGAGATCTCCAAGACAGCTAGTACCATTTTTGACAGGATTGAAAACCCTGGTCAAATAAGTTGTAAGATATAGATTCATATAGCCTAACACAATATTCTGAGAGTTCGGTATAGTTAGATATGAAAGACGGTTCATTTTGCTTATGCATTATCACCGTCACCCTAATTAGGTAACGATTAAGAAATTGCAATCAACTGCACAGGATAGTCGATCTGTTCGACTAACGGCAAGGATTAGCTATTCCCTAAACATTAGCTAAGCAGTGGTTGGAATAACCATCTCACCTTAAGATTATGTTTTTCTATAATAATGGATATGTAAGTAATAAGGCTACTCCTTTGGAGACCTTGTATAGATGAAATGTTAAATGTTTAGTATTAGATAGAGAATTGGTAAGTCCAATTATCAAGATCTGAAAGTTGCCTGGGGAACAACAAATAAGATTATACAAATCCATAATCGATTGTAGGTTGCCAGTATACGGCAAGAAGTAAAGGAGTTATGAAAATAGCAAACTTCCTAAGTTCTTGTTAAGGAATATAGTTTAACAAAAGATATCACCCAGGAAGGGTGTACCAAATTTGTGAAATTATCAGTCTAGTTAAGCTCTGAATGTATGGAAATCATTCGAAGGAAATCGAATGTATCAAGATCAAGTAGCTTGTAAACTAAAAACCTATTTAAGGAGTTTTGCGGAGATCGAAATACATTGCACACTAGTGACTGAAGGAGGTGTTCCGCCAATAAGTCAAGGAGCACTATCACAAAGTGGTATATGGATTTACAAGGTGATCAACATCCTATATCGATTGAGGATCGACAGGTTACGAAGCTTCGAAGGAAGCATATACCTTTTGTAAAGGAAAAAATGGGATGACCGAAGAGGTCCCGAATTCACGTAGGAGGTTGAATCCACGATGAAAGAAAAGTACCCTTATTTTTTTTTTCTTCAGTAAATCTCGGGTCGAGATTTCTTTTAAGGGGGTGAGGATGTAACACCCCGAAAATTTACGTCCTATAAGGTGTTGACACGTGTCATAGGTTTGAACGTGTGAATGAATGTTCTTGAAGGACTAAAGTTGACAATCAGTGAAACTGTGTAATTATAAGGGTTCAAAGTGTCAACAATGAATAATTAGACTTTGCAATAACTCTACATGATGTTTATAACCTTACATAAATAGATCATGGATCATACGAAGCGAATTGTGAAAGAAAGTGAGAGATTACAAACTACAGGGGTTAAATGTGCCAACATGTTTAAGTTATACCTCTGAGTGACCTTTTAACAAACCCGAAGCTTTGTAACGATTAATTATGCTCACTAGAATGTACCACAAAAATTTCATGAAGTTTCGATATCGTATGAGCAAGTTGTGATAAAATTCGTGTGTGAGGGTTAGAATCGTCAACATTGAAATTTAGGGCTTTTCGGGTGATCACAAAGTTACCCGAGGACTTGACAAAGTGGGTATAAGTCTTAAAGCCCCAAATATTAAATATCAAAGCTTCTTATGCAAGATTGGACTTGAAAACGACCTTTCGGGGGACTAGGGACCAAAATGCAATACAAGAAAACAAGTTAACCTGATCAGGGGGCCCAAGCGGCCCGCATCAGGATCAACAAAACCCAAAGCGGGCCGTATTCGACCTGCAGATGCAGAAAACAACCTGATGCATGGACAGCTGCCTGTTCGTGCCATCTAACCGACTTTAAACATGGTTTTTCGATTCTATGGGCTGGTATATACTAGTATACATCTTATAAAAGCCTTATACATTCATCTTGATCATCCTACACTCATTTGGAATCAAATAAGAAAGATCAAAGTCCTTGTTAAAAGTCTCGTGTTCAACATACAAACACATATCAACTCCTGATCATTTCTGAAGTATACGGATCATTCGCAAGCCTTTCAAATCATCCATAAGACTTGTGTAAGTATGCTTGACCCTTCTAAATTCATTTATGCTTCGTTTATAGCTTAGAAATCAAACCGTCGTAACTACGGTTTGACTTTGTGATAAATCACAATCGGTCCAGAGATTTGTCGAATCGAAAGTCATTATAAGTTGGTATTTATATGGTTATTAAACCCCTAAAAGGTCACTCACTGATTTGAATCCTAACTAGGTCGTTTATCGAGTCAAAGGTTATCCGAAAAAGTCAACAGAAACCTTAATCGCATATTTAATGATACGGAAGGCGTGTAACCTGTTTTATTAGTCATATAACTTGAAAATAAGTATAATAACTTGTCTACACTTGTTTGATTCGACAACTTTATGTTTAGAACCGATTCGGAGCCGAGATACGCAAAGGTTTGACTTTTGCTTTGACCTCAGTTCTGACCCGATTCTTATAGTTTTAGACATGCCTTAAAGTTCCATTAGGACCTAGTTACATGTGTGTATAAGCCTCTGCGTTTATACCACTCGAATCCCTAATCATCCGATGTTTCCGTTAATCGCCTAAATATTGACCGTAATGCCCTTATGACCATCAAACGAGATTTTAGAAAATGTAAAAGTGCAAAAGTCTTTAGTACTGATTATTGAACATGTCTGCAAAATTTCACGTCAATCGGAAGTCTAGATTAGGAGTTATGCTTAATGGCGTATTTATAAACATGTTTATTAATTAAACGGCGCCATTAGCGTAAAGCCTATCTAAACTAAGTTTTGACACCAAATCTTTCACCCACTGATGTTAAATAATATTTTAGGATTTTTAAAGATTTTTAATTATTTTTAGACTGATCATAAGCTTGGATTAGCGCCTTAATTCGGTTAATACCGAATATACCCTTTTCGGCCATAAAATGAGTTTTACAAATCCTTTTAACGCCAATCCAATTGCTACTGATTTTAAATAATAAATAGAGTATTTGGAGCCTGTTTATTTGATCAGAAAACTCAGAATCGTATTTTAAACCGTACGTCGCTTAAAACGACTTTATACGCGTATCTAACGCATAGTTTGGGTTTAAAACTATTTTAACATATAAGACTTATTACCAAATGTTATAACCTGTTAAAATAAACTATTTTACTGATGTATTCAGACCCGGTTCACAGAAACTTAATAAATCCCTTTTATAATCTTAAAAATGACCAAAATACCCCTGCGGGGCTTAATATAAGATTTAACTCGTTTTGGGCATTATGGAAAGTATCCCACTGATATCACAACATATTTAGGGCATGATAACTTAGGAAACCTGTTTAGGACTCTTATGGTTACCCGTTACGCGTCATATGCGTTCGGTTCGGTTTATGTAACTGGTTTACATAAATTGGCCGAAACGGGTCAAGACTTATCAGTTTCGTCTCAAAATCCAGAATGTGTATGAAATACCCATATTAAGCAAGTCTTCAAACTTGTAGGGTCTAAATCACATTCTATCTGGTCTTCGCTTAATCATGCGTTTGAACCGTATCTCCCTCTTGAAAACTAACCGGTCTAAGTCAAGGCTTAATTAAAGACCCGTTAGGATTCTAATAAGTTATTAAAAACCTTCGTTCCAGATTTAGGAGCTCAGTAAAAGCTATCTGTACTTGCTGATTTGATACGGCTGGGATTGAATTTATATTTAAGCTCAGGTAAATACTTTTAACTTATTTTCCCTTATACGGGCTTGGGGTACGGTATTATAAAAATACCGCTTGGTCGGGTGTAGAAACCTTTTAATCGGAGATGATTAAATTGCATAATCCCGTTTTAATCTGTATTGATTGATAACAAATAACATTGGGGGTTAATGACCGTGTCCTGGATATCCTTGGCTCATTTTAAAAAGTGAATGGCCACGACGTAAGCACAAGGTGTAGACATAACACCTCCTGTTGCATATGTATAACGTATACTCACTCGTAAGGGTATCTTCTTGTGAGATTATATTTGTGGTGTGTCGATTAATCTTGTCCGGCTTGTATTGTATAATCACCGGCCCTAAATGTTGGACAACCATGTAAATCGGATACAAGATTTTTATTAATAGAATTGTCCCAAGTTATAAAAGATTAATTTTGCCTCTGTGCATTTTAATCAATGTGTCAAGATATTTTTGTGCCGTTTGCACTCGAATCACTTTTCAAACTCTTTTTCCAAAATGAGTCAGTTAATTGTATTTACCAGTGTAAACTGACGTATTTTCCAAAAAGGTTAAGTGACAGGTACTATGCGTAATTGGCTGGGAGCTCAGGGCGTCACTAGGGAATCTTGCCAGTTCTAGATGCCTAAAGTCTGTTGAACAGTTTTCTTTTATTGATCCGCCTGTGGATCCTTTACCTTCCGTTGTAATACTTTGACATTACTTATATTCGGAATGTAATATATTTATCTTTTGCTTCCGCTGTGCATTATTATATTGTGTTGTTTGACCATGATGTTGCCAACTACGTCACGATACTCCCCCACCGGGCCCACCGGTGACACGTGGAAATCGGGGTGTGACAATATGGAGCATCTTCCTGAATGCTTTCTTTTGCAATTCGTACAGTAAGGTGCAGAGGTAGAACCTATATTTTTCCCACGATTAAAATTTCCAGAACGAAATTCTTGTGTGAGCTTTTGGGTTAGGTTCCTTCTTTGATCCTCTTCTCGGGTACGAACTAATTCATCTGTCAAGGTATTTGCTAGTTCTACAGCTTCTTCTATGGTTTGAGGTCTAGCTGCCTTAACTACGTGTCTTATTTCTCCAATTAATCCCCAAATATAACGGGAGATTAATACTGGTTCTGGTGAAGCAAGGGTTGGCACTATTCTAGCATATTCAAAGAATATTTTAGTATATCCTTTACTATCCACACCAGTCATCCTAAGGTTTAGGAATTTGTTTGCTATCTGTTCCTTCTCATTGGGTGGGCAGAATTCCTTTCTACCTTGTCCTTAAATTTTTCCTATTCCATATTGTAGGTTCTATCACTTCCCCTTGATTGGAGGATAGTATTCCACCATTCTAGTGCTGAATTCTTAAATAAATTAGAAGCAAACAATATTTTATCTTCTTCAGCACACTTGCTTATCCTTAAGACTGCCTCAGTCTTCTCTATCCAGCGTAAGGTTGCAATGGCCCCTGTTGCCCGAGAATTCCATTTGTTTACAAGACCAGAATTCTTTATATGAACAACCGTAAGGCACGGTTCTTCTTCTTTTGGGAATAGGCAATTGAAGTATTGGTCCATTGTTCACGCTGTGTTCTGGTTCAATTGGTCGCTTACTACTATGTTTACTTTTATTATCAGCATCCTTAACAGTTTGAAGAATAAATGGCATTGCATCTATAATTCCTTGTGCTACTATGTGTTGGATAGCACTGTTATCCACTTGATTGTTATTGTTATTGATGCTTGGATTCTCATTACCCACGCTAATGTTACTCTGGTTATCATTATTCAGATTTCCTTGATTTTCTTCGTCGGCCATCTGAATTTTAAACATTTATCCCATATTAATATCACAACATAATATCTAATATAGTTAATCACATGATACGCAATCTAGCCAAAAGCGTCGATCGTTGCGACTTGTACTCTATTCATATACTACTGTGCATCTATTACACACTAGTACTGAAATAAAAATTACAATACCAACAGAAATAGAATCACACTAATAGTAATATGCATCCTTACACACATATTTTTTTTATATTATTACTATTACTGTTTCCTCCATTCTCACATTTACCAATATGGATTTATCCAAAAATCCATATTGCGCTCATCGTATTTCCATACGAGACGCTCTCCCACCTGATGCATTCTCTCACTGCTTTCTAAAATTTCCTCCCCGAAAGTCCTAAGTTCTTGCACGTTTTCTGCACTCATTGGGGGTACAGGTTCTAGGACTGGGTTTGGAATTTGGGGTACGGGTTCCTGATATGGGGGTGAAAGTGCCTGAAATCGGTAAGGATCTTCTAAAATCTCCCTACTATATTCATCATGGTAATAGGGATCTAAAGGGTCCATACCTGGATAGGCTCCTATATTCTGTATGGGTGTGTATTCATGAATAGGGTAACGTTGCACAAAGTCCCTATTATCGTCCCACCAGGGGTCGTAATTTGGATCTAGGGGGTTTGGTGCAGGTATCCTAGGGATTTCTTCTGGGTTAAAGTCATGCATCTCCACTTGGTTTTCCGGGTTTTCTATTTCCATGGGTTGGTTTGGGTTTTGTGGTTGTGGGGCTACTAGTTGTTCCAGACTCGGGTCAGCAGCAGTTGTAGCTAGGATATGGAAATTGGCTAGGCTTCTATTAAGCATATCCTATGTATGGGCATCTGTCTTTCGCTTAGCAGCTGCTAGAACTCTTTGCTATTGCAACTTTCGCATTCTCTTCCTACGAGCAAAGGCTTCCTTATTGAACCATCCTCGTTTCTTATGAGGAAATGGCTCTTCTGACTGAGCTCTAAAAGCAAACACTCCTTCTTCCTGGTCAGCAGAATACCCAGAAAGGGCAGGCTGTGATGAGGTACCTTCACTACTAGGGGAATCAGACAACTGACGAATCATGTCTAAGGGTCCTTGATCACTCATACTGTAAACTAACAAATAGTCAAATAACACATAACAATTAAATACAGTTATACATATATTTCCATAATTTATTTCCTAACACAAAATATAGAATTTAGATGTCAGCAGAACACTTCTTTGGCTCAGACTAGTGGCTAGGCTCTGATACCACCTTCTGTCGCAACCCCCGATCCCTTATCTGTCCCGGGAACGGGCGGACGCGAACTCAGTGGTGGTGGTATCAGGTATTTAATCCTGCAGCGGAATTTACATCAGGACCGTAGTTAGGAAATGTTTATCAGAGTAAAACCACCATATTTGATATTAATAATAACATGGGCAAAACCCAAGTTTCTTATTACAGTACATTTATAAGGACAACCCCTATTTTATTGAATTTAAAACATCGTTTATTAGGTAACTTTTATAGCCACTTATTTTCCAAGCCGTCAGTGCTCTCGAGCTGGCTTTTTCCCAGTTGGCTTTCACATTGTGTTACCTGAAACATGTTTTAAAAATATTTTGTCAGCAGGAAATACTGGTGAATGAATCCCAGTTTGATCAAGAAAGATTTTATCAATTAACACAGTATTGAGAGCGATCACATTGTTTATTTCTACACAATTACTCATTCAGTACTGTCAATCCTTGACTTGTGGGTCATATTACACATTGGCTAACTCGTTGTCCAATGGTAACGTACTGTCATTCCGACTTACTACTCGCAAGTAATAAATTTTGTATACAAAACCCCATAATACCGGCAGTAATTGAAGAACTACAAAGACTCAATCACTGCTTAATCGCATTGTAAAACAATTAAGGTTTTGTAAAACATTCCAAAAAGGTTAACAAAAAGAGGATAAACTCACATTGCTATCTTAGACTTCTTGTAAGGGTTTCCTGGATATAATCTATAATTTATACAAATGTACATTGGTTAGTATCATAACCCTTTGAAAATATTAATGATACCCTCCCCGAGACGGCATTCCAACAACTACGTCGGGCAGAACCACGACAGTTGTTACGGAACCCTAAATCAATTGGGCAGCGTAACTATTATGAACCTGGGGTTATAATACTTACAACGGAGCAGAACCTCGCTAATTAGGGGAATAATACCCGACTATTATAACTCTTCTACAGAATTTGAGATTGCAAATTGAGATTGTGAGCGACGGAAAACGAAAACTGATGCGTTCTATTTATAGTTGCTGAATTCGACTCTCACGCGGCCCGCGTAAGCGTAGCCATAGGGCTATGCGGCCCGCGTCAACATATGGTCAACGTATAGCTGATCCAGATCACCACCTAGCTTCGACACGATGATGACACGTGTCATCACCGGGCTGCGCCACATTTTGGGTCTCTCGTGGCCCGCGTTAACTTAAACGGGGTCTTACACGACCCGCTTGAACTTAAGAAGTCAACGAAGTCAGGTTCTAGCCCTTATACCGCCCGCGTAAGTGGTTGAGGTGGGTCTACGCGGCCCGCCTTAACTTACTATTTCTTGTTTTTAATTTATTTTATATGTTATAACATATTTCGGGCTTGTTTTTCACATACGGGGTGTAATATAAAACATATTTGGACATTCTAAAATATACTAGAGTGTTAGACATATTATGAGGATGTTGGTTTTACCGAGGGTTGTTACGTGATAATCACATGATCTGACTTAACTGAAGATTTTAACTAGGTTATGGCTAAAGGATGTAGGGCGTAACGAGTTTTCCAAATAAAGAATTGTGGCTGTAATTATTAAGGTTAAAGACTATCCATTGCAATCAGGTACAAACATAAAGGACGAAAATGTAATTTACCCAAATAATAACATTATAAATTTTGTATAGTTTTATGTATATATTTCACATCACACAAATATAAATAATATTATCTAATAGGTATTCCAAAAGAAAAATCATTTTCCACATAATGAACATACTAAAATAAAACAATAACAGAGAAAGGTCAAGGGATATAGAATTATAAATAAAAAAACCATTGGGTATATGGTTCAGGTATATAGTTTGGCTAAACGGGTATGTAATTTTAGGTAATCAGGCTGAGTACCAGTTAATCTCATACCCGCAAAAAGTTCTATAACTAATCTCATACTAGCCGGGCTTCGGGTATGCGCGTTCCATATTTTTCGGGTTTGGGTATACCCATTGGGATGGGTTTTCACGATCTTAAATTGGGGATGGGTTTTCCACAATCTTCTAAGCCTCAACGTGTCACAACCCCCGATCACACCCTGGGCGGGAGCCGTGAGGCAGTTACAGGTGATATCGGTGTTTATTAAAATTTGCAGCGGAAAATATCATCAGGATCGTGGTTAGGAAATATTTTAGAGTTTGTAAAACACCAAAGTTTAATATTAAACAAATGGGATAAAACCCATATTACATTCGAATGTTTTTATAGGGATAAACCCTAATTGATCAAACATAAATTTCTTCTTTTATTCAGGTAATCATAGCCACTTTATTTAAGCCTTATGTGCTCCATAGCGGGCTTCTATTACCATCACAGTAAGTTACCTGAAACGCGTTTGAAAACATTTTATCAGCGAAAAATACTGGTGAGTTCATTCAATTTTATAAAAAGACACATTGTTATATCTCTGATTTTATCAGCGAAAAATACTAGTGAGTTCATTCAACTGTTTGTGGTATAGTTAATGAATGTTGCAAACTGAATCTTAATTGTTACTTAGATTATCATATATTGTTGTTAGTGAATGTTATTACTGCACATGTTAATCAAAGATGATCATAAAACTGACAATACATTGATACCCTAAAACCTGACAATAATTTGATCCGTCCAAAATAAGTAGACAATGTCATCCAAATAAGTGAACCATACAAAAACAAATAGCAATTGTTGATCCGACAAAAAAGTCAACCAAACAAAAACAAATATCGTATTCTATTACCAAACACTTCTAAGCACCCCCTCCAACAGCTGATGCACCTTCAACACTTCCATCACCACCTGTTGCTAAAGCACCACTTGTACTAGCTCCACCATTTTTACATCTTCTTCTGTTATGTCCCTTTGCACCACACAATCCACAACTTAATGAGTTTGCCTTCCTTAGCAATTTTGGACCTGTTTCAACATTTTTCTTCAATTCTTCAAGTTCCACAGTAGACTTCTTTCTTTTCTTCTTAGGCCTCCCAACTTGTTTGTGATACTTTGGTGCAACTAAGGTGGTTGGGTTTAAAAGCTGGCCACATGTCCCTACCATTTATGGGATCTATTGTATTCATATATATAACCTTCCATGTGTCAACCCAATAGCATCTATCAACATACCTTTCTGGTATTCCATCACCCCGTTCATTCATCCTCTTGAGTGCACCTAGACAAATATATATCCTCCTGAATTGCCTTGTTTCACTAGTTGGGTTAAACTCTTGTTCCACAGCCACCTTCACAGTAGATTCAGGATCAACTCTAAGCAACTCTTCACAGTAATCTCTTAGGATCTTATACTGAGCTTCAAAGTCTCCTTGGATCTTCTGAGTTGCCATAGTCATGGCTCTAAAAATCTGGTTTACGGTCAACTCAATCTTGTACTTCTTAACCAATTCTTCTTGAAGAGATCTTAATGGTATAGTTGGATTTGTTCTAATGGTTGGTTCAATCTGCTTGGATAACCAGCCAACAGTACACAGATTAACATCCCTGGTCTGCATGCATTCATGCTCTTTTTTGTATGTCTTGACACTCCAACGTCCTTTGTTGTTCTTCCAAGAAATATGTAGTAACCAATGACATATGGGTTCTGGATATTTTTTTTTCTGGGTTTTGGAACAGAATTAATGTTTACACCTACCTTCTTCATCCTTTTTATGCCTTTTTCCCATTGCCATCACTAACACTGGGCCCACCATGTGTAATCTTTGATGCACATGTCCCATCCCCTTTACCTTTATCTAGATAAGCATCAATGTTAAGATTCCCACCCATACAAACCACACGGCATTTTGACAAGTCATTTTTTTGTATGTGTAGTTGCCTCCTTGTATGCACAGCATGTGCTTTGATCAGATCAATAAGCTCTTCCTTGTCATTGAAAGCCTGCCCTATATAAAATAGAGAATCTAATGAATACTGACATTTATTTTTCTTCTTCCTAATATCCCTAATCACTTGTTGCAGTGGGGTGTCATCATCAGGTTCTAGTTGTCCTTGAAAATCCTCATCAACTTCATTTTCTACATCTTTAGTTGGCACTTACTCGTCTTCAACAGTGTCACACCCCAACCGATGCGGAAACATCGGAGTGAGACGAAATAGATTGCAAGAGACTTCATAACACTATTTGTGACAAGTATTTAAATAATAAATTTTCCACTTCATTTATAAAGAGTCAATTACAAAGATTTGAAATAAATACAACATGAGTACGAAATACAATACAATAAGAATACAAATTTAAAGTGTGTATCTAAGCATCCTACTAGATTCCATGCATCACCAACATCATCGCTAAACCTGCAACATGTTTTAAAAGTATAGTTCAATACAAAAAGTATTGGCGAGCATACAAGTTTGGTGCGTACTATATAAGTATAAAAATGATAAGGAACAATCCACATGGCAAACCTAGTTATCAAGATTAACGTATAAACTGGCATGCGATTTACAAGTCAACCCTCTGTTTACGCAAGTATGAATGAAAATTTAACATGACCACTAGTCTACGGGCGGTGCGTTACTCCTATAGCGCTATACATGTTAAATGGAGGCTCGTACGAAGCTAATGACAAGTTCATCACATAAGTATGGTCCAGAAAACACGAATCGAGCATAACAAATAGTAAGCACGTATTGGATTGCTTCTTTGTACATTTGCATAAGAATATGTATAGTAAGTGTGTTTTGTATATAATAACATGTTACACCCAAAAGTGTGAAAACGGTAAAATGGGTCAAGTATACTCACAAAGTTTTCATATGCTTTCCGATTATCCAATTGTTGACGAGCAATGAGATTAGGGGATCGAATGTATGAGGGTTAAACTTCAAGGTAGGTTTAGAGTCGAGATTCGGAATTTAAACACACAAAAATAACATATGAAAATAATCACCTAGTACGTATGATACTTGTTCTTGACACTAGGAAACTCTAAGGAGTTTAAATGTTTTCATGGAACAAGGTTCCATTAGAATCGTGACAAGTTATCAAAGTCTAGGATGATATAATCTAGTACCATGACATATGAACACTAGTTCATCATCAAAGATTCGATTATTCGGGTAATATGTTTATGTATTATATAGGTTATATAATATGTATTAATATGTCCAATAGTTCAAGCATGAGGTAGAAGATTAAAATCTTCATTTAGGTACCTCTAAATATCATGGAAATCATGTAGGAGGTAGGAAGAACAAGCTTCCATTTAGGCACCTCTTATGTTCACCACTACACTTGATGTAAAAACATACAAGGAGGGTCATGAACTATGAATAATACAAGAATATAAATGGCTACTCTATAAGAAATCATCAAGTAATGTGGGGAGTTTATGTTGGATAACCCAAGTTAGTCCATAATCACACCTTCATCAAGCTTGAAGCTTGAACATCACTTGTGGGTTAAAAACCCTAAATAAAACAGAATGTATATGAGGTTTAACCTCTGATTTTGTATGTCTCAGCCCCGTTTTTAAGCCCAACTAACCATACAAGTGGTTATGCGCATTAGGACGTTGGTTTGAGTTGAGTTTGACTAAAGTTTGAACAAGGTAAACATAGTTTGATTCAAAACAAAACGAATAGTGAACTTTGGACCCTTTTTGCCGGAGTTCCAGGGTCTTATTTACTGTGAATCACCCATGGAATCGAAGCTAAGGAAAATCCAAGCACATAGGAAAAAGAATGAGCTAAAACGGACAAGAAACGAAGAAGTTATGCTCACTTTAGTGGAGCTTGATGCTTCTGTCCGAATTCTGATTTGCAGCTACGATTTTGGGAGCTTGAGAGTGATTTGAGAGGGTTTGTAAATTGAGAATGACTTGGGGGGCACTTGGTATTTATAAGGGAGGATTAGGGTTCAGTTGGTGAGGTTTAAATGCAAGAAGGTGGAAGTTGAACAACAAAAAAAAAAAGCCAAAGTGGGCTGCCCAAGGCCAGCCGCAAGTGGCTGTGGACAGCCTTTGAGGCGCACAAGATGCTGGTCGTGACCAGCTGTCTTTCCTTCATTTTTTCCACTTTGTCCCTTAGTTTAATTATTATAATATTGTTTAATATGTTCCAATTAACATAATTCATAGTATACTATGGAAATAAAATATCAAAACATTAGGTGGGAAATGATGGAATTTGGATCAAGTGTGGCCATGGGTGGGAATCTGAACGGTTTTTAACTTTTGGCAAACTTTATGTTTGCATTATATATCCATTTCTTATATATCTGTTTTTCCATTAAACAAAAATAGTTTTTTAAGAACATAATACTAACTATCAGCTGCATTTTAATTGATATATAACAGTAATTAGTAAGCCAAATTAACTTGGATCCCACAACGTTAAAACTACCATTCAACTTGACTATTAGAACAAAAATCTTGTATTTGCAGTACATTAAATATTTTTGCATGTATCTTATACAAGAAATCATGCATCATCTTTTATACACTTCTAGTTTCGTTTAGTGGTTACCACTTTATGTTTGATATAATAATTTATAGGAAAATTGGTATTTAATAAACCAACCTTTGCCCAGTTGGTAAATAATAATCCAACCTACAGAATTGGTATATAATAATCCTACCTATCAATATGTTGGTACTCAATGAACCTCCGTTAGTTTTTTTTTTAACTAAAGTTAGTTTTTAAGTTTTATTTATTACACAAACAGTCCCTGTAGTTATAAGTTACTAGTTTTAAGCTTTATTTATTACACAAACAGTCCCTGTAGTTATAAAAAAAATCATAAAAATCCTAAAAAATCATAAAAAAATCAAAAAAATCTTAAAAAAATCTTAAAAAATCAAAAAAATTATAGAAATTCTAAAAAAAATAAAAAAAATCTTAAAAAATCAAAAAAATAAAAAAAAAGCAAAAAAATTCTAAAAAATAAAAAAAAATCATAAAAAATCAAAAAAATTGATTTATAAAATTAACGTGTTTCGCTTTACGGAAATTTTACGAAAAACGGGCAGAGTTTCCTCTGTTTTTGGACGACCCCGACAACACAAGTTGTCGATATAATATTCAAAACGCAACAATCAATGAAGCATTAAATATCTATACGATTTATATACGATTCATACAAAACTAAAATGAAACTTAAACTAATAAATTCTTACCGGAACCGAGACGACTACGTGACCCAAACTGACCCGACTAGACCCGAAACCAAGTAAACTCAAATCAATTGCAACAAACCGGACCTGAATCGAACCCCATCACCACCGCCAATTGCTGCCGCCACCATTACAAACAGATCTGAGCGATTCAAAGCCACCATCACAAACAGATCTGCCGCCAATTGCCGACTACGTGACCAAACTGACCCCCCCACCACCATCTCTCCCTCTTCAAATCGGCAACCACCACCATCCAGCCGCCACTTGCCTGACATCTCCACCATCTCGCCATCTCTCTCCCATTCAAAGCCACCATCCCTAATACCACCAAGCCGCCGCCACCACCATCACCCGCCTAAAAACCTGCAAATCGAACCATGGAATCGATTAAAGAGGGTGTTGGGTTAGAAGAGGGTGTTGACAGGCAGCGATGTGGGTGGTTGTGAGGGTTGGGGATGGTCGGCTGGTGGTGAGGGTTGGGGATGGTTATCAATTTTGTGTAAATAATGATCATATGTATTTATATATATTATTTATATTGAATATCAATAAAAAAAATAGATTTAAGGAATTAATTATGGATTTTAAAAAAAACAATTCAATTTTGTGTAAATAATGATCATATGTATTTATATATTTTTTTGATTTTTTAAGATTTTGTTGATTTTTTTTAGAATTTTTATGATTTTTTAGGATATTTATGATTTTTTTGATTTTTTAGATATTTTTTGATTTTTTAGAATTTTTATAATTTTTTTGATTTTTTTAGAATTTTTATGATTTTTTAGGATTTTTATGATTTTTTTTATAACTACAGGGACTGTTTGCGTAATAAATAAAACTTAAAACTAGTAACTTATAACTACAGGGACTGTTTGTGTAATAAATAAAACTAAAAAACTAACTTCAGTTAAAAAAAACTAACGGAGGTTCATTAAGTACCAACATATTGATAGGTAGGATTATTATATACCAATTCTGTAAGTTGGATTATTATTTACCAACTGGGCAAATGTTGGTTTATTAAATACCAATTTTCCTAATTTATATTATGTAATATAATATGTGATTAATTTATTTAATAAGCGCATATATATATTAGTGTTTTTTATTTACATGAAATTAATTAATGAGTTTGTATAAAAAGAAAGTATAGGTTGCGTATTGTGAATGTCATATCAGACATTTGCATAAATTAAACGTCTACAGTCATGTATTTCTTTACGAGCAGCACAAATATGTATCGAATAAAAGTATGTATCAAATGTATAAACGGATTTAAATGTACAAGCATGAATAATTAAACAAGGTATAATTTGTATGAAATACTCAATTTTATTCTGATCGACGTTAAGAATCACGAAAACGGAAGCGAAATACGAATTCGATACGGATGTAAGTTTCCCAAAATAGGTACATTAATAATCTTTCTAACTAAAGTAAGTTTCAAA
Organism: Helianthus tuberosus; assembly: GCA_030545235.1. Taxonomy (NCBI): domain Eukaryota; kingdom Viridiplantae; phylum Streptophyta; class Magnoliopsida; order Asterales; family Asteraceae; genus Helianthus; species Helianthus tuberosus. The sequence continues at coordinate 119,468,998 of CM060433.1, read as the reverse complement.
ACGCGAGGCGTTACAGTCTCCCCTCCTTTATGAAATTTCGTCCCGAAATTTATTCAAGAGGAAGACATTGGAAAAGTATTTTTGCTAAAAAGAATGATTGGCTAAAATTGAGATTTTAAAATTTGAGACGTGTTGAAAAGGTATGTATGTATATATATATATATATATATATATATATATATATATATATATATATATATATATATATATATATATATATGAGCAATGAAAGGATAGGTTTGTAAAAAAAATTCGTTTGACTAAGATGGTTGAGGCATTAATCATAAGTAAAACGTACATGTGTGTGTATAGGCAAGTGAGTTTAAATAAGTTTTTAATAACTCAAAATGGAGAGGTATCTTTAAAATATGATATCCAAGAAGTATAACTTTCGTATAATACGGTTAGTATTTTGATGAAAAGTGTGGCCGCACTGCAAAAGTTTCATTGGTTTCAAAGAGCATTGATAATTCCAGTTTCTGTAGAGAATTCTATATCAGTGAAAAACGAGGAAGTTAGGTATTTTAAATAATAATAAAAATGGTTTTGAAGGTAACGGCCAAATAGCGTTTTGACACATAAACAAGGATGGAAGATAGCCTTAAATAGTAAGAAAGTATTTTAGGATTCGAACGTTTAAACCGATTGATTGTAAATGAGGTTTGTATAAAAGATAAAGAATAACGGGGAGTATTGCAGGTATAATAGTGAACGATTGATCTAGTAAACGAATGCGAGTATAAGAATGGTATGTGTATTGGATAAACGAAATTGATGTGTTAAGAATGAGGTGTCGTCATGGATAATCGGATATAGCGTGTTTAACAATGCGTTTGTGAGTTGTTAAAGTTTATATCGGGTCTAAGGGGGTGTTTGGCCTAGCTTTTTTTTATCTAAGCTTATAGCTTTTTTAGCTTATTTTTACAAAATAAGCACTAATGGGTGTTTGGTTTAGCTTTTTAAGCTTATGCTTATTAGCTTATATAAGCTAATTCCAAGAAACTTATAGGAACATGGTTTTTTAGCTTATTTGAATAAGCTTATTTGAAGAAGATGGTTTTTTACTCATTACACACAATGATGTTATATCCCTTTCCATAATACAAAATAACTTAACAAACAACTAAAGATTAATTATTAATTATCAACTTGTAGAATATAAGCTAATCCAAACACTTAAAAATAGCTTATCAAATGACAGAAAATAAGCATAAGCTACTTTAAAATATAAGCATAAGCCAAAAAAATAAAAGTTAGGCCAAACACCCCCTAAATAGGTCTGCAAAACACTGAATTTCTCATGGCACATTTTACGAAAGTTTGGTAACGTGGTGAAAACACTTATATATAGGAAGTACCAGCGGCGTATCCACCATGTTTGGACCACATTACGTCCGTTTCATATTCGGTGCCCTGTTACGTTCCGTGTCTTACCATACACAGTTGTACACTCTATGGTTCTCATACACCTATCACTATAATCCCGTGTGCACCCGCGATTATTTTGATCGTCGCATGATCTGCATATCTTGTACTAGTTGTGTATGAATCAGGGTATACATAAAAGGATAAGGATGTATACGTATAAGAATATAGTATGTAAGTAAGTCCATGCTTAAGTATGTATGGGACCACGCAAGCGAACCCCTCGGATTCCACTCGCGTACGGGTACGAATGTATGAATCATGAGTATGAATGAAAGTATGAGCATAGATATAAGTTTAAGTATGAATATGCACATAAGTATGAGTATAGACATAAAACGTATGAGTAGTACAAGTATAAGTATAAGCATAAAACGTATGAGTATGAATGTAGGCACGATTAATAAAAATTACATATATAGTGTATGTTGAAGTATAACGAATTCGGGCATATACAATGCTTGAGAATTTGAAAATGTAAAACGAATGATGTGAGCGAACTCTTCGCGAGGTGATGATTAAAACGTGTATGATGATTTACATGTATAGTTGTTTGAGTTTATCGAATCAAAATAGATTGAGTTGATTTGGAAGGCAGAATATAGTTTGTAAATGCAAAGGAACATAAAGTACTCATTGGTTATGCATAACGTATTTTGGAATGCTACTTTTGTTTAAAAAAAGGAGTTTACGTATGTTGAAGATTGTCGGTCCCCATGAAGTCTTCTAGCCCACGTGTTTGGAAATTTGAATGACAAATTAAGTGGTGTGGAAAATGTTTTTTTTTTTAAATAACTGGTTTGTTTAATTTGCATCAAAACAAGAAATTTCGAACTTTGAAGGTCCTTGTGAAAACGTCAACCCTTGGAACGAAATTTAGTAAAAGGACTTAGTGATTGTTTTAAGAAAATAATTTCAACAAATGATTTGTTGATGTTGGGAAGCGTCTTTGGTAAAACGGTAGTATAATATCTATAGTATCCTACAAGTATGTGAGAAGGTTGGTTTGAATTCCGTTTGAGAATGAAAGTCCTTAGTATGGTGATATAACGTGAATGTGTGTTTTAGTGGTTAAGTCGAATATGAAGTTCTTGGGCAAGAGATTCATTGGACCGATTAAATTGATATGTAGCATTTCGTAAAGTTTTGAAATTTGGGAAGTAAAATGTTTTAAGACATGATTAAGAATCTCGCGTATATGAGTTAAGTGAACATAGATTGTAGGATAGAAAGTACGCTTGATAAAACAATGTATTTTGAAATCGGTATAAGTAGGTATTTTGAATAATGATAAACAATTTAGGTATAAAATATGATCGAGTTTGCATAATAAGATATTTTGAAGAGACGTTTTGGTAACGATCACCTAGGTAAGGGAATCACCCCTAACTCGTTGGTGAGGTCGTTTTAAGAAAAGGGGAGTTGAGTTAATCGTCTAGGAAAGGAAATCACTCCTATCTCGATGACATGTCCCCACTTGTCGTTACAAGGAATATGAATTTAAATTATATGAAATCATGCATATGTATAAATGTATGGAAAAGATTCAATATGTTGTGTGTGTGAAAAGAGAATATCGAAAGTAAATTTTGAATTTGAAAGGTTGCATCGTATAAGATAAATAATAGAAACACATGTTTGATTAAAATTTGGATGGTTCCAAAACGGAACTTTGACTAACCAAAGTGGTCGAAAAGTCTTTCGAATTTGAGGAGCATGCTTTGGCCTAATAGGTGGAATACTCTCGCCGACAAGTCGGTTAACGGTATTTACCCTTCCGGTTACTACATGTCCCAAATCAATTGAAATTTCGAGACTTGGCGGAATTTATGAAAATCAAGGAGTGGAACTAGTCGACAAGGTGCGGGTTTCACCCCTAACTTGGCGATTTCGTATCCTAAATGTGGTTGGTACTCGTCGGGTCAAAATTTAATTTCAACACTTGACGAGGGTCCACTAGAATTTGAAATTTGAATTTCTCCATCGAGGTGAGGATCTCACTCCTAACTTGATGGTGAATTTCATGTAGAAAGGAAAAGTAGATGGATTAAGAGTTGTTCACCAAATTGTGGGTTTCACGCCTATTTTGGTGAAGTCGTCTCGTTTATGTATTATGAGTGGTTTTGATTTTAGTATAAACGAGTAAAAGACGTATGTTCAAAATAATAATAACAAGTATAAGCACAATAAGCATCTTTAGAAATAATACGTAAAAGACATTTCAAGGATAGCACATAAAGGATGGAATAATACAACAAGTATTAAAAAATAATAAAGCAAGTATTAACACTATGTTTAAAAGGCCAAAAGGAAATAAATAACGAGCAAATAAAGTATTAAGCAAGTGGTTCAAGCAAACCATAAGAATAAAGCTCTAGAACTATAGACTAGGTAAAAAGCATGGCAATTTTTCCTAATTCCCTATAGTTATGGCTCTGATACCAATCTGTCACACCCCAACCGATGGCGGAAACATCGAAGTGAGACGAAATAGATTGCAAGAGACTTCATAACACTATTTGTGACAAGTATTTAAATAATAAATTTTCCATTTCATTTATAAAGAGTCAATTACAAAGATTTGAAATAAATACAACATGAGTAGCGAAATACAATACAATAAGAATACAAATTTAAAGTGTGTATCTAAGCATCCTACTAGATTCCATGCATCACCAACATCATCGCTAAACCTGCAACATGTTTTAAAAGTATAGTTCAATACAAAAAGTATTGGCGAGCATACAAGTTTGGTGCGTACTATATAAGTATAAAAATGATAAGGAACAATTCACATGGCAAACCTAGTTATCAAGATTAACGTATAAACTGGCATGCGATTTACTAGTCAACCCTCTGTTTACGCAAGTATGAATGAAAATTTAACATGGCCACTAGTCTACCGGCGGTGCATTACTCCTATAGCGCTATACATGTTAAATGGAGGCTCGTACGAAGCTAACGACAAGTTCATCACATAAGTATGGTCCAGAAAACACGAATCGAGCATAACAAATAGTAAGCACATATTGGATTGTTTGTTTGTACATTTGCATAAGAATATGTATAGTAAGTGTGTTTTGTATATAATAACATGTTACACCCAAAAGTGTGAAAACGGTAAAATGGGTCAAGTATACTCACAAAGTTTGCATATGCTTTCCGATTATCCAATTGTTGATGAGCAATGAGATTAGGGGATCGAATGTATGAGGGTTAAACTTCAAGGTAGGTTTAGAGTCGAGATTCGGAATTTAAACAACATGAAAATAACATATGAAAATAATCACCTAGTACATATGATACTTGTTCTTGACACTAGGAAACTCTAAGGAGTTTAAATGTTTTCATGGAACAAGGTTCCATTAGAATCGTGACAAGTTATCAAAGTCTAGGATGATATAATCTAGTACCTTGACATATGAACACTAGTTCATCATCAAAGATTCGATTATTCGGGTAATATGTGTATGTATTATATAGGTTATATAATATGTATTAATATGTCCAATAGTTCAAGCATGAGGTAGAAGATTAAAATCTTCATTTAGGTACCTCTAAATATCATGGAAATCATGTAGGAGGTAGGAAGAACAAGCTTCCATTTAGGCACCTCTTATGTTCACCACTACAATTGATGTAAAAACGTACAAGGAGGGTCATGAACTATGAATAATACAAGAATATAAATGGCTACTCTATAAGAAATCATCAAGTAATGTGGGGATTTTATGTTGGATAACCCATGTTAGTCCATAATCATACCTTCATCAAGCTTGATGCTTGAACATCACTTGTGGGTTAAAAACCCTAAATAAAACAGAATGTATATGAGGTTTAACCTCTGGTTTTGTATGTCTCAGCCCCGTTTTTTAAGCCCAACTAACCATACAAGTGGTTATGCGCATTAGGACGTGGGTTTGAGTTGAGTTTGACTCAAGTTTGAACAAGGTAAACATAGTTTGATTCAAAACAAAACGAACAGTGAACTTTAGACCCTTTTTGCCGGAGTTCCAGGGTCTTATTTACTGTGAATCACCCATGGAATCGAAGCTAAGGAAAATCCAAGCACATAGGAAAAAGAATGAGCTAAAACAGACAAGAAACGAAGAAGTTATGCTCACTTTAGTGGAGCTTGATGCTTCTGTCCGAATTCTGATTTGCAGCTACTATTTAGGTAGCTTGAGAGTGATTTGAGAGGGTTTGTAAAGTGAGAATGACTTGGGAGGCACTTGGTATTTATAAGGGAGGATTATGGTTCGGTTGGTGAGGTTTAAATGCAAGAAGGTGGAAGTTGAACAACACAAAAAAAGCCAAAGTGGGCTGCCCTAGGCCAGCCGCAAGTGGCTGTGGACAGCCTTTGAGGCGCACAAGATGCTGGCCGTGACCAGCTGTCTTTCCTTCATTTTTTCCACTTTGTCCCTTAGTTTAATTATTATAATGTTGTTTAATATGTTCCAATTAACATAATTCATAGTATACTATGGAAATAAAATATCAAAACATTAGGTGGGAAATGATGGAATTTGGATCAAGTGTGGCCATGGGTGGGAATCTGAATGGTTTTTAACTTTTGGCAAACTTTATGTTTTCATTATATATCCATTTCTTTTATATCTGTTTTTCCATTAAACAAAAATAGTTTTTTTTAGAACATAATACTAACTATCAGTTGCATTTTAATTGATATATAACACTAATTAGTAAGCCAAATTAACTTGGATCCCACACCGTTAAAACTACCATTCAACTTGACTATTAGAACAAAAATCTTGTGTTTGCAGTACATTAAATATTTTTGCATGTATCTTATACAAGAAATCATGCATCATCTTTTATACACTTCTAGTTTCGTTTAGTGGTTACCACTTTATGTTTGATATAATAATTTATATTATGTAACATAATATGTGATTAATTTATTTAATAAGCACACACACACACACACACACACACACACATATATATATATATATATATATATATATATATATTAGTGTTTTTTATTTACATGAAATTAATTAATGAGTTTGTATAAAAAGAAAGTATAGGTTGCGTATTGTGAACGTAATATCAGACGTTTGCATAAATTAAACGTCTACAGTCATGTATTTCTTTACGAGCAGCACAAATATGTATCGAATGAAAGTATGTATCAAATGTATAAACGGATTTAAATGTATAAGCATGAATAATTAAACAAGTTATAATTTGTATGAAATACTCAATTTTATTCTAATCGATTTTACGAATCACGAAAACGGAAGCGAAATACGAATACGATACGGATGTAAGTTTCCCAAAATAGGTACATGAATAATCTTTCTAACTAAAGTAAGTTTCAAAACGCGAGGCGTTACAAACAGACTCATGCCCAACAGCACCTCTATATAATTCCATGTCATTTATAACTTCTTCAACTATGTTATCTTCATCAATAATATAATCTCGATAATCTTCATCCTCCCTATTAGCTTCACTATCTTTACCACTTGCATCACATTCATCACTACCCTCATCAAATTCATCACTACCCTCATCAGATTCATCACTACACTCATCAGGTTCATCACTACCCTTATCAGATTCAGTCTCTCTACCTCTACCCTCATCACTCATCACTCAATGTAACACCCTTACTAATATTTAACGATTACCGTAAAAATATTAACAATTAAATGTGTACTTACGACTACTCATACTTTTGTCAATACGGGTTTATTAAACATTTTACAATTTTAATAAAAAATATATGATACAACATAATGTAAATGAGTTCGTCATTTAAAAATAACGACGAAACGAGGTGCGGAAGCTTGAATTTCGATCGTGTTCGGTTCTTCGTTGAGCTTGATCGTCATCCGACATCATATAATACATATCTAAAATCAAAATCAACATAAAGTTAGTTTTGACAGTTTCACAACAAGTTATAAACATATTTCCATCCAAATCATTCATGCATTATTCAAAATTTTTGTTTCCTTCGAATTCAAATTCCCGGTTCTTAAATCGAATTATTTAACCCGTTATGGGTTTTGTACCATATCCCTATATGCACAACCATTTTTAGAAACTCTTTAATGTTTACAAATACGATCCATTACACGGGTCATATCTTATTAGTTTTCATGGTTCTTTTACCAATTCTTAAGTTATATACACGTTTGACCCGTTATGGGCATTTATGTCAAAACTATAATTTTATCAACTCTTATTTAAAAACTCTTATTTCCTCCAACCATAATCCATGTTATGGTTGGTAAATGTACCATTCACGAGAGTATCATTCCTTGTGCGTACCTGGCACGGGTCAACATTGACTCGTTTTTAATACATTGCATTACATTTCGCCAACCTTGGAAAAACATGCTCATACTTTCCGCTTGCTTGTATTTATAACACTTAACAAGACATAATATTACCAATCATCATTTATATTGTTATACAACTTCTGACCAAATATAGAGTCAAAACTAATTGTTTAAGACCCCGAAACAATTTCTGCAAGTATGGACCTGCTTGCTGTCAACAACTATTTTGTTGACAAAACGTCCGCGAAAATCACGTTAAACAACTTCCGAAAAATTTATAAAATTACCAACCATCATTTATATTGTTATACCACTTCTGACCAAATATTGAGTCAAAACTAAGTGTTTAAGGCCTCGAAACAATTTCTGCAAATACGAACCTGCTTGCTGTCAACAACTATTTTCTTGACAAAACGTCCGCGAAAACCACGTTAAACAACTTCCGAAAAATTTATAAAAATTACCAATCATCATTTATATTGTTATACCACTTCTGACCAAATATTGAGTCAAAACTAAGTGCTTAAGGCCTCGAAACAATTTCTGCAAATACGGATCTGCTTGCTGTCAACAACTATTTTGTTGACAAAACGTCCGCGAAAACCACGTTAAACAACTTCCGAAAAATCTATAAAATTTACCAATCATTATTTTTGTTGTTATACAACTTCTAGCCACATATGGAGTCAAAACTAAGTGTTTAAGACCTCGAAACAATTTCTGCAAATACGGACCTGCTTGCTGTCAACAACCATTTTGTTGACAAAACGTCCGCGAAAACCAATTTAAACAATTTCCGAAAAATCTATAAATTTACCAATCATAATTTTTGTTGTTATACAACTTCTGACCACATATGTAGTCAAAATTAAGTGTTTAAGACCCCAAAACAATTTCTGCAAGTAACGGACCTGTTTGTTATCAATAACTATTTTATCGACAAAATGTCCGCGAAAACCATGTCCATTTTATTATTCACAAGGCTATCCATTATACAAGTAAGTATTCTATTCTAGAAGGTGTAAGCTTTACTTACCTATCATCCGCGCAAACATTCTTCGCATCAATGATCCGTTTGACTTCCCAAGCTCCCACCTAGCTTGTTCAGAGTCAAACTATATTATAATATCCATAAGATTTGTTAGGTTAGCCATCATATAAAATGACCGCAACATCTCATGGATTCACACATAAAAATATCATCAAAGAATTAGTTTTCGGTCACTTTGACTTTTAAAAGTCAAACTGTACTTAAGTATGTACATGTGCACTAACATGTATAGTTCAATTCACTGAAATTATGCTATTTTGGGACGCCCGTTTACTGTACGTGCGAGCTTGCAAAAATTACGATCTTTTTATGTGATGTGCCCTTCAGAGGGTTTATCTTTGTGATAATTTTTTAGAGCCTAACTCTCTACCAAAAAAAATTATTAAAAATCATTTACGAAGCGGTAACCAGGTTCGTCACTTTCTGACTGCAGCCAACGGAAAAATTTATTTAAAAATTCTCGATTATCCGATTGACATAATTCTAGTTTTAGATTTTCATGACCTCCTGAAGCTACCTACAGTAAAAATTTGAGATCATAACTCAATTCCTAAATTGAGTTATGACATTCGTAATGGGCTGCAAATTCTACTAGAAAACGCAGCCTGAACCTTCGATACGGAAAAATTCATAAAACGTTCAATTTTTGTAAAAAAAAAATGCAATTCCAGTTGGGTTTGAAAGGTTTTTCATGGAAGTTCATCACAAACTTAATAAACATCAGTTTTTGACAAGAATTGACCTGGTTACAGCCGATTAAAGTCAGCTGTAACTTTCTGGACAGATTTAGTTTCATCAATTATTTCTAATAGTCTCAAATTCTAACTTTTCCTAGACATTTCATCAAACACCTTGCGGGTATGATTTGTAAACTTCTTTTATCAAATTATGGTTATCGTTTTAACCAAGTTTTAACATCACATTCAAGTCCATTATATCTATCATGCATAACAACACCTAGATTCACTTCATGGAAATCAAATAACACCCATTTTATGATAAAAATTTTAGTGTTCTTCATAATCCTACAAAACCCATTTATCACCTAAGTGGGTGATTATGAATTTCATAATTATTAGCACCAATTCATCAAATTATTGACTAAGGTTTGTTCCTAACCACAAATTCATCATAATTTCATTCAAACATTAAACACGCAAGTTCAGATTTCGATTTCCATGTTCATCAAGAATTTAATATGGAACCAAATAATGAAATTCGACATACCTTGTAATCCCCTCACATGAGTGATCACTAGTTTGAGCTTGGTTTTCGATTTGGATTCGTTTTGCCTCTTTGATTTGATCAATTTTTGCAATTCTGGGGTTTGGGCAAGAGACCCCTTTGGCTCCTGTGGATATCACGACCAGAAACACACTTCTGTGTGTTTTTGTGTCTAAGTTATGTTTAAATAACTCAGTTTCAAGTTTGCCACTTTTAGTCCCTCTATTTTTAGTTAGTTAGTAAGTAGGTCACAACCTACTAAATTCCAACAATATCTCATTTTACTAACTAGGTTAAACACTCCTAGTTAACTTAGTGGGTTCGGGGAAATCATAACCCGTTTTATTTTAAGTCCCGTTAACTCGGGCCTCTTATGAACTTTATCTCCTTAAAAGCTTTTATTCTCTTTTTATTTAATATTAGGTTTATTTATTTAAATCCTAATATTTACCGTGTTAATATTTACCACTAACGGTATTTTACCCGTTCATTATTTTCAACGTAGCTTGATTACCAAACCCGTTTTCGTGGTGTTACAAGTCTACCCCCCTTAAAGAGGTTTCGTCCCCGAAACCTTTCTTACGTAGTTTATCGATTTAGGCCTAACGAACTTATGAAGGTTTGATTGCTGGCAAGATTGGAAATCCGATGCTTACAAAAGAAGATTATGATCAAATTGATGCAGAGGAACTTGAGTTGATGGATGTGAAGTGGTGTTTGGCTAGTGCTTGGAGGAGGGCATAAAAGTTTCAACAAATTACTGGTAGAGATGAGTTTCGAGGAATGGCTACTTCTCCGTTGGGCTTTGACAAACCAAAGGTTACATGTTTCCAGTGTAAAGGAAAGGGTCATTTTATGAGAGAATGTACAAATAAAGAAGCAACCGGGAATCAAGAAAAGAACAATTATTATCAGAAATCAATTTTTCATCAGATTGATCAACAACCTCAACTAAAGGATTCAAAAACTGCTCATGGTAAAATGATTGAAGATGCAAATAAGAAAGCTTATTTTGGTATCATTGATCAAGATGATGAATTTGTTGCTGAAGGATTTAGCTGGGATAAATACATTCCACCAAGTTCAGGTTTTGTTGCTAGAATTCTGGGTGAGGATGAGGCTAATCAGAAAAGAATCCCGATTTTTCCAGATCTAGGAAGTGATATTGATACCGATGATGAGGAAGAATATCTTAACAAAGCTAGAAAAGGCATAGATCCTGACAGTTTTAATTTCTTTTTTGCAGATAAAATGGAGATGCTGAATCAGAAAAAGATTGCCAGATTGAGGAGAGAGTTGGAAGCAGCAAGAATGCTAGCTGATGAAAAGGCAAAGACAGAAGCTGGAGAAGCTAATATTGAACCAGCAACTGAGAAAGTAGTAGAGAAAATCGTTGAAGTGGAGAAAGTAGTGGAAAAAATAGTTGAAGTCGAAAAATAATCGAAGTTGAGAAACTTGTCGAAGTAGAGAAAATTGTCGAAATAGAAAAAAATTGTTGAAGTTGAGAAACTCGTTGAAGTTGAAAAGACTTTCGAGATTGAAAAGATAATTGAAAAGGTGGTTGAAGTTGAAAAACCATGTTTGAAGTGTTTAGAATCTTGCAAAGCTTGTGAGGAGAAAGATAAAAAGATTGCTGAATTAGAGAAGATTAAAGAAGATTTAATGTCCGATGTGAAGTATGTGAAGGAGTCGTATGATGTTCTGAATAGAACAGTTGATGGTTTGAACAAGACAAACAAAGAGGTTGATGCTGCTATGATAATGATGAGCTCAACATTAATGACAAAGCAGAGCGTCATCAATGAGTATATCGAAGATTGTGCTAAACTGAAGCAGGAGTTGGAACTTGAAAAGATTGAGAGTGAAATGATTAAACGATTACTGTTGAGTTATACTACTTGTGATTATTTGATTGATCGTGTTTATCCTACTGTTGCAGGTCTTGAAGCATTCAAAGATAAAGAGACGGAAGACACATATGGTTGTAAGACACAAAGTGTAAAGTATAACAAGTGTCCGCCTCCAATCTATTAGAGTTATTCCCCCAGGAATCCTAACGAGGAGCGTCTAAAAAAGGCAATCAACATCAAGTTAAAGTCTGAAATCATTGATAAATTACCAGACAATATTGATGTCACATTCACAGCGTCTGACACTGATCATGAGTCTGAGTTATTAAAGAAAGTGGTCGATCAGGTGTTGGATATGGATGAAGAGTCAAAACCGGAGTCTAAATCTGAAAGTTCGAGTTCGTCAGAAAAGAGTTTGAGTTCACCGGTTAAAAGGGTTTACAATAAAGAATTCCTGTTATCAAAATCCAATTTGAATGACGGATCAATCAATGTAGCATATACTTTGAATGATTCAGACAAATTATATTCTGATGAGGAATTTCCAATAAGAAGTGTCAAAATTGAGATGATCAAACAAGTTTTCAAATTAACAGAAATTAATATTTCTGAAATAAAGATTTAAATCTTACTGAAAAACCTAAAAGGTACACTTCAAGAGTTCAACAGAGATTGAACAAGAAAAAGGGTTACAGTTCTAGTTCAGGTTATCGAAAGAAACCAAACCATAACGGTAATTTCAAAAAACAAGGATTAGGTTTTAGTTCTTTGGAAAATTATAAAAATGAGAAAAATTATAAACCAAAAACAAAATTTGTTGCAGGAGGAAGTTCTGAAGAAGAGCAGAAGAAACCATTCTAGAAACAGTCAAATCAAGAGTTTCTTGCTGAAATAAAGAAGAATGTGAAGAAATTTGCTCCAAGAGTTGACAGAAGAACCTGTTTTAAATGTCACAAGATTGGACACATTGCTTGGAATTGCCATGAGTCTACTTATTCAAAACAGGGAGTTTCTTCTAACTTTGAAACAAACAAGAAACATGTTGATAAAAAGAAACAACCAACTAGGAATTCGACTTTCGAAACTGGTGATGTTTCAAAACGTTTTTACAAAAGAAATGTCGATTTAAATAAACAAAAATGGGTTGTCAAAAGTTCAGATGAAAGTTCTAGTGATGAATCTGATTCCATAAAATCAGAGGAGCTATCTGTCGAGAAGAAGAATGAGAATTCCGTTCCAGAGTTGAACGATGAAAACTTTCCTAAATTGCCAAAAGAAAATTTGAAGTTGGAAGTCGGTAAAACTGAGATTTCAGATCAATTCTTTGTTGGTAAGAAAGATTTTGATGCTGAAAAAGTGTTTAATGGTAAGGTAAAACATATTTTTGGTAAAATGATTGATGGAAAAGTGAAGGCTGCAAAAGAATTTTATAAATCAAAATGTTGGTGGGATAGATATGTACCAAAATCACCCAAGGCTGGTCAGGCTTGGGTGACAGCATTTTCAAACTGAAAATCCGGACTTGCCGGAGCTTCGAGGTTGGTAAGAGTGGAGTAGGAATCGGCATCATTTTTGAATATGTTTGGTTGGTAAAACTACAGGTGGTATCTTTATATTGTTATATTTTGATTTTCTAGTGGTTTTGGTTGATTAGTGAACCTACAAGTGGTTGAAGAAGGTTTTCACTTTCAAGTGGTAAATCAAGGACATTAAATTGTACTTGTTTTTCCTACAAATGTTTGAGAAACTATGTGATGAACCCCTAACTTACAAGTGGTAAAATCAACGAAACTTATTTTCCAGAAAAACCATTTGATTAAAACAAACTTAAGTGTTTTGAAATCACAATGGGAAAATAGTTTGTTGTGAGGGGGAGTTCTGATTGTTTATGCCAAGTGGATGGCGAATTGAAGTGATTCGATATCAGTTGTCAATTTACTTATACAGTTTGTTTTCAAATTTCCTTTAAATGATTTTGAATTTTAGGGGGAGTAAGACTTTTCAGAAAATCCAAAAACATTTGAAAATTTGAAAAAGTAAAAAACATGATAAAATCAAAAATGAGTTTTGTTGTGAAAAAGAGGATATGATAGTACATCGGTGGACGATCACAGCATGCTAAAGAATTGGAAAGTCAAATGTGATAAACGGTCTCACTGATGATGTTCCAGTAGGTTTTTGCACATTTAGTAAATTGTGTCGAGATATAAACCTAAATTTCAAACTTGCTTATATCGTGGGGAACATCTCTTGGATATATGGGTAACCCCCGAAATCTTGTTTGAAGGACCCCTCTTTCTGAGATACTAGGTCTTTATGCTTAGTGATATCTGGGGTATTATCCCGGGACTTCTGATTTTGCGGAAGCAATGGCCAAGTCCCCGGAGAATACTTTACGCTTGCTTGAAATAAAAGCCTGCCCTCAGCATAAAAAATGATGAATCATTGAAAAATGCTAATCATGTGCTGTTGTAAAAAAGATCCTCTAAAGGGGACCCACCAAAAGTCGAAGCCGTCATCTCTCTACTGAACGGAAGTTCTGACCTGAGCTCTCACGGTCTTCGCATTTAACCCCTTACAGATATCATCTAGGTATACTCACCTGTAAGACTGAATATTGGGATCTGGATACGGGAGTATATTCTGAGGTGGGACACGCGAATAAGTTTAAATCTCTAAAACTTTAATCTCGTATCTCGAAACAGTTGAACTTTGTATGAAAATTTAAGTGGATCAGTATACTGACAATCTAAGTGAATCGTTTAGAACTTAAAATGTTTAAAAGCTTAACGGTGTTGGTGATTTGTCTCAAAATCTGATATGATCCTCTTACGCAAACTCACAAAAATATTGTATGTAAATATTTCTTTATTGCATTGCTTTTCTTTTATATCAAAAATCCAAAAAGATTTTCGGAGTGTTTTATCATAAATTTTTGAAAAACTCAAAAAGATTTTAGACAACTGATGTTGAAAAGCTGATTTTCAAAATTCCGAATGCTGAACATGACGAACAAGTTTGGGAGTGTGTGTGTTTTGAAAAACGATATTCATACAAGTGGTTCATCAGAGATTAACATGATAAATCATTTTGTACAATACTTGAAAATGATGTGTTCAGTTTGTGTCTACGAGTGGTTAGCAGAGTTTAAATTTGTTAAAATTTTAAATCTGGGAAATTTATTTTTGGGTAGAGAACGTGCAAGTGAGCCAGGAATCAATCCTGATCCTGAGAAGAAATGTGAGCCAGGTTGCTATTCTTGAACCTGTGAAAGCCAGATTACGATCCCAGCACAAGTTGAGGGGGAGTCTGTTAGAGAGAGAGAGTATGAAGATGCTGTAACACCCCGAAAACAGGTTTGATAGTCAAACCACGTTAATATTAATGAACGGGTAAAATACCGTTAGTGGTAAAATTAACCAGGTGAATATTAGGATTTAAACAAATAATCCTAATATTAATTAAAAGGTGAATAAATGCTTTTAAAAAAAAGAAGTAAGTTTATAAGAAGCCCGAGTTAACGGAAGTTAAAATAAAACGGGTTATAACTCCCGGGACCCACTAGGAATATCAACCTAGTTAGTTAAGTGTTTTAAAATAATGAAGGAACTTGATATAGTAACCTTTTTATAACTTTTAGAAACTAGAGGGACTAAAAGGGTTAAGTGAGAAAATAATTATTATTAAAACAAAAAATTAAAAACCAAAAACACACACTTGGTGTGTGTTCTGGTCGTAGATTACACAGGGGGGGCGAACAAGCTTCCTTCAACCAAACCCTAACTAGCCAAAAATCAAGCAATTGGAAGGCCAAATCAATCCCAAATCGAAATCCAAGCTTATTTTAGTGATCACCTAAGTGAAGGGATCACAAGGTATGTTAAATTTCATCTTTTGGTTACATCTTAGAATTTTGATGAACATGAGAAATCAAAATCTGAACTTGATTGATTGATATTTAGATGAAATTAGTAATGAAAACATGTCTAGGAGTAAACCCTAGTCAATAACTTGTTGAATTAGTGATGAAAATTATGAAATTGATAATTACCCATACATGCGTTAAGTGGGTGTTGTAATTATGTGATGAACACTGAATTTCAATGTTGAAATAGTGTAGAATTGATGTTATGATACAAGTCTTGGTATTGCTTATGAATGCTAGAAATAAGGGTTTGATTTAATGATTGAAACTTGGTTAAAAAGATTAGCCATGAACTAAATAAGAGGTATAGAAATCGTGCCCGCTAGGTGCTTGTTAAAATTCCTAAACGAATGTTTATATGTTGAAATTATGAAAGAAACACGTAATTGGCTAATTTGACTAATTTCGTGTGAAATGGAATAGTACGGGTTTTAAATATGATGGTGTATGAGAATCACCAAATAGAACTTGAATATATGTTAATTTTAGTTCTAGTTCTTAATTTGATAAAGATGAAGTTAAGAAGATGGTAAAATTAGGATTCATATGATGACTTCTTGAAATAGATGACGTTTTTGACATCTCTTAGCCTACAATCACTATGTTATAGGTTTCTAAACATTACCAAGAGTTTAATAAGGGTTATAGCCATGGAAATGGGTTGCATTTGATGGTTTGGGTCGAATTTGAAAGGACCCTAAACACGATTTCCGTAGCTTTTTATATGGATTTTGACTAATCTTAAAAAAATCATATAAAATCAACCGTTTATCCGATTTGGGTGTTCTATACCTTTTCGGAAAGCTTATGAAGTAAATTTATAGTGTTTTCAATCATAAGAAACAAATGTGGTTGTTAAATAGGTCAAAAATGTGAATTAAAACTGCTGTTCAGAAAACTTAAAAGCTGATTGAAAAATGAAAATATAGTTGCTGTGCTGATTTTATAAAAATCATATAAAATCATAGAAAATTCGTTAGAAGGTGTACCTTATATGCTTGCGAAGATATTGAAGTTTTCTACGATCCTCTTTTGAACATGTTAATCTAGTTCGGACTTTAAATGGGTCATAATGGTCGATTACAGCAGCTGAATAGAAAATCGCTGCACATTAATAATGTTATTATTAATCCAGAAAAGACATATGATTGCGTATACTTGTTTAGTCATGAAGTATTTATTATTAGGAACAAATAACACTTTATATGACATGCTTAAAGTGTTCAAAATCACTTACTAACTAGTTTGTATAAGTAACTTGACTAACGGGTCAAACGGTTAGTGAATGGAAAGAATTATGGAAAAAAAAATAGTTGTTGAATAAATAGCATACTTTGATGAATAAGTGTGTGAATCCATAAGGTGTGATGGTCATGTTAATGGTTGACTAATCTAATCATCTTGTGGATATGATATGGTAGTTTGACTCTGACAAACTAGGTAGGAGCTTGGAAATGAACGGGTCAAATGGGTACAAGTTCAAGTATGAAGCTCGCAAGGATGCAAGGTAAGTAAAGCTTACACCCAATTTAAGTGTACGTGTTTATTTTATAGGTGATAAATATGACAATGTATTATGTTTAAAAAAAATGGGTTCCTACATGAACCGAAATGAGTCGGAACAAATAAAAACGATCAAAACCATGGTTAATGGTAAAAAGAGGCAAAATGGTAATTTAGTCATGAATTGACTAAGAATTTATAAGTTTTCTTAAAGTTACCTAATAGCGTAACTAGAAATGGGAAAAAGGGGTAAAAAGGGTAATTTAGTCACGTGACGACTAAATGTAAGTTGAGATTAAATGGATACCCACGGCGTAAGCCGAAATGGGTTAAATATGTAAGAAAAATGAAATTTTGTGGTAAAATCCGAAATGGGTAGTTAAAAACCATGCTTTGAAACAAATTCGAATGTTTGGTCATATAGGCCAAACGGGTCAAATGGTGGTGATAACACCATTTGACAATATTGACTAACGTTGGTTGTTAAGTCGTATGTTCACAGGAGTGAACCGGAAGTGGATAATTGTGTCGCTATAAAGTAGCGGCTAATAAAAGCAAGGTATAAAACGAGTTTATATGTTGACCCGAGCCAGGTACGCATAAACAAGCTTTTAGTTAAACATACGATTCTTGGTCAATTAATTAGCGAAAGTCCTTCATTGTAAAATGAAGGATTAAAATTGACCAAAAAGCCCTCGTTGGGTAAACCGGGCAAACGAACCCTAGAGGTTGTTTAGGAACTTGTATTATGATTATGTAACCCTTTTGATACGTATAAGAATATAGGCATAAACTTTCGTGGGTCAAATGCCTAAGAATAGGTCTTTTTAGTAAAATGACTAACCGAAAAGTAATACTCGGGATAATCGGTTTATTGTATTAATTCACCACAAAAATAGTTGTGGTGAAACATAAGTAGACATCTTAAATGTAAAAATGTGAAGTACGAAAAGAGATGAGTGAAATTGATGCTTAAATGCATAAAACCCGTTAAACGGGTCAAAATAAAGCAAGTGATTAAGATTGGCTAAGTGTTGGAAAATTTCAAAATAAACCGGTGAATGTAAACACGAATACAAACCTTGTAATGGAAGCGAAAATGCTAATTTTTTACAAGCCCGGAATGGGTAAAAAACGATAAGCAATGAATATTGTTAATAAACTTGTAGTATGATGTTAAAAGTAACGGGTCAAATAATCACACAAAGGATTTTTAAGTCGTTTGCTTATAAATCAGATTTTTATGCAAACCGAGGTGATAAACGGATTCGTAATTTAATTACGGAAGCGTGGAAAAAAAATTACGCGAAACGGTCTTGTAGATAAAAAGTTATGGAACTTGTTTATACTTGTTTTTAAGTTATCAAACCTAACCTTTAAGTTGGTTTTTGATGTTAGGTGAATGTAGCTACCATCCGGATGTCGATCAAGCAATGAAGTGAACCGAACACTATGCAGTTACAAGCTTCCGCACATAGTTTCGTCGTTATTTTTAAACGACGAACTCAATTACATTACGTTGTATTGTTCTTAAATTGTAAAAGTTTTAATAAACCCGTATTTTTCAATATATGTGTATCCATAATTACATATGTATTTTCGTAAACCATACGAAAACTGATAAATAATAGCAAGGGTCTTACAGATGCAAGAGCTATGAATTTGATCCTGAAGATGCCAGAGATTGATAGAGCATCACCCGAGGGGGAGATTACATGAAGAAAGAATTAGAGTGTGATAAGAGCCAGATAGAGATTCTGGAAGCCCGAAGACTGATAAAGACTAAAGACGTTGAAGACTTGACACTTAAGACTCGTCAACATCCGATGGGGAGTCTGTTGGTGCATACGTCTGTCGACTTCGTCTTGTATCGAGTCTAGTATTAGAATTGTTAGATCATGGCGCGTTGTATGAGAAAATAAGAGATTTTAGGGTGTGATGGAGGTAATTCCGCTTGAAGGATGTAATTCCGCTTGAAAGTGCACATGGCAGATTCAAATGGAATTAACATTGTTAATTCCGCTTGAAAGTGTCATTGTCACTTTCAAACGGAATTAGATCCCCTATATATATCCTCCCAAGTGAAATCATTTGTAACTTTTCATCTTTCCGGTACCGAACTGCTGCCGACGCGTCGTTTGATCTGTAAAGCTGTGATATCAATAAAACAAGACGATTTATAATGAAACAAGCTGTTTTACAAGTCTGTTTCTTTGTTTCCGCCTCTGAAACAGACAAGAGCTCTTCTGATTGACTCGTTTGGGTCACAACTCGCTCCTACACACCTAAGTCTACTTCAAAACAAAAATTACTTTGAAATTATAAGAAATCATGTGACCCATATATAGTTTACCGAGTAAAATACAATTTGCATCCCTGTGTTTTTTGGGTGGAGTCAATTTAATTTTGTACATGTAGGATTTTTCAGTGATGGATCCTGGAATCTTTTCATGTGGGTGCGGAACATTTTTAAAGATTTTAGGCCCCTCGGTATATAAAAAAAATTCGGTTCATATCTGGTCGGATCGGGTCGGGTCGGGTCGATTGGGGTAGGGTAATGTAAAACAAAAGAAAATTAAGCTAAAATTTATATAATCATTAAAAACACATCAAACGTAGTTACAAACATATTTAAAATGTTGTCGTACGGGTTTTCATTTTTTGAAATCTATGATCTCCAAATTGGACCCTAAACAAGTAGCAACATAGGAAAAACACACGATCTGATTTTGAACTATACTCTAACCATTCCTTATACTCCATTTTGTCGTACCATTTTTCCTTAAATTTTCTTAACTCATTACCTTAAAACGTAGATTGTGGGAACTCAATATCTCTTGGTTGGCAAGGTCCTCTTAGTAGGTATGCCCTTCTAATCTCATCTCGTTGATTCACGTTATATGATAAAATAGCCTTGCGATCATGAGGATCCGAAGGAAGAGTAGTCACATCAAGGAATTTGGAAGATGATTAAACCTCTTTCCTCTTGAGAAACCACGCCATAACGTCCTTACTCATGGTTCCTATCACAAACAAATTGTTCCATAAGTTCATCGCTCCATAACATAATTTTCAATTTTAATTTTCAACTATTAAGCCCTAGAAATCATGTAATGTAAGTTGTAATCACCTTAAAAATCATCTGAACAACCATAAACAACATCAAAACACAAAAATAAATCAAACCTATTTAACATCTTCATAACCCTTTTTCTCCTAAAATAACAACTAAAATCATCAAAATAACAAAGCAAAACCAGCATCCTTAAAAAGCTTAGGATTCCGGTGAGTTTTGGTGGCTGTCGGCGACGGATCATGGTGGTAAATGGCTGCTGTTGGCTGTTCTTCCTGTTGTCGCTGGCAGTGGAAGGCTGATGCAAGAGAGAGAGAGAGAGAAGGAATATGAATTGTAGTGGGCTTGGTTTATTTTAATATAGGTTGAATTGAATTGGGTTTGGTTAAATGGGCAAGGATTAGTGGGCTAACTTATGTTTAATGAAATATAGTGGGTAAAGGGTATTGTGTTAAGTTATAAATTAGTTATTTTTTTATAAAAATATGTGTTTACAATCTTTTTTAATAAACTAACGATTTTTTTCCTAAGTGGGGCGAATAAAAATTTCCAAGGGGTGCGAGTGAAAAAGTCCAAGGGGTGCGGATGAAAATTTCCAAGGGTTGCGGTCGAGATTCTACGCGGAAAATAACATTAATTTTTTTCAAGGAGTGCGCCAGCCCACCCAAGCCGATGGATGGGTCCACCCCGGGAATTTTTGGATGCCTAAAACCGTTTTGTTTGAAATTCGGTACATTTTGAGTCCTTTTATCAGTTTGACCTTTTGAAATATAGCGAAAAGACCATCTTACTTCTTACCCTCAATGTGAAAGGTCTTTTTTTACCGCTTATTATTATTATTAGAGTAAACTGCAATTTTACCCCCTGAGGTTAGGGGTGACTGGCACCCTTACCCCCCCCTAACGAAATAATTGCAATTTTACCCCCTACTGTTTGCTGTTATGTCGCAACCTTACCCCCTAAGCTCAATTTTGTTGACTGATCTGTTGACTTGGTGGTGAAATGACTATTTTACCCTTTTATTTTACCCCCTGTGTTTTGTTTACTCTGTAATATTACCCCCTGCCACCACTGCCACCGCCATTCACCACCACAACCACCACTGCCACCTCCAGCCACCACCCTCAACCACCACTGCCACCGCCATTCACCACCACTGCCACCTCCAGCCACCACCCTCAACCACTGCCACCTCCAGCCACCACCCTCAACCATTTTTCTGAATTCGTTTAATGTTTTTATGTTTACAGAGATCTGCAAAATGATTGCTGAAATCTTGTGACAATGCTCGAGTGAATTCCTTTGGGCCTTAGTGTTTTTAATTGGTTGCTTACATATACGCGTATCAGATTCCAACAACACAATACCCACATGATGAATGATTGAAACTTCTGTTATATCCATGGAATCAGATTCCAAAATGTTGACTTTTCTTGTTCTTGATCTTCTCAAATGCCAGCTACAGTATCTTTTTGTCGAATTCAAACATTTAAATTATAAAGATTAATCTATTTTGAATGGATTAACAAGAACATCTCAATATTTTACAGGACATCAAAATTGCTACTGCTGTTTCTTCTAATATACGCCTCACTAATACACTGACCACCATTCCACCATTTCTTCTTCCTTTCTCTACTGCATATATTGCTACTGCTGTTCTGTACAATCATATGAAGGTCGAATCTGTGTATACTAACCTCATTCACTATTAAGAGCAGCTAATAACATCAAATCCACATCAAAACAAAGTCCTTATAACCAGAAACAAACGAGATCCACCGGTGACGATGCGGTTATCAAAGAATCTCTGAAACATCATCTTCACGGCAAACATCATCATCAAATCTCTGGTCATCACCTCCGTTCACCGTCACCGTTCCATCACCACCACCGAACAACCACATCGATCTCCGGTCATCTTCACCGTTCTCCGATCTCTTATCTTCATCGTCATCGTTCTCCGATCTCTTATCTTCTCCGATCTCCGGTCATTTTCGTTTGAAGATGATGATGATAATGATGGAGGTTCAGATCTAAATTGTTATTTGAAGATGATGATGAAGATATTTTGATTTTATAAATAATAATAATAATAAAAATAATAATAATAATAATAATAAATATATGGTAAGATTACTAAAATACCCTTAGTTATTTGGGTTAAACTACCGTTGACTGACACCAGGGGGTAAGGTTGCGACATAACAGCAAACAGTAGGGGGTAAAATTGCAATTATTTCGTTAGGGGGGGTAATGGTGCCAATCACCCCTAACCTCAGGGGGTAAAATTGCAGTTTACTCTTATTATTATTAATATTATTATTATTATTATTATTATTATTATTATTATTATTATTATTATTATTATTACTACTATTAGGGAAATTGGCCTGTAATAATCCCTAGTAGACGTCATTGACAGTCCCACTTTTGACTATTCCCCCTGCCAGTCCAACCTTTCACCTATTTTTCCTACACCGGTCCCCTGTTAAAAAAACATAACAGAGTTAAGTTTTTTTTAATAACAAGCATATGTTTTAGGGCTTTTGATTAGAACGACGACACGAGTCCATTGATGTAAAACTTACCTCGAAACAGTGTCTCAAACGACGAAAACAATACTTCAACTGGGTGTTTAAACTTCCAATTCGCAAAAATCAAGTCGTTTGAAGCACCGTTTCGAAGTAAGTTTTACATCAATGGACTCGTATCGTCGTTCTGATCAAAAGCACTAAAACATACGTTTGTAATTTAGAAAATACTTCACTCCGTTAAGTTTTTTTAACGGGACACCGATCGTGGAAAAATAGGTGAAAGATTAGACTGGTAGGATACTAGGAGGAATATTAAAAAGTAATACTGCTAATGGTCAATGATGTCTACTAGGGATTTTTACAAGCAAATTTCCCTCATTGTTATTATTATTATTATTGTTATTATTATTATCTATACTATATTATAATGCAACGAGGGAGGGGTATTTTAAGATACCCAAAATATAAGATCTTCTTCCCTCTTTATTTATAAAAACACCCCTAAAATGCTGGCAACTTGGTCTTTTAAACACTAATTGTATTTTAGTCCCTCATATTATTACACTTAAATCCTTTTATTTTAACAAAATTATGGCTAATTAGTTACACTTATCTCTTTCCACAACAAACTTATAATTATTTTACGTATTCTTGTCATTTTTTATAAACTATAATGTTTAAAAAAATCCAAAGGCACAGTGATGACCTACTCATTTTTGTCGACATTTCGATAGTTATCTTGGTCAGTATTGTTGTGCAGATTAAAACGTACAAGTAGATGATGCATTAGTGTATAAGTGATTAAAGCAATGTGTCCTATCACATTTCAAATGCTCAAAACTCTTTAAGTTGTTGTCATTAGTATCAGTTTAATAATATTCTAACCCTTTTCACTCTGATTTTCATTTGACTAAAATTGTTCGCTAATTTGTTCTTACGACTAGATTAAATTTTGAAACCTTACACATACGGGTTTGATATGAGCTTTGTTCGTATTCTGTATGTTTGGGTGCATACACTTACATGGGTTAGCGGGTAGTAAATTGATATCAAACAAGCTCACTTGTTTTATCTAATTGGTTGTATTAAAAAACTTTATATAATACCATGTTCCCAAAATGGAATTTTAGTTTTCATAAAAAAAAGTTATAGAAACGTTTTTAGAACCATTTTCGTTTTCATAAAACCTTTATTTATAAAAACGTTTTTTAGAAGTTTGGTAAATAAGTTTTCCACCAACAAACTTTTAGGAGAAAAACACCATAATCTAAACATGATACATCTTCAAAAACTGAATACCAGATTCTGTTGCATTTTTTTAGAGATTATAAGTACAAAAATACTCTTATAAATAATATTAGTTAGTTGAAAAAAGCTACAGGTTATTCAATTCGTTGGTTTATAGGTTCTATATATAGTATAATTTATTAATTTTTTTCATTTCAAGAAATTTCTCGTTCTTTAGAATTTTTGGTTTACATGTATTTCAATTTTCTGTTGTGTATGACTTTGATTTATTCTTCCATGCTCGCACTTAATATTCATTTTATTTATTATTCAGTGGTTTTGGAGCTTCAATATTAATTCTTTCAGATCTTTACATGATATATTATTTATTTTTTTTATTTTTATATTATGTTTAACTGTGAACGTCATTTTTTATCCTATATTATTTATGACGGTAACATGATAAAATATGTAACTAAAATACTTCACATTTTTTTTCGGTTCCCCAAACTACTCCAGCTACTACTACTAATGTATCAATTAAAGAGGAGAACAGAGAAGAAACTTATCATCCAAAGGATGTAATAATCAAACAGGAAGTGAAATAAGAAATTCCGAAGGACGTTGATCTCGATGATGACAAATGGTGGTGTGACAATATAGATGACATCCTTGAGATGTTTAAGCCGTATGATTACTAAATTGATCTCATCATGATGCAAAGTACTTGACACTTGAGCTTTTAGTTTTCAACTTTTATATTTAATATTTATATTTCCTTATTTGTGTATTACTTTATATAACTTTTATTTATGTTTAAGACTTATTTGTTTTTTATTTGTGTGTTACTTTATTGCGTCAATGATTTCTTGAAATACTTGTTAATTTAACTTCAAAATTTAATAATTATTATACATGTGTAATACTTATGACATATATCTACAACAATAATGTTATCATAAATAGTATATGAATAAGAAAACTACCAGGAACGGATACCGGAATGCAAAGAGTCAACCCCGCCGTATCGCGCGAGCACCCTACTAGTTATACAGAAATCATATTCAACAATAGATCTTCAAAATTCAAAATAAAGCTTCAGTTCATCTTCAAAAATTCAAAATTCACCATAACACATTCATCGCACTTTACCATGATCAACATCATCTTCCTTATCCTCTCCTTCTGTAACCTTTCCAACATCATCTCCCTCACCACATCATCAAGATCTTCTTATAGCAATTAATGTCTAGGGACTTTATTGTAGATGTTTCGATTTCATGTACTTTTTATATACCGGCGAGTAAAGCACATAAATCTTAATTTAGGTATTCACAATTTCTAACATGGTATCAAGTCTGCGATTCTATTCCATTACCATCGGCCTAACCCTAATCAGTTTTCTTTTTCAATCAATTTTGTTGTTAATCACCTCTTTCCTTTTCTCTTCCGCTGCTCCTCATGATTTAAAAAAATAAAAACAAAGTGGGGATAGAAATAAAACATTTTAATTTTTCAATCTTACTATTACCAATAAAGCACTACGCACACATACTTTGTGATCATTCTCTACGTAATATTAGTTTTGTACTTAATGTTCCTTGCTATATATATGTCATTCCTATGGAGCGTTGACTTTGTGGGTGTGGGTGGGTTGTTTGAACGTCGGCTGTCTATTACATAATTCGTCTGCTTAGTTAGCTTCGAGCCCGCCTTTGTTGAAGTAGACGCGGAATGGATAAGGGGAACGGCCGGAGGAAAACTTTGGCCAAAACTTAAGAATCATATCGTTTAATTGCTACACATGTGAAATGTTTCCATACATTTTATTTAATTTCACAGGAAATGTTTAAATATTGGAGCAAGTGGCATTGTGGTGGATCGTGACGAGTGGATAACAAGTATAGTTCATGATTATCATCTAAACTAATAATATAGTATAATAAAAATCAAGATATAAATAAAAACGGTATTGTGGTTACTTAACTTCATTCCCCACTTGTGT
Organism: Helianthus tuberosus; assembly: GCA_030545235.1. Lineage (NCBI taxonomy): Eukaryota > Viridiplantae > Streptophyta > Magnoliopsida > Asterales > Asteraceae > Helianthus > Helianthus tuberosus. The sequence goes on along the minus strand of CM060433.1, from coordinate 119,442,864 downwards.
CACTTTGATGGATTAGACAAGCTATAGTTGAAGAACCAAAGAATCGTGTTTTGGCCGGAGCCTGTAAACGAGGGTTTGGATCTTGTGAGTGAGCTTGGAGAACAGTCCTGCAAAACAGAAAACCGTTAGGCTCGCCGCAGAGATGGGAGGGCCCCTCTGCGACCACCCTCCGGCGTGAGGATAAGTATTGGTAGAGAGAGAAAGTAGAGAGAGAGAATAGGGACGAAGGTTCAGAAAATCGTACTTGGCTTTGTACTTGATGGGGTATTTATAGTAGTCAACTGAGATGACGTCATTCGTCCAGACGCACTTGAATGGGGGTTCGTCTTCGGAGATATTTGATAGAGAGCGGACATGTTTCAGATGTCCGTTCAAGTGGAGTCCGGTCTCGGATATGTATCTTCAAGTCCCCCAGTTTGTTAAGTCTCGGTAGAGACTTAGCAAACTGTTACTTCAAGTTTTTGTCCTACTTGGATGATGTGTCGCTGCTGGAGTGGTCCGAGTAAATGACGTGGCGTATTTAAAGTGGTGATGATGTGGCATGGGGGTTTTTTCTGACTTGTCTGTCGGTCACCCACCTGTGACGGTAGCGATTCCTTGCGTTGGAATTCGTGAGAAGTGACGGTTTGATTTGATGGCCCCCCACCGACTTACTTTTTCTATAAATTTACTTTTTACTTTTTCATTTTCACTTTCTTCTTCTCTTATCATCTTCTCCACTGTTATCCTCTTTTACCTCTTCTTCTTCTTCTTCTTCTTCAGAGAAAGGTGCGTCCCTTTTCTTTTTATCTTTTTAGTATGGCTCCTGGTAAGGAGAATCTTGCGGAGAGTGTGAGCGTGCTTACCCAACGTCAGTTGGATAAGTTCATTATAGATTATAGGATTCCTCTAGATCTTCACCCGGTCCTTCCTTCCGAAAGGGGAGCCATATATCCATTCCGTCAAGGGAAGTTTCCCTTTTATACTCGCGTCTGCAATTTCGCGAATTATAGGGTTCCTTTTTCTCGCTTCTTGATTAGGGTTCTACAATTTTTTAGGGTTCATATTTGCCAAGTTAATCCGTTCGGTCTTAGCCGCATTAACCATTTTGAAATTTCTTGCCGAGCCCTAGACCAGAAACCGGACCTGAATGTTTTTCGATATTTTTATGAGTTTATCACGGCCGGAGATTGGTATACATTCGCGCACCGGAAGGGTGTCCCCTCCCCGTCCTCCGGCGAGCGGTCTAGTCTAAAAAATTGGAAAGACAATTTTTTCTGGCTGGACGACCGCTGTCTACCGGAGGATATGAGGTGGCGCTTCAAAGATCAGACGATGTCCTTCGATCTTGGTGAAGACTTTGTTTTTAACGAAAGTCTTGTCCGTGCCCTGATTGAGCATAAATCCCCCATTCGTCCCCTTTCCGAGCATTTCCTTTGGTTAGGTCGAGTCAGTTTTTCCTGGGCCCAAGGGGATAGGGATTGGCCGATTATTCGCCGAAAGCGTGATCGTAAGTTCCGGCCCTTTACATCCCCTTCGGCACCATTACTTATTTGTTTTGCTAACTTTCTTTTTGTTTTGAGAATGCAGGTGCCGCAATGTCTCTTCTTGATGCTCTAAAGGTTCCGAGTACGGACGTTTTTGACTTTGACTTTGAGGAACAAGGTGAAGAGGATGTTCCGTTGATGAAACAGGTGGCATCTTCGGCTCATCCGATCCGTCCACTGGTGGATCCGAATGTGACTGGGCCATCTACTGCCGAGGCAACTTCTTCTGTCCCCCAAAGTGCATCCGAACAAGCTACTACCGAAGCTGTTTCCTCCCTTCCGATATCTTCAAAGGATGCTGGTGGTTCGTACGGATCACAAATTGGTAAAAAATCTATCCTTGACGACGTGGATAGTGATCCGGAGTTTCGCAGTTTGGATGAGGCCCTTCAATATCGACCTTCTTCTTTGAAAAAGAAGGGTGCTGGACCGGATGTAGATCTGAAGGTGCGTTCTCGCAAGAGGAAGAATGAGCCCGTCCAGATACGTTCCACTGATCCTCTTCCTTTGCCAAGGTCAAAGAAATCAAAGAAGGATTCTCACTCCGAAGGTAATGTAATGGAAGAGCTGGACGAGCATCTTACTGGAGGTAGGTTTTCTAGGGAGGAGGCCGCATTGGCTCGTAATAAGCCGACTCCTACCTTTTCCGGTGGTTTTCTTCCAAGTACTGAGGCAGAGAATATGGAGACGGAGATTCCGGAGATTTCGAGTAAGGAGAAAGGGAAAACCCATGGTGAGCCCAAGGTGGTGACTTTTTCAGGTACGATGCTGGACTCATCTATAGGTCCGGACCGTTTTATTGATGATGAGGAAGATCAAGTGTCTTCTCTTCCTTCATCTTGGTTCGGACCTGAGTTGTTGTCCTTTTTTCGATATGCAGATTTGTTCTCAGATGACATGGATATTGATCCGGCAATTGCTGAAGACAAATTTATTCCTGATTGGGATGTTCGGAATAAGGACTCAGTGATGGACGCATTGGTTGCAAAAACTCTCCTTTTCAACATAAATACTCCGATAGACCATGCCAGAAGCCGGAAGATGAAGAACCCAGATCTAGGTGCTGCGGTCTTGACTAACCAAGCCCAGTCAAACATCTTTGTGACGGAGCTCTATCGACGATGGGTTGAAGCGGAGTCGGTACGGGAGAACTTAGATAAGGAAACTCGCTTTTTAAAGCGCAAGATTCATAGGAGTCCAGATACGGAGAAGAAGGTTATCCAACTTACTCAAGAACTACAATCTCAGCAAGAAAAAATCAAGGCTTTGACTAGCCAGAGTCAATCTTCTCAAGCGGCTGCAGCTTCGGCAGCTGAAGATAGGGACAAAATATCTGCGGAGTTTAAAAAATTCTCCGAATCGATGAGAGAGAAAGACGAAGAGCATAGGGTTGTTTTGGCGAAGATGGAAACATCTTTTAATAATGCTCGTCTTGCTTATGAAAGCATGATGGCCGGTATGTTTTTTGTTTGGCTTAGTTTGCTTTTTATTTTTCCTTTCTTTCTAACACTTTTTCCAGAGCGGGATACACTTAAATCAGGGGAGGCCGATTTAAAGGCCCAGATTGAAGAGATGAAAGAACGTGAAAAAGAGACTGAAGCGGAGAAGGCAGCTTTGAAGGCTAAGGTGGAGGAACTTCAGGCGACCAAAACGTGGATGCTTTCGGAGGGTGCGAGACTTCTTGCAAAAAACATCCATAAAGGCCCGGAGATGACTGCAGCCGTAGCCGCAGTTAACAACGCAATGAGCTCCATGGGTGTTAATTCCGGCCTTCACAATGGTTACCTCCATGCCTTGAAGAAGAAAACACCTTATGCTGATGTGCCGATGCTAAACCGAAATGCGGCGGAGGAATTAAAGGCCGCGGTTATTTGTTTTGACACTCTGAAGTTTCCGGTGGTGGAAGACCTTCCGAAACTTGTCAACGAGCCGCTTTTCAAAATCAAAGACGCTCTTCATTTTGCAAGTGGGGAGTCTCTGAAGGAATAAGGTGGACATACCCGGCTCCTTGGGGTATGCACCTTGTTTTGATTTTGGATGAATGTAATGATGCTTTTACCTGTGTATTGACAATTATCCTTTGTAAATGGTTTTATAATTTCCGGTTTATACAAGTCCGGTAAATTTTTGATGTAATCACTTGTTTATACATGCGTCCATGTTTTGTGTTTTACATTTTCTTTTTTCTAGAACGTTCATTTTAAAACACGGATCCGATTTTTTGTTTTCCAGGATAATTTCTAAGTGAAGGGAAGAATATGAACGAGACCAGTTCATTCCTACCTTTTAGGGTTAGCATCCCTAGTTCGGCCGAAAATTATACTTGTGTTGCAACATTGTTAAAGATAGAAAATTTTATCATTCTATTTTTCTTATCCGGAGTTGTACTTCTCCGATTAACACATAGTAAAAACATTTTATGTAATCCGTGGGTAAAACCTTCCACGGTTCTTGGAATTTATAGATTGTTCGGTGCGGGCAAAACCATCCGCTTTACAAGGAAATAAAAGGAGTGACGGAGGCCGTAGCTTCCGTATTACAATCTTATTTTTAAAGTAAGAACAACTTTGTTTTTAAAGAAAACACTTCTTTAGGTGCGTTCCGTTCCATGTGCGCGGGACGAGGGTCCCGTCCATTTTCTTGAGCGTATATGCACCGTCCTTTCCTGCGGTGTTGATCAGGTAAGGACCTTCCCATTTTGGAGCCATCTTTCCGGTGCCTTCAACCAAGCTTGCTTCATTACTCCACATGACATAGTCCCCGACCTTAAACCGGACCTCTTTCACTTTTGAGTTATAATGTTTTTCCAACTCTTTTTTATATTTCGCTTCTCGGATCGCCGCAAGATCTCTCCTTTCTTCGGCTAGGTCCAGGTTCAGAAGGAGTTCTCGTTCGTTTTCTTCTTGACTTAGCTGCATGCGGGGGGTAGGTATCCCTACTTCAGCGGGAATGACTGCTTCGGTACCGTATGTTAAGCTGAAGGGGGTTTCCCTATTGCTCGTCTTCGGCATCGTTCGGTGGGCCCATAGGACGTGCGGGAGCTCATCTACCCATGAAACGCCTTCCTTCCCCAAGCGCTTTTTAATGCCCTCCACAATGCTGCGGTTGGCTCTTTCTACCTGCCCATTGGCCTGGGGATGGGAAACCGAAGCAAAATTCTGCTCAATGTGCATTCTTTCGCACCATGTCTTGAATGGTTTCTCTGCAAACTGCTTCCCGTTATCACTGACTATACATAGCGGCATCCCGTATCTGCACACTATGTTTTCCCAGACAAACCTCAGTACTTGATCTCCTGTGATGATCCGGAGGGGTTTGGCTTCAACCCATTTTGTAAAATAGTCAATGGCAACCAACAGGAACCTTACCCCTCCGGTGGAAATAGGGAAAGGACCCACAATGTCAATCCCCCATTTCTGAAACGGCCATGCCGAAGTTACAGGAACGAGGTTGTTCTTGGCTCGGTGGCTAATGGGAGCGTGCCGCTGGCAGTCTTCACATGATTGAAGCTCGTTAACCGCGCTTTGATGCATACCCGGCCAGAAGTATCCGGCGTTCATGACTTTAGCTACGACCATCCTCGGTCCGGCGTGGATGCCGCATATTCCCCAGTGGATTTCTCTTATGACATAGCTGGCTTCCTTCGGTGTTAAGCATTTCAGGAGCGGACCTAAAAAGGTCTTACGGTAAAGTTGCCCATCGTGAATCTAATACTGCAACGCTTTTACCTTTAGCTTCCGGGCCTGAGCTTTGTCTTCTGGGAGCGTCCCTTCTTTCAAGTAATCCACAATCGGAGTCATCCAAGAGTTTTCAAGCATGGAGACTGACATGACTGACCCCGTCTGTTGGATGGCCGGGGTTTGCAAGGTTTCGACTAAAACTTCTTTGGATAAATGACAAAATGCTACGGATGCGAGCTTGCTTAAGGCATCGGCCTTTTTGTTCTTGCTCCGCGGTATGTGTACTATCTTGCAAGAGTCAAAAGAGGAGATTAAGCTGTTAACTTGCTGGAGATACCGAACCATGTTATCCTCTCGTGCTTCGTACTCTCCGCTGACTTGATTGGCTACCAACAATGAATCAACATGTGCTAGTACGGAGGTTGCACCGGCCTTAGCCGCGGTTTGGAGTCCCGCAAGAAGGGCTTCGTATTCGGCCTCATTGTTTGAAGTTTTAAACTCAAATCTGAGAGCATAAGTGTATTCTATTCCTTCCGGATCTATTAAAGTTAAGCCTGCTCCCGACCCTTCTTTACTGGATGCTCCATCCGTATATAAGTTCCACACCTTTGGCAGGACGGATTTTTCTTTGGTGCTTTCTCCGGTTGGTACTTCCGTGAGGAAATCTGCCACTGCCTGGCCTTTCACCGGACCTCTGGTTCGATAGGTGATATCGAAAGCGCTAAGTTCAATTGCCCATTTAGTGCGGCGTCCGGAGACCTCTGGCTTTCTGAGAATTTGTTGAATCTGGAGGTCAGTCTGCACCTCTATATTGAAAGCTTGGAAGTACCTTCGGAGGCGTCTAGAGGCGTGTACCAAAGCGAGTGCCAACTTTTCAATCATCGGGTATCGAGTTTCATAATCTTTCAAGATGCGGCTTACATAGTAAACCGGAATTTGAGATTGACTCCGATGTACTACAAGTACTGCACTTATAGCGAAATGAGAGGCGGAGAGATAAACTGTGACTGTTTCTCCAGTGATTGGTGCGGTCAGAGTGGGTAAGGACCCAAGACAAACTTTCAATTCTTGGAACGCCGAATCAGCTTCCGGTGTCCACTCTATTTGGCCCTTTCCCGTTCGTTTTTTCAACACATTCATGAAAGGAATAGAGCGATCAGCCGCTTTTGAGACGAAGCGATGGAGAGCAACGAGCTTCCCGTTTAGTGACTGAATTTCTTTGACAGTTTTGGGAGGCTGCATGGAGACTACCGCTTTGATTTTATCCGGATGTGCTTGGATTCCGGACTGGGTTATCCATACACCGAGAAACTTTCCTTCCTCTAAACCAAAAGAGCATTTTTTTGGGATTAAGTTTAAGGTTGATACTCCGAAGCCTGGTGAAGGTTTCGAGTATGTCGTCAATCATGTTATCTTCGGCCTGACTTTTTATGACCAGGTCATCCACATAAATTTCCAAGTTCCTTCCGATCTGGTCCTTGAATGCCTTATCCATCAGCCTCTGATACGTAGCTCCGGCATTTTTCAATCCAAACGGCATTTTGGTATAACAAAAAAGCCCTTCATTGGTTACGAATGTTGTCTTGTCTTCGTCCTCTAAAGCCATCTGTATCTGATGATAGCCTTTATATGCGTCCAAGAAGCATTTAAGACGAAAGCTGGAAAGGGAGTCAATCTTTAGATCGATCTCCGGCAAAGGATAACAATCCTTCGGACACGCGTTGTTTAGATCGGAAAAGTCTACGCACATTCTCCAGGTTTTATCTTTCTTGGTGACCATCACTGGGTTAGAGACCCAGGTTTGGTAACGTACTTCCCGGATGATTCCGGCACTTAACAACTTTCGTACATCCTCGGAGATTGCTTTGTTTCGGGCTGGAGCCATGTTTCTTTTTCTTTGAGCTACTGGTTTTGCTGAATGCGACACTTTCAATTTATGTTCGGCCAAACATCGGGGAACTCCAACCATATCAGAGGTTTGCCATGCAAATACATCAAGTGAAGTGGATAAAAGCTTCCACAGTTTCTTTTTGGTTCGTTCCGGGAGTTGGGCCCCGACCGCAATTTTTTGCTCCGGAAAATGCGGGTGGATAGCCCATTCTTCTGTGAGGAGGTTCAGAGGATTGACATTACCATTACTTTGTCGTATTTCAGCTACGCATATTGTAGACTCGGAGTGCAAAGTTGCCACTCCTGCTTCGGTGGGGAATTTTAGCGATCCGTGAATAGTAGAGCTGATGATACCGAAGGCGCACATACCGGGCCTCCCTAGTATAACATTATGCACGGACCTTGCTTCCACCACTAGATACGTCAAGTTTACGGTTCGGACCAGACTTCCTTCTCCCAATGTTGTAGGTAAAGTGATTTGCCCTATAGGCTGCACCACTTCTCCGGAGAAACTTACCAATGGCATTGAGACTCGTATCAACTTTGCTTTGGTCTGCGGAGCTAATTGCTGAAAACATTGTTGATACATGATCTCGGTGGCACTTCCGCTATCAACATAAATCCTCCGGACCTTGTGTCCTGCTATGATCGCAGACACTATGATTGGTCCGTCTTTGATTTCTCCGGGATTAATGGGAGGGAAAGTGATGGGCTGCTGCATCCAAGCGGCCATATGGTGATTGGATCGCTTGATGCCTTGGTTATCCACCTTCCTGATCATGCAAATTGCCGGTTGATTGTTCGGATTATCCCCCGAATTTCCCGAAGATTTACCCTCTTTTACTTCTTTCACCAAATGCGATAGTTTACCGGACCGTACTGCTTTTTCTATTTCTTGTTTTAAAGACCAACAATCGTCGGTATTGTGACCCCGAGCGTGATGGTAATCACAATACTTCTTGGAGTTCTTATCACCTGGATTTCGGAGCTTTGGTGGGACGGGGAAACTTGCACCTTCGGCGCTGAGGATTTCACTAGGGGTTTTGGATAGATCCAATAAATTATAGAATCTTGACCCGGAGTTCCTCCCTCGTTGAGGTCTATCATTCCTGCTGTAAGGATGTGGTCGTCCTCTATTACCGGACGGGGCTTTATCAAATACGGACCCTCCATTTTTCTTCCAGGAAGACATCTTATGGTCTGACTCCGGAGCTGGATTACATGCATTTTTCCCCCGAGCAAAAGCTCTGGCCCGCTCCATTAGTACTTCCATCGTTTTTGGGAGATTCTCGTGTAGTTTCTTGACCAGCTGGTTGTTCCGGACACCATGACAGAATCCGGAGATTCTTAACTGATCGACTACCCCACTGATCTGCATGCTTTCCCGGTTGAACCGGTCGATGAAACTATCCAGAGATTCTCCATCCCTTCTCCGGATGTTGTGAACTTCAGTGATTTCTTTTGAATAGTGCCTTTGCTGGCTAAAATTCTGGAGAAATAATCTTCGGAACTCTTCGAAATCGTTGATCTCTCCTTCATTCAGCGCATCAAACCACACCCGGGCAGCTCCGGTTAGTGTTTGCGCGAACATGAAACACCATGCCGGCATCGGCCACTGTTCTACTCGTGCGGCTCCATCGAAGTCGAACATATGATCATCTGGATCAGTCGTACCATCATATTTTTTAACTGTAGTTGGCATTTTGAGCTTCGGAGGTAGCTTGGCGTGTGTGATGCGAGCGCTGAACTTGGACTTGGCAGTCATGGAAACTGGATGGTATGGCTTGGTAAGTTCCGGATCATTAACTACGTCCATTTGCGCTTCATTTCGTCTTATCATAGCTGGAGATGGTCCGGACGAATCCTGCACATATCCCGTGTAAGTTTCCGAGGTGACAACTGTGGAGAAAGTAGGAGGGGTGAACATCGTAGGACCCATAGTCCTTACCGGAGTTTCATCATTAAAAAGCCTGGTTCGTAAACCAAGGAGCTGTTCATCTCTAGCTTGTTGTGCTTTCAACCTTCGCAGAAGACTTGCATTTTTTGAGAGAAACTCCGCATCGAACTCTGATGCTTGCGAAGTAGGAAGTAAAATGAATGGCAAGGTTGTTCCCGGTCCCACGGATGGCGCCAATTGAAGAACCAAAGAATCGTGTTTTGGCCGGAGCCTGTAAACGAGGGTTTGGATCTTGTGAGTGAGCTTGGAGAACAGTCCTGCAAAACAGAAAATCGTTAGGCTCGCCGCAGAGATGGGAGGGCCCCTCTGCGACCACCCTCCGGCGTGAGGATAAGTATTGGTAGAGAGAGAAAGTAGAGAGAGAATAGGGACGAAGGTTCAGAAAATCGTACTTGGCTTTGTACTTGATGGGGTATTTATAGTAGTCAACTGGGATGACGTCATTCGTCCAGACGCACTTGAATGGGGGTTCGTCTTCGGAGATATTTGATAGAGAGCGGACATGTTTCAGATGTCCGTTCAAGTGGAGTCCGGTCTCGGATATGTATCTTCAATAGTAAATCAAGGTATTTTATTGTAAATAGAAGCCTAACTATAAACTTGCGACCCATCAATAAATTCAGCCATGAACTAAACATCATATGTTTTAATGCTATATTTAATTAAAAAGAAACGAAAAAATCACTTGAACCAACAAGCGTGTATATGAATAAATCGGGCACTTGACCAAGTGTGTATATGAATAAATCGGGCACTTGATCATATTTTTTTGGGTAAATTACTTTTTGAGTCACTTTTTTTTTATAGGTTTTAACCACTTGAGTCCAAAAGTAAAAAGTTTAACGACCTGAGTTCCCATAAGCATTTTCTTTAACCATTTGAGTCCAAATTTCTAACTCCATCCATCAAGTTTGTTAACTATGAGGGTAATTTGGGCATTTACACACAAAGTACAAGTCTTATATGCACATTAGTACAAGTCTCTTCTCTATCTCTAAACACCAATGCCCATCCACCATCCCCACCACTGCCCCACCATCATCCCCACCACTGCCACCACCATCGCACCATCGCCACCTCCAAACACCCACCACCACCGTCTCACCCCACCACCGTGATGGAGTCCTCCATGGCCGTTATGTGTTGTACAAAAGAAACCGACTAGAGCACGTAAGTACGTAACAAACCACATTTGTCCACTACCTGATCTCCACTCCGGCCACCGTCCGCAACCGTCTCCCTCCGCCGCACACCTCCACTCCACCCCCCACTTCACAGACATCACACTCTCTACAGCCTACACACACATATGTACTTATAATTGATAATTCTCTATCTGTCTATACATCCGGCGAACAAAGGGGGAAAACGAAAACGTACTCCTAGAATGCGATTTCCACATAAATAATGCACGCTAAAATCCGTCTACCTAACAGTGGACACAACACTCCGTCACCGCCGGCATCTCCGCTCCGATCTCCTCGTCTGCGGCATCCTCGTGCCGGAAAATCCTCCGGTAAGTTTCCGTTCGCCGTTACTAACCGTTCACTCGCTCAACGGATCGCGTGGATCGTTCTATCGGTTCTGTTACGTCGCACACCGTGACGGATTCCTCCATCACTATCATCTTCACCACCGATCATCTAGAATGGGTCATCTTCACCACTGATCACTCTCTCTGTTCCGACTCTCACTCTCTCTCACTCTCTCTGAATCTCTCTCTAGATTTGTGAAAGTGTGTGTGGGAGTTTTGTATAAAAGGAAAGAAGAAGTGGAAGGGAGAGAATGAAAGACCAGAGAGATAAGCGTGAAGAAAGAGAAAGAGAAAGTGTTTTTTTATTTTTTAAAATATAAAGGTATTTCAGTTATTTAACAATATTTAACCAAAAAATTCTAACAGTGTTAGAAATTTGGACTCAAATGGTTAAAGAAAATGCTTATGGGGACTCAGGTCGTTAAACTTTTTGCTTTTGGACTCAAGTGGTTAAAACCCATAAAACACAGAGACTCAAAAAGTAATTTACCCTACTTTTTAATTATAAATTTTGTTATCCCTTTATTTTCTTTTGTTCACGATTGTGAGATATGATCTTCAATCTATACACAATTTTAGACTTCTCCACTTCACATAAGTAGAAGAGTTAATTACATAGTTAGTTTCTATGGTTTGCACAAAATAACATACTTAGATACTAATAGTTTAAAATCACCTTCTAAGATATTAAATTTTTATTTTGTAACGTTTGAATGTATTAACTTCTAGGGTATTAACATAGTTAGTCCATGTGGTTTGCACAAAATAACATAATTAGGTACTAATAGAATGTGATTTTAAACCTACAAATAACGTTAATACCTCCAAACGTTAAAAAATAAAAAGTTAATACTCTAGAATGTGCTTTTAAACTATTAGTGTATGTTACTTTGTACAAACCATATGAACTAGCTATGTAATTAAGTCTAAGTAGAAAAAGAAAGAAGGATAAAACAAAAAAAGAACAAAAAAAAAAAAAGAAAAAAACTAGACAGTAGTATTGAAAAACCATGAAATCATGAAAAATTGAAAAGTTAGAATCATAATTTTACTTTTGAAATACCGTTACATGCCCAAAAAAAAAAAAGGGTAAAATCTCAAAAAGAAAATATTTCAAACATCAGGTTCTTAAAGAGAATATATATGGGATACGATTAGTCAAAGTGGATATATATATAATGATTTTCTCTTCATTTATTTATTATGTATTTGACTATCTTCGATCTCCCGTTCATTTGATTATTTCTCAGCATCCTCCTCCAACCATACGCCCACCATTATAAACATAAAAACCGCCTTACCTGTTTTGGTATAATCATTATTCTAACAAATATGAAGCTATTTCAACTTTACCATTTACTCATCTTCCTTGTATCATCTGCAATGGCAAAGTTGTAAGATTAAATATATTATGTAACAATATTTAATCTATAGCCATTATAATCATTTACATAATAAAGATCAAAATATATAATAACCTATTATTTAAATTAGTTGGTAATTGTTGATGGACCATATTACCCTTAGTAACTAATTAGGTTTCCTCCTGGGTACTTATATAAGGAGAATTAAGTGGAGGTTAAAGGGTTACTCAGTTTCACACCCCATTAGACATAACATCAAATTCGTTCTCCTTCTCCTAACCGATACCCTTTTCGGTTCTCTAAGCCCCATCATCAGTCAGCACCCTAAGGAGGAACCAAATCACGATGACAAGCATGTCGAACTCCATTACTGGATTCTCCACTGGACTTTCTGCTGTGACAGGTATGATTTACTGTTTTCCCTCATGCTCAAACAGAACTGAACCAACAAAAGTATGCCATGACAGGGTGCAATGATACATGCGGGAACGTGAGGATTCCATACCCTTTTGGAATCGGTGCGAACTGTTCTGTCAACCGATGGTACACCGTTGATTGCAACTCCTCGACGCCATATCTACCTGCACTCAACCACCTAGAACTCTTGGGTGTCAACTTGGCAGATCAAATAGCCATTGTTAATGTGCCAAAGATCTCTGACTGCCAGAGCCGAGCCAGGAACAGCAGTGAGACGGTAAGCATCGATCTTGGTAGGAGCCCCTTCCTGTTTTCCAAATCAAAAATAAATTTGTTTTTGAAGGGTGTGGTAACGCGGTTATGATGGATAATGAGTGTGCTCACCGGGTGTTCCACTACTTGTCGAAATGAGACTCTTATCGATACAAACAATTGTTTTGGCACCAATTGTTGCCAAACCACAATTCCTCATTATGTAAAGTCATTCAGCATTAACTTGGAAAGGCACGGCGAATATGGAATGTGTGGGTCTGGCTTCTTGGTGGATGAAAATCCGTATGGTAATCGAAGCTTCTCTAATCGATCTATCGCTAGGGAAGACGCTTTTGTTCCGGTATCACTTCTTTGGACCCTAGAAGAAGCTGACGTCAATCGCATAACTTGCTGTGATAGCCTGGAACTGCAACTATTTTGGGTTAGTCGCAGCGTGGATCGCGGTAATAATATTTCAATGGATATTCAGAAATGTTTCGCGTATACCTATGTAGATGGAACTCCTTATCTCCCAGATGGATGCGAATGTATGTAATTTCATAATTCCTATGTTTATAGGGTACTTGTATTTGTTGTTTTTTCTTAACATGATGTGCCTATAGTTACAGAAGAGTGTACAAGGTGCAGGAACAGTGGAGGTTTCTGTGATGATGGTGCAGTTTATGATGTTGATGGGTTAATTACCAAATGGAACTTTACTTGTGCCTTTAGCACACCTGATCCTGAGAGTGTTACAGAATTAATCAAATCAAGCAAATCATCCTTGGGTGTTATTCTAGGTACTATTTTATTTCTTTTCTCTAGTTTTTGGTTTTTAGTTGCAATTAACAGAGATGTATCGTTCTCTGCCTTAGCTCAAAATATGACGAAAAGAAAATTTTCGTAGTTTATGGCCGTCAAGGACGACTTCTGAGTTTAGATCCTTTGAGCATGAATCATTGACTTCTGATAAAGTTTAGGCTACTTGCAAACTTAACATTTTATATTGTCCTTCTTTCAGGTGTTAGTATAAGCATGGGTGCAGTTTTTCTTGTGGTTGGCAGCTATGTATTGTACCAAGTGATCAAGAAAACAAAAGACAGGAGAAGAAGACAAAGGTTATTCAGGAGAAATGGTGGTTTACTTCTAAAGCAACAGGAAGAAGCTCACCCATCTTTAGTTGATAAAACCATACTTTTCACGTCACATGAGTTGGAGAAAGCCACCGACCACTTTAACGAGAATAGAGTTTTGGGCAGAGGAGGTCAAGGTACAGTCTACAAAGGTATGCTAGCTGATGGAAGGATTGTGGCAGTCAAGAAGTCAAAGATAGTTGATGAAAGTCAGTTACAACTGTTCATCAATGAGGTGGTCATTCTTTCTCAAGTAAATCATAGAAATGTCGTCAAATTATTAGGACGTTGTTTGGAGACGGACGTCCCTCTCCTGGTTTCTGAATTCATTCCAAATGGTACCTTATTGGATTGTCTTCAAAACGAGAGCGACGAGTTCCCAATTTCTTTAAATATGAGATTGCAAATCGCTACAGAGGTCGCAGGAGCACTTGCTTACTTGCATTCAGCAACTTCCATTCCAATATACCATAGAGACATCAAAACAAGTAATATACTTTTGGATGATAAGTATCGAGCGAAGATTTCTGACTTTGGAACTTCAAGGTTCGTATCAGTAGACCAAACTCACTTGACTACCTTAGTCAAAGGTACATTTGGCTATCTAGATCCTGAGTACTTCCAATCAAGCCAATTTACAGAAAAGAGTGATGTCTATAGTTTTGGAGTTGTGCTGGTTGACCCCTTGACGGGAGAAAGACCAATTTCCATGACTAGATTTGGTGAACATAGAAGTTTGGCTACACACTTTATGTTGGCTATGGAAGAAGATCGCGTTATGTCTATTTTTGATGCAAAGGTGGTAAAGGAAGGTGCTACGGATGACCTCTTGGCAGTAGCTAACCTTGCAATGAGATGTTTAAATTTAAATGGGAAAAGTAGGCCAACAATGAAAGAAGTAGCTGCGGAGTTAGAAGCCATCAGAATGTCGCATGTTCCCTCCACTCTTCAAACTAAATATGAACACATGATGTATGAGGAGGATTTTTCAACGATAAACTATGGCGATTCAACGTGAACATTCAAGAGCTGTGATGATAATATCGGCATGTGATCCTATAAAAAAGTATATTATCATTCGGACTATGAATTAGACGAAATTTATACTGATTGAATTTGCTTACTTCATGAAAGTAATGTTTATAGATTAAGATAACAATTCGATTTATCATGTACTTTCCAAGTTACACCTTTAACTTAATCTTTTGGATAAATCTTTCATACATCTATCGTTTATATTTTTTTTATACATATGCTTAGACCATTATTTGTCAATATGACTCACAATAGAAGTATAAACATGGTCATGTAACAGTGTATGAGTGACATTTTGAGAGAGAAGTTCATGATGTTACTGAATGGCATCAAAGTTACAAGCTGGTATAGTTTTATTATTCATAGATGTGTCAAAAAAATGTGAAAGTAGGATTTCAAGACGAATGGAATTGGGTCCGAAGGTTGGGCCGGACTGTACAATCCACCATTGTGGCTGTCTCCCGGCCAGAAGAGACTAAAGAGCACGCAGATGGCCGCATTTGAGATCGCATCGCCTCAAGCCATCTGAAATTAACAGTTTTATTTATGGTCACCTAGGTCGCTCACGACTGAAGGGTGCTTTTTTTAAAACCACTACTATTCCCAAAATTTTATAAGTTAGAAATTAAAACATAGTACAATCTCATAGTCAATACTTTGGTTAAATGATAAAAAAAATATTGGCCAAGAAAATACAACAGTTAATTCAGCACATGTTTATAAGCATTACATTAATGCCATCAGTCCATCACTAGTATTTCGTGTTTACAAATATACTTCGTAGCAATTAAAGAGATGATAATGAAAATTCTTGCATTTGTTCCTCAAACAAACCGTTTATAAGCATATCTAGTGTTTCAGCTAAGTAGCTAACATGAGAAGTTTCCAACTTTGGTCTGGGCTTTTAAACTTTGAAGAGCTTTTGATATAATGTGAGAGGCCCAACTTTTTCTAATACAAAATTAACATTAATGGGCTGCTGTTGAGTGGGGGCCTCCCCTCTCCAAGGCCAATCCTGAGGATTCAAGTGTCTTGGATTTGGATGAGTCGAAAAACAATCGTTAGACTCTAACGAATTAAATTATTAAACTATTTTTCTAATGTTATTACTTATTAGGTTGCTTATTAGGTATTGGGCCAAAAATGTTTTACCTATGCCCAACAAAAATACGCCCCCTGGAGATTTTACTGACAATCAATAATTAAAATCAAGATTTTACTTACAACATTTAACACTAAAGTACGTCACCCATTTATCTTTCTAAGTACAAATTAAATCCAATCAAGTTTCCATATCCTTCCATTGTAACGTAAATGTAACATATAAAAAAGTTGGTTCTGTTTAGTCATTACTATTTCAAATTTAACAAAATTTATTTTAAAGGAAGGAGGTCACTAAATAATATTTATAATTGTTCAATTCAAGTCATTCAATGAAACCTAATGCTATTACCTATATAAAGAAATTTGAGTGATTTTATTAAAACAATATTAAAATTTCGGTACTCAAGGCATTATAGTCTAGTGACGTCTTATCTTAATGGTGGGATAAGGTCACAGGACCATTAGGTCCTAGGTTCTATTCTCACAAGGGAGCTTTTCCCGTTATGTCATGATGATATTCCAGTGATTTAAAATTGCCATTCAAAAAAATATATTAAAATTTTGTTAATCCATGATTTTATACTAGGAACAACAATTTCTATCCATAGGTTACATCTAATCTGAGTTATCTTGATGATGTCTAATATATTGGCTAGATAATTAATGTTGACAACAGATTAGAAAAATACATAAAAGATCGAGTCAATCCTTTTGCAAATGAACATTTCCTTGATTACACTATTGGTGTTGAATTCTTCCTATTATTTTTACTTTAATCTTAGACAAAGCGTAGACGTGTGGAATGTGGGCGTTTTTTTCCCAAAAACGCCAAACCACGCCCACCTTACGACCCCCGGGGCGTTTTTTTTCAATTTTTTAATGGCGTTCTTATAACAACGCTTGTGCCCGGCTCAAATTTCGAAACTTTACCGTCGAGAAACGGTAACATTATTTAAAAATTATTTTTTTAATTCAACATTTAACCCTATTTAAATCCCAATTTTCATTCATTTTTTATAAACTTTTCACCTATACTCTCCATTTTTTAAAAAACTTCTCCACTATTCACCCACAATCATTAATCCCTACCGACCCCCATTCGGTGTGCCTTCGAGACCCGGTAACCCCAATGTATATCGGCCGAACACCACGTAAACGCAACCGAGCTTCAACCTACAAGAGATGGATCCTAACGTATTTGCGTACGCCCAAATACAAGCATCGGCCGGTTCCCAACCATTCTTTCAAGTTCCTCAAACCTTTCAAACCATGGGCGGTGCGCAACCGTCTACTCAAGATACCGATCCGCAGATAGAAACGTTACCAGAGACACAACCCGAACTCGAGCAAAAAATACGGACTCTAGCTTAATAGTATTTTATTTATTTATTTCGGTTTTTTTTTATTCTTATTTCCGGTTTTTTTAAGAATGTAATGTTTTTTATTTAATGAATTTTATTAGTTTTAATTAAAAAAAAACTAATAATTGTGTAATGATTGACGGGGCATTATTGTGCATTATCACCACTGCGCCCTTTGTGAAAATGCCCCTTAGCTGACTAGGATTACACGTGACGGACAACGCCCATTGGTGGGGCATTATTTATTGTTACCACTACGCATGGTCTTAAAGTGGAAAACTCCACTAAAGTAAATTCTACACTTCGATAATTCCCCATCCAGTACGTCTCTACAGACTCACCATCATAATTTATAATTGAGTAAATTTCTGTTTTGCTCCCTGTGGTTTGACCGTTTTAACGGTTTTGCCCTAATCCTTTAAAAATAGTCATTTTACTCCCTGATCTATGATGCTTATCTCTATTTCACTCGCTGCCCCTAACGCCATCCAATTCAACCGGTAAATCCTTGTCACATGCCCCTCACATGAGGGGCATTTTAGTCTTTTCTCATATTTTAGATATTTTGTTATTATATATAATATAATACATATATAAAACATATATATACTTTCTTCTATCTCTACATGCTCTCTCTCC
Source organism: Helianthus tuberosus (assembly GCA_030545235.1). Taxonomy (NCBI): domain Eukaryota; kingdom Viridiplantae; phylum Streptophyta; class Magnoliopsida; order Asterales; family Asteraceae; genus Helianthus; species Helianthus tuberosus. Next base: position 119,424,972 of record CM060433.1, on the reverse strand, counting down.
TCCGTAAATCAGTCTCACCATCAACAACCTCCCCACCAACAGCCACCATCCTGCACCACCACCACCATCATCCACCGACCACCGCTAACCACCACCTGCCGACACCACCCACCACCCCACTAACCACCACCTGCCGACACCACCCACTAACCACCACCTGTCGACACCACCCACTAACCACCACCTGCTGACACCACCCACAACCACTATCCCCTACCGACCACCATCACGACCGTCTCTGTAACGCCCCGCTTTTGTAACTTTCCATAGTTAGAAATATTGTCGTATGTTTCTATTTTCGGAAACTTGCATTTCTTGTAATCGTATTTCGCTTCGTATCATTGTAATCTGAGACTTCAATCGTAATAAAAATTTATTTATTTCATACGAACTATACTCCGTTTATTTTTTACTTGCTTAAACATTTAACCTTTGTATACATTTGATACATACTCGTACCCTTCTAAATACATGCGTAACTTACAATCGATACATGATTCTAGATATCTTATACGTACTTGAATATACGTTTACAAATAATAGGCTATCCTTTCATACCTATTAATACCTACATATATGTTTATTATCCGTGATATGCCTATTTATATACATAATGTTTACTTAGTTATATGTAGGTATACTTTAAATACATAATTCAGCTTATATGTATCTAATAAAGGAACAAAAAAAATGGACAAAAGTTGGCTGGTTTCGGCCAGCATCAGACGCCCCCAACAGGACCGCACGTTGGGTGATTTTGGCCCATTGTCACTACACTAATTATAATATCTTATAGTGATGTTTATATGAAATATTAGTACTTAATGGTAAAAAAAGATATAAACAACTAAATAAGGCCCAAGATCTACGGCCAGATCATGAGCAGCCTTAGGCTGTCTTACTTTAACTCCATTCTTCTAACTCCTTGAATTAATTAATAGATTCTTATAATAAGTAAATTAATTAAATAATAACTTAATATACATATATCAAAGCTAGTTTACAAAAACAAAAACAAAAAAGATAAGCAGCCCTCCAAAACAACAATCTTTTTTTTTAGCCAACAATAGGTTGATTTTTGGCTCCATCTTCCCACCTAATTGCATTTAAATGCCAACCAACTTAACCTTAATCATTCCCTATAAATACTAAGTGTTCTCCAAGACATTTACACTTTACAAATCATCTAAAACACTCTCAAATCCTCCCCAAATCAGCTGCTAAACACAATTTCGAGCAGAAACACCAACCTTCACAAAAGTATGCATAACTCTCTCATTTCGTGTCCGATTCACTCCATTCTTCTTCCCACTTGCTTGGAACAACCTTAGGAACATTTTCAGAAGTTTTCCATGGAAAACCAAGCTCTGGAATGTCACCAAAAAGGCTCCAAAGTGGACTGTTCGTTTTTGTTTTCATCTAAACTTGTTTAATCTTAATAAACTTTAGTCTATCTCATCTCAAACCTATGTCCTAATGCTCATAATCAATAGAATGGATAGTTGGGCTTAAAAACAAGGCTGAGAAATGTTAAATCAGAGGTTAAAACCTCACAAACATTCTGTTTTAGTTAGGGTTTTACCCACAAGAAGTGTTCAAGCTTGAAGCTTGATGAATGTGTGATTGATTAGACTAGCTTGGGCTATCTTTCATAAAAATACACTCACTTCTTGATGTTTTCTCATAGATTAGTTGTTGTGTTTCATTATTTCTTGTAAGTTCATGACCCTCCTTGTTGTTTACAACAAGTGTAGTGGTGAACAATAGAGGTACCTAAATGGAAGCTTTGTTCTTCCTACTCAATGATACTTAGAGGTGCCTAAATGAAGATTTTAATCTTCTACCTCATGCTTGACATGTATGATATAGTGATACTCATATAACTTACGTAATATATTCAACAACACCGAACTCTTGATGATGAACAAGTGGACATTGTCAAGTTAGTAAGTATATCATCTAAACATCATATGTGGTGAATGATTATTTTCATATGGCTATGTTCATGTTGTTTAAATTCCGAATCTATAATCTTCCGTTATTCCCCAAACTCATACATCTATGTTCCTTTGTGTAGAAGGACAAGGTGCTCCAAACTAAACCACCAACACTCGCGGGATATCAAGTTGGAAAGCTTGCAAAAACCGTGAGTATACTCGATCCCGTTTTCTTTTTATCACTTTGGGATGCAACATGTATGTTATACAAAATTACACAACACATGAAACTATTTTAAACTCTATCCATGCTTAACATGAAACTATATGATGCTTGTTTAGACTTGTTATGCTAATGTAAACTATTTGTGTCGATATATGCTTCATTAACTTTGCTAGCCTACCTTAACAATTATAGTGCTATAGGAGTAATGCACCGCCCACGATTCTTAGGGTATTTGTAACACCTCGTAAAATCACGTCCAATGAAGTATTGACACGTGTAATAAACCCTAATGAAGTCAAACATTGAATTTAAGGGACTAATTTTTCGAAAAATCAAAAACTTTGATTGTGGAAGGACTGGAAGTGTTAACATACCTAAAATAAGTCTCTAAATAACCTCATACGGTATTTATATTCACAAATGAGCCGCTTGTCGATCGAGTGTAGCCGTTTGCGGAATTAATTGAAAGTTTGCGCAATGAAGGGTTAAAAGCGTCAACATGTTAATCCTTACCTCTGAATGACCTTTTGACAAACCGAGAGCTTCATGGTATTTTATTATACTCTCGATAATGCCAATTATTGGCCAACCAAGGTATTTATGCCTATAAGTAAAGTTACGCGCAATTTTGCAGGTTAGGGGGGCTAAAAGTGTCAATATGTTTAATTATACCTCTGAATGACCTTTTAGCGAACCCGAAGCATCGTAATGTTTAATAATACTTTCAAGAATGCCTAATATGGATTAGATAAGGCTTCAATGCTATTAATTGATGAGATGCGCAAGTTTGCGCAATAGAGGGACCTAAAGCGTCAACTTTTCAATCTACGCCTTTCGGTGACCATCTAAGCAAACAGGAGTGTAGTAATATTTAAGTATATGATTGGGAATGCCCATTATGGGCCATGGAAGGCTTGGATGTCAGTAAACGACATTTCACGCAACTTTGTGTGATTAAAGGACTAATCGCGTCAAACTGCAAAAGTATGCCGATTCGTATGGTAACGGACCTTCCGGAATATAACCATGAGTTAAACATTCTCTAATTATCCTTTATATAGCTTAGATATAGGCTTAGAGGTGTTTGGTGCGCAAAAATAAACTTTTAAGTCATGCAGGGACTAAAAGTGTCAAAAAGTGCACAAGTTTGCATTTCACGCATATCTCACATTCTGAATATCTCCGGACACCCAAAAATTTATGCAAGCACTAAAATATTTTATTTTAGTGTTTGGCTTGATAAAATTCCATTCGTCACGTATTTTGGTTCGTTTTTCGCGTCCGTCCGTGTTTCGTCGTATATTTTATTTCTTGTTCCCCATGTTTAGGCATCATTATAGAGCCTTAAAAATGGTTTAACGGGCCTTAGATGTGTCAGAAATGACATTTGGAAATACAAGGGCCAAAACTGTCAACAATGAAAGTATGCATGTGCTGAACAGGCCCTTACGGACCGTATACTGGACCTCATACGGTCCGTATACTCTTTCCAGATACAGAAACTTCACAGCTGCATGTTCCAGCCGGTTACACCGCCTCATTTCACCAGTTCTTGATTCTAGGGGCTTGTTTAATGATTTAAAAGGGCCTAGGGACACTTGGAATGATCCCATAACATCCATAGACTTTGTTTGGCATGATCTTGTAGGATTAAAGTCCCTATATAAGAACTTCTATGTTGCACCATTTGATCACATTCACTTGCAACTTCACAACTTCACTTCTGGAGTATTTTTGAGCTCAAGACTCATTCCTAGTGATCATTAGTCGTGCTTAGGACCTTGGTAAGTATTCTTAACCTTCCCTAATTCAGTTTTGATTAGTTTATTAGCTTTAAGTCAAACCGTCGTAATTAAGATTTGACTTCGTCATTAATCTTAATTTGTCCAGTCAAATTACAAATTGAAAGTACCTATGAGTTGGTAATTATGTGGGAAATAAACCCTTAAAAGGGTATTCTCTTATTCCCACTCTAAGTAGGTCAATTGTCGGGTCAAACTTGATTATAAAAAGTCAACAGGAAACTTATTTTCAAATTAACACATAATTAGCAATATAGAAGCCATACAACCTGTTTTACCACTCATATAACATGGTAATTAGTATAAGAACATGTCTAAACATGTTCGATCCGACAATTTTCAGTTTAGGCTCGGTTCGGAACCGAAAGTCGCGTAATTTGACTATCGCTTTGACTTTCAGTTCTGACCCGATTTAGATTAGTTTAGACATGCCTTAAAGTTCCATTAGGACCAGTTTATATGATATAGTATAACCCTCTATGATTATACTACTTGACTCATTGGTTGTCCGATGTTCCGTTAATTGCTTAATGTTGACCATAATACCCATTTGACCCTAAAACGAGAATTTTGGAAATGTGAGAGGACAATAATCTTTGTTACCGATTTATAAACATGTCCCTAAATTTTCACATCAGTTTGAGGTCGGGATTAGGAGTTATGCTTAATAGCGTAATAAGAAAGCTTTTATTAATTAAACGGCGTAATTAGCGTAAAGCCTATCTAAACACAATTTTGACACCAAATATTTTACCCACTGATGTAACATAATATTTTTGGATTTTTGAAGATTTTTAATTATTTTTAAACTGATCATAACATAGGGTTATTACCTTGATTCGGTAATTACCGATTATACCCTTTTCGTTTATAAAATGAGTTTTACGAAACAATTAGACACCAAGTCTCTTGATACTGATTTTATATGTTTAATGAAGTATTTTGAACTTTATAAACTGATCAGAAAACTCAGATTTCCTGTTATAACCCTGAAATCGCTTAAAACGACCTTTTACGCGTTTTAAACGCATAGTATGGGTTAAAATCATTTTTGTCATATAAGACTTATCACCAACTGATATAACTTATTAATTTAATTAGTTTTACTGATTATTTCATACCCGAACCTCAGAATTATATCTAACCTCTTTTATAACCTTTAAAATGACCAAAATACCCCTACGGGGCATAAATTGGTTTTAAATTCGTTTGTGGCATAATGGAAGGTATCCTACTGATATCACAACATATTTAAGGCATATTAACTTAGGAAACATGTTCATGACCCTTTTGGTTACCCGTTACGCACTTTTCGCTTTTAGATCGGCTTATGTAACTAGTTGCATAAAATAGCCGAAATGGGTCAAACCTTATCATTTTTATCTCAAAATCCAGAATGTGTTTAGTTTACCCTTATTACACAAGTATACAAGCTTGTCGGGTCTAAACCACATTCCATTTGGGTCTTCGCTTAATCATGCGTTTTGAACCGTATCCTCCTTTAAAACTAACCGGTCTAAGCTTAGGCTTAATTAAAGACCCGTTAGGAATCTAATAGGTTATTAAAAACCTTCGTTCCAGATTTAGGAGCCCAGTAAAAGCTATCTGTACTTGCTGATTTGATATACGGCTAGGATTGAATTTATATTTAGCTCAGGTAAATACTTTTAACTTATTGTCCCTATACGGGCTTGGGGTACGGTATATAAAATACCGCTTGGTCGGGCATTGAATCTTTAATCGTATGATGGTTAATTTATTGAAATGACCCGTTTAAATTGTTTTGTTTGCTTAAAGCCTTTGGGGGGTTAATGACCATGTCCCGGATATCCTTGGCATCATTTTACGAAATGGCCACGACCTAAGCACGGGGCGTAGGCGTACACCCGTCAGTGCCTAAATAAATAATGTGGTGTGTCTGTTAATCTTTAACCCGGCACGAACCGGGCTACTGAACGCATAAGAAACATGTAATTCTTTTACAAGTATTATATTCAAATAATTATCCCAAGTTATAAAATATTTTGTGCCACGCGCATTCAAATCAATTTTCTAAACCTTTTCATAATGAGTCAGTTAATTGTATTTACCAGTGTAAACTGACGTATTTTCCAAAAAGGCTAAGTGCAGGTACTAATCGGAATAGGCTGGCTACTCCTAGCATCAATAAAGAGTCTCGCAAGCTTAGATGTCTAAAGTCTGTTGAACAATGTTTCATTTTATTTTCGATCCGCCTGTGGATCCTTTACTTTCCGTTTGTAATACTTTGATATTACTTTATATCGATTTGTAATATATTCATCTTTTTCTTTCGCTGTGCATTTAAATTGTGTTGTTTGACTATGATGATATCAACTACATCACGATACTCCCCACCGGGCCCACCGGTGATACGTGGAAAATATTGGGGTGTGACAGTATTGTTAAGTTAAACATGTTAACCTCCCTTTATTCTACTTGGGATAGGCTATTTTAACGCATTGGAAACTTGGGCTTGAACATATAAGTACACCGTTTCGGCATGCTAGTAAACTTGCTAATTATGATTCATGTTGGATGTGAGCACTTAAACTATTTTTATACTATATTATGCTATGTAACAAAAACTTGTATACTCGCCTTTGTTTTTGCATTGAACTTTATTTTAATACATGTTGCAGGTTGAATTGATGAGATGATGTTACAAGATGAAACAAGGTTTAGGTAGACTTAGATACACACCTAGATTAATTTATCATTTGATGTTATGTTTGTTCTTTTGAGACAATGTTGTTATTTCTATTTGAATCTTGTATGACAATTAGTTTTGAAATGAAATTTGAATTTAATTATTATTGTTACATAGTGTTATGAAGTCTCTTGCAATCTCGTTTTCGTCTCATCCCGATGTTTCCGCCATCTGTTGGGGTGTGACAAATTGGTATCAGAGCCATAACTATAAGGAATTAGGAAAAAGTAGGAATGCTTTGCCCTAGTCTATAGTTTTAGGAACTTGTCTCTTACTTGTTGTTTAAAACTTATGCATTCTACCTTACATGCTTCCTAGCAATTCTTCTTGTTTGTTAAACTTACATGCCTTTCCTAAGGCTAACATGAATACACTTTTGTTTATTTGAAGACTCTCGTGACATAAACGAGACGACTTTACTAAAATAGGCGTAAACCCACAATTTGGTAAACGACTCTCATTCTACCTTAAACTATTTTTGCATGAAATTACACCATTAAGCTAGGAGTGAAATCCACAACTTAATGGTAATTTCCATTTCAACTCTAGTGGACCCTCGTCAAAGTGTCGAAATTTATTTTGACCCGACGAGTACTAACCACATTAGGGTACGAAATCTTCAAGTTAGGGGTGAAACCCACACCTTGTCGATTAAGTACCATTCCTCGATTTTCAATCTCGCCAAAGTCCCGATTGTTTCAATCGATTAGAGATGTGTAGTAACTGGAAGGGTAAGATACCGTTAATCGCTTCTCGACGAGAGTATCTTACCTATAGGCCAAAGCACGTTTTCTCTAATTCGAAAGGACTTTCGACCCACTTTGGAATTGTCGACGTTTCTCTACCCGAAACAATCCAATGTTTTATTGAGCCTCTCTTTTATGTATCTCAATTTATATGTGATTTTAAACTTGAACATTCGTCCATTTCAAACTTTTTACACCACTTCGCACGTTTATCGCAATAAAAACCATAATAATCCCTCGTGAACAAACTAAATTTACGATGCTTTCATTATTCATGTTATGCTATGTGGAATTCATGATTATGCTATGTGATATAATTTGAATCTTATATGCTATGTGAATCAATTTGAACACTTTTATGCTATGTGAAACTTTATGCTATGTGAATCATTTCATGAAAACGGTTTTTCTTAAAACATTATGATCAAGTCTCATCCTTTCCTTTTCTTTCGAACTTCTAGATGGCATCTCCAAGCTCATCAAAGAACACCAAATCCAAGAGGGGTTCCAACCACGACTCCATCTCCAAAGAAGAATTGGTCGGACTCATCGCTGAACAAATGGCCGACCAAATGGCTCGAGTGATACCAGACATCGTTAGTCGCATCCAACCCAATTCGGACTCGCCCCATGGCTCTGTGGACTCCAAGGTGCAGAAACCAACGCCACCATTCCTCTTCAAGCAATTTATGGCTTGTAAACCCTTGGAATTTTCAGGCAAGGATGGTGCCACCGCACTGCTCACTTGGTTTGATGCCATGGAAATCGCTTTCCATCAGAGTGGTTGCCCTAACGCTTTACGCACTCAAAACGCTACTGGTGTGTTTCGCTCAAGGGCCCTGGACTGGTAGACCTCTGAGCGAGGCACAATAGGAGAAGATGCCGCTCACGGTCTGCCATGGGCGGAACTAATGAAGATCATGAGGGAGGAATTCTGCCATCCGCATGAACTCAGAAAGTTGGAGCATGAATTTTGGTTTCTGAAACAAGTCGGCGATGATAACGATGGCTTAACCACCCATTTCAAGCAACTTAGCATTCTCTGTCCTAGCCAGGTTGATATGCCCGAAAAGCAAATCAACAAATACATCCATTGCTGCCCTGATTCCTTCATGAACCTTATGGAAGCTGCTCTTCCAGCAACCATAGAAGAAACCTATCGATTAGCCGCTCGCCTTAACAGCAACATTGTCCTTCATAGGAACTCTGAAAAGGCTTCCTCCAAGAACGTGCACCAAGCCACTGTTGAACCCTCCTCGTCCACCAAAAAGAACCAGAACAGGAAGCGGAAGGCTTCTAGTCAGAATTATGCGGTTGTTACTCTGCCAAACCCTCAAGCCTTACAATCATACCCTGCTTCACCTGCAAACGAACGAAATCCATACACTGGGATTCATCCCAAGTGTACTATTTGCAATTTTCACCATCCTGCCAATGCCAATTGTCGCCATTGTACCCATTGCAATCGTTTCGGCCATAACACCGCCTATTGTAAGAATAACCCCACACTGCAAGCTCTACAAGTTCGCCAAGCCCAACCAGCTCAACAGAACGCCCAACCAGCTCGAGCTTGCTATAAGTGTGGTGGCACAACTCACCTTCGTCCTCAGTGTCCTCAACTTAACCCGGAACAACAAGCTCCTCGTGGACGCGCTTTCAACATAAACACGAATCAGGCGCGCAACGACAATGACGTCGTTAATGGTACGTTTCTAGTTAATAACCTTTATGCTTCGTTGTTATTTGATACTGGTACCTTGTATGATCGTCTTCACAACAGAACTAAAGAGTTTATCCTTTCATTAAACACAAGATTACAAATTGATATAGAGGTTGTAGGAGCAATTGCTTACTTGCGTTCAACAACTTCCTTTCCAAGTATACCATAAAGACATTAAAACCACTAATGTACTTTTGGACGACAAACACAAAGCCAAAGTTTCAGACTTTGGAACCCCAAGGCTCATATCACTAGATAAAACTCACTTCACTACATTATTCAAATGTACGTTTGGCTACGTAGATCCTGAGTATTTCCAGTCTAGTCAATTCATAGAAAAACGTCTGCGTGAACTCTTCTTAGTGCAGACTTGGCCTAACAACTTTTAAGATCTTCTAAGGGTGAAGGGAGTGGTTAGCTATTTGGAATAGGTAAACTCCCCATTCACCCAATCAGATAGTGGCAATTTACGTATTTTGTTTACCTAATGCTCAAAAACATTGGCGGTGGTTTACCTATCTTTGATCAGGTAAACTATTATTTTTTAAAAAACCGTAATAAATAAAAATAGGAGGTAAAATGTCACACCCTGAATATTGCGGAAGCATGATTATGGTGTGACTTTCTTAATATCATTGCATTCAATTATAAGAACAACTATATGATAAAACCCATAGATGTTCATCCATTAATTAAGATTAAAACATAACAACTTTGTTTGAAAGCAGAGACTTCAAATTCAAATTACAACCATACAAATTGTTTTAGAGCTCCATAAGGACTCATCAAAAGACTTTAAATAAAATCAAGTTTAGAATCATGTATCTCGTCCAGGATGAAGATACACATCCTAAACCCATTGACACCGGATGACATCTTTTATTCTCAAACCACACTTGGTAGTTCCGAACGCCCGCCAGATCCACACTTAATTCCCTGAAATACATGTAGTTTGAAAACATCAACAAAAGTTGAGCGAGTTCGTGTGTTTGTTTGTGTGTATGAATAAACCTTTGTAATCAGTAAAAGTATGTCTATACGTATGTAAATCCTGGCATGAAAGCAACAAGGAAAACAGATCACCAATGGTTTGCAAGGTCATTGATATGTGTGACGTGATGCAGGAAAGCTCAAACCTAGCAGACTTTGTACCGGGCTTCCGGCTGTAAGACATAGTCAACCCATGGGCCAACCCTGGTCCAACATGGGCGGGGCTCGCTACACCCAAATAGATCTATCACTCATGTCCCTCGGTCCTACAAGAGGATTGATGGCCTTAAGCGTCATACCCACCACTCACATGATCTAGAAGTACCCTTCCTTAGCTAACCATACCATGTATAAATGTTTGTAAACAGTTTGTAACATGTACTTCACCCCCGAAGTTATAAAACTGAAAACAGTAAAAAGGGGGGGGGGGTCACGAAACTCACAGTCTTGCGTCTTCAACAATCCTAACTCGAGCTTCTCCGGTGAACACGACTACCTACAACGTACTAATGTCTATTAGACGAACGGGTCGTGCCTTGACTTAGTATTAATGTTTCTGAGTTACGTCTCAATTGTGTCTCCGATATTATTCCAAGTCACGTAATTATTTGTTAAAATAATTAATATTTTAACTTAAATTATATTTATAAATTTTGGAATAATTGTTAAACAATATTATTGTAATAATACTTCCCAAGTATTTATACTTGTATTTCCTTCCCATGGATGGGGGTATCTTATACATGTGTATTTTTCCCATATTTCGGGGTCGTATTCCGGCGTGTATTTATACGTACGAGAATACGTATTTTTATCGTATTCATTAAGTATCCTTATACTTAATTTCATATTAATTATTCCGGAATATTATCTTTAATAAGGATTCAATATATATTTCCAAAATAAATATATTTTAAGGAATATTACTTAGAAAAATTATTTATAATTTTTCCTTTGGCAAAAATGTTTGTATTTTCATATAAATTCCAAAAATAATATATTTTCAAGTCTACTTGGAAAATATATATATATAAACTCATTTTTCCCAAAAATGATATACTTCATATTTATGTGAGAAAATGTATATTTTTCCCAAAAAATATTGTATTTCACGTTTGTGTAAGAAAATATATATTTCTTAAAAATAATATATCTTCTAAAAATTTCAAGAAAGATATATACTTCACACTAATATATTTTTCTCATGTAAAAAATATGATGTATTTATGTAGTAATTGTAAAAATCATATTTTCATTTCCTTGTGTCCAATATATTATTTACCAAAATATACTTTGTGAACATATTTTCCGGAATATTTTATAAGTTACATTTCTTGTTCGGTTTCGCCAATATTTTGTGTGTAACTTGTATATTTATTCCTTGAGATTTTGGTAATATTTTGGATTGTAATCCTTGGTATTTTGATGTGTTATATTATTTCATGTCCTAAAATAATATAACTAATACACCAAATATACAAATAATCACACACATGGTGTCTCCTAAATATATATTTCCTAAATACATATTTAGTCACTTTTATTTATAAAAACCAACCTCCAATAATTATAATTTTTGTAGCAAAAATTATGGCAAAGTTTATGTAACAACTTATTGTTGAAAATACACTTGTAAGTGCATGTTTATAAATATTTTTCTAAGTGTTTATATTTTTAGAAAATTTTGCCATAGTTTCCCCTAAAAATGGAGGTTTCCATGCTTTCAAGCATATCATTTTCTTTTGTATAAATCATCACAATCAATTTACAATCATCAACATAAAACCTTTACTTACCAATTTTGCCAAAATCATGTTTAATCTACCACTTCATGAACTTAAAAGTTTATGAAAATTTGTAGTAACTTGGTAGTGTGTTTAGTAAGTTTAGTTGTAACAACTCTAATCAAAAGTCATAATTATTAAATTAATTAGTCCAAAAGGAAACCCTAATTGAGACACCCAAGTGATTCTGAACAAACCCTAAAATTTTCATAATTTTCAGAATCAGGATTAGGGCCCCTAAAACTCAGGGGGGGTTAAACCCTATGGACGATTATCCAAATTATGAGCTGTAGAAATCGAATTTACGAAATTTATCAACTCAGCAAAGCTAGTGCCAAACGTGGCAACCCTATAGCTAAAAATAGGTTTCACGCGGCCCGCGTGAGAATAAGCTTAACCTGAGGCGGGCCGCGTAAGGGTGAAATTTCACCTATAAATAGTGGGGTTTGGGACTTGAATTCTGGTACAGAAACGACGTACAAATTCGCAAAATTCACTGAATTACGTTAGAATTACTACACAAACACACACGGGTATCGAAATTCTGCTGCAAAACAGGGTATTAGCACAATCGCTGCTACGATTCATTTATCCGACGATCAATATATCCAATGAATGTTTAAGTGCCGCCCACATTAGGGTTATACTTTATTATTCGTCATTAATTTGACGGATCATCGTTAATTCGATAGATAAAGTATTATACTTTGTCATTCGTTGTTAATTCAACGGATCATCGTTAATTCGATGGATGAAGTATTGCATTTTGTCATTCATTGTGAGAATTTGATCTCATAAATTATCGTAATTGCTGGATTGATTACTAACCCAGTTTTGTGTGCATTGTTATTATATTAGGTTAACAGGGCTAAATCATAGACTAGACTCTGTCCGTATTAAACTAGCAATGTGAGTCATTCTCTCTTTTTATCAAATCTATTTACAAAATCATGTTTATTTCAAAGTTATAATTACGGGGATTAAGTCTTTGTAATCACCAAGTTACAGCCGGTATGTGGGGTTTTGTATACATTACTTGATAATCGTCACCATTGGGGCAGCCAATGGGGGATATGACCATAGTCACAGTCACCATTGGACGAATGGGCCAATGGGTCGAGTGACAAGTACCGTGGGTAGTTGGCTTGATATCAGAAACATTGTAATCGCTCTTAATACTGTATATTATAACAAATGTGTCATTTTAGTAAATAGAATGATTCACTCAGTATTTCCCGCTGACAAAACCTTTTTCAAACATGTTTCAGGTGATCTGCTGTAATTCAGGAAAAAGTGCTGGGGAGCATTTCAAGCTTAAAATAGTGGCTCATTATAAAAATAAATAAATAAGTTTTGTAACATAACAATTTTATAGTAAAATCATACTATTGTAAATTATCGGGGTTTTATCCCGAATTGTGAAATAAAATAATCGGGGAAAATTTTAGCTTTAAACGATCCTGATGAAAACTTCCGCTGTTAAACTTAATTAATTAAATACCGCAGTATTTCTGTCCCGCGGCTTCTGAAACGGGTCAAACCGGGTCGGGGGCCGTGACATTAGTTACCCTTTCAAAGTGTGGTTGTTTATTTAAAAACATCATTCTTGAAGGATTTAGATGTTTACAACTTGTAATCATGTTTTATGAAAATGTTTCTTTATGAAATTTTCTTGTTACACAAGTGTTTCTACACTTGTTTAACCACCAAAAATAGTGTTTGTTTATGTAAGAACCAAGTTTTAATGAAACTTATATTTTATCTTGGTTCTTTTGAAAAACCTTCCATGTATCTTTAACTCTACATGATTAACAAGTTACTTTGATCTTTATTTTCCAAGAAAACCATTTATTCATTCAAGTTCATGATTCATGTATGGATGATCCATCATCCTACAACAATTTATATTCTCACATCTTGCTAGATTATGTTTTTTTATCATGATCTAGGAAGATCTTATGATGATCAACATCATTTCTACAAACAATCAACGATCAACAAGCATAACAACTCATATTCATCAAGATTACTTCACATTTTAAGCTTATGTTCATATTTACTTCTCATGATCTTTAGTGTTCTTCAAGTTTTTGATTATGATTCATCATTAACCACTAAAAATGGAAGTAATATAGAGTGTACAAGGTTCTTACCATTAGCTCAAGGCTAGGGATGATTCAAGTGAAGAAAATGAGTGGATAAAAGCAAACAAGAGAGGTCCTTCAAGATCCAAGGCCACCTAGCTCCTTAGTCTTGCTTCTAGTACCTTTGTATACACTTGGATTGGATGAGACTTGATGAATGAAGGTGATGGTGTGTGGTGGTGTCTTCGGCCGTGAACAAGAGGAAGGGGAAGATGAGAGTTGGTGTGTGTTTAGTGTGTGTGAGATATGAGATCAAGTTCCTCATGTATACTACTTATAACCATATCAAGCTCTTACCTCATGTATAATATGCCACTTAAAGATACAACATGATCTAATTAAATATTTAAACAAATCTTGGTGTGGGGCCCTTGTATGGGCCGTCCCATAGGTGGGGGGGGGGGGTTCTAGCTTAGGTTTAAACTTGTTTAGTTATAATCTAGTTCAAATTCAAGTATCGGTTACGTGTTTCAGTTATTAGATATTTGTATGGGGTGTTATGATGTTCGGGGATCATAACTAGCTTGGAAATGTTAAAACAGTGCTTCTAGTGCAATTTTGGTGTTTCGGGTAGTGTCCGGTTGTTCGGTTAGATACTGGTTCGTTAAAGTGCTAAACTTTGCAGTTTAGTGTTCTTTATGTATCCTTTTGTGACACTTTTAATTCCCGACACTTAGGAAAGCATTCAGGACCATTTAACCATGTTTCTGCATAAAATTAGATTGTTTAAATGCTGAATTATGCTGAATTTTGCTGAATTCAGCGCTTTGTGTGAGTTTTAGGCACTTTTCGGCACTTAAACTATCACCTAGAAAAGCAGTTTTAGGATCCTTACTTCCCTACACACTATACTAGCGTAGTACTTGGTTTCTGGCTCATTCTGTGTCTCAATGGACTGTCTGTCTATGTGCTGAGTTCTATCAGCATGTTCCTGATTTATCAGATAACTGTGCTAACTGTACTTAATGCATCATTTGAGGCAATATAGCTTTCATGCAATATTGGTATGACATTTGACAATGTATGATGCACATGTTTGTATATGGCAGTAATCAGAATGTAGTTAATTGTAATTTCAGCACAGTCATTAAGCACTAATCTAGATTAATTAATTGTACGGATACCTGGATTTTTGACAGTTGTCACATTCTCCCCCTGTTAAGAAAATTTCGTCCTGAAATTTTAAGCTCTACTACTAGCTGCAGGGGTGTTAGGGAATAAATGCGGGTACTTAGCTTTCATGCGGTCCTCACGCTCCCAAGTAAACTCTGGGCCGTGACGCGCGTTCCATCGAACCTTGACGAGTTTAACACTACTCCTCCGAGTTTTGTTAACTTTCCAATCTGTAACCTCAACGGGTTCTTCTGTAAAGTGGAGTGTGTCGTCAATGTGAACTTCGTCAGCAGGTTTAGCCACTGTTTCTTGAGTTGGACTCTTCTTCAGATTGGATACATGGAATGTATCATGAACACCATTAAGTACTGCTGGTAGCTCCAACTTGTACGCTACAGTACCAATCCTTTCCAAGATTCTGAACGGTCTAATATATCGTGGGTTTAACTTTCCAGGCTTCCCAAAGCGTGCCACACCTTTCCACGGTGAGACTTTCAACAAAACCATATCTCCCACTTCAAATTCCAAAGGTTTCCTTCTTTGATACGCATAGCTCTTTTGTCGATCACGAGCCGCCTTAATGCGCTCTCGGATCTGTATAATCTTATCTGTCATTTCTTGAACCAATTCGGGACCAACCAGCTGTCTATCGCATGTATCTACCCAGCACAATGGCGATCGACACTTTCGTCCGCAGAGAGCTTCAAACGGCGCAGCTTGAATGCTTGTATGGTAGCTGTTGTTATAGGAGAACTCAACCAAAGGCAGATGAGTGTCCCAACTGCCACCCAAGTCCATTACGTAAGCACGAAGCATGTCTTCAAGCATCTGAATCATTCTCTCACTCTGACCATCCGTCTGCGGATGAAAGGCAGTACTCAGATTCAACTGAGAACCAAACGCTTCTTGGAAAGATTGCCAAATCCTTGACATAAATCATCCGTCTCTGTCAGATATAATCGAGATAGGCACTCCAAGACGTGCAACTACCTCCCTTAGGTACAACTCAGCTAGCTTACCTGTGTTATCCTTCTCTGATTGGCAAAAAGTGTGCAGATTTTGTCAGACGGTCTACGATTACCCAAATCATATCATGACCTCTGGGTGTCTTGGGCAATTTGGTTATGAAGTCCATTGAAATCTGCTCCCATTTCCACATGGGTATCTCAGGTTGTTGCAAAAGACCTGAAGGCTTCTGATACTCAGCCTTTACCTTGGCACAAGTCAAGCATTTCCCAACGTAAGTTGCAACATCACCTTTTAGTCTTGGCCACCAGTAGAAATCCTTCAAATCTTGGTACATCTTGTCCGATCCTGGATGGATCGAGTACTTCGATTTATGAGCTTCATCAAAGATAACATTTCTAAGACCACCAAAGAGGGGAACCAAAATTCGTCCCATGAAACACAATGTTCCTTCCTCATTGGGTACCAACTGGTTCTCCATCCCACGGAGATATTCATCCTTCAAGTTTTTCTTCTTGAGAGCTTCTCTCTGCGCAGCACGAATACGCAACGAGAGGTTTGTCTGTATAATCATTTCCAAAGCCCTAACCCTTATGGGCTTAATCCTCTTTTTTCGACTTAAGGCGTCTGCCACCACATTCGCCTTTCCTGGGTGATATTTGATTTCACAATCATAGTCATTTAACAGCTCCACCGATCGTCGTTGTCTCATGTTAAGCTCTTTCTAATTGAATATATGTTGTAGGCTCTTGTGATCTGTAAAGATCGTGCATCGGGTGCCATACAAGTAATGTCTCCAAATCTTCAAAGCAAACACCACAGCGCCTAGTTCCAAATCATGCGTGGTGTAGTTCTTCTCGAGAACTTTCAACTGTCGTGAAGCATAAGCGATAACCTTCTGTCACTGCATCATCACACAGCCTAATCCCTGACGCGAGGCGTCGCAGTATACCACGAAGTCATCGGTGCCTTCGGGTAGGGATAAAATAGGTGCATCGCAAAGCTTGTTCTTGAGTAGCTGAAAAGCTTCTTCTTGTTTATCTCCCATTCATACTTCTTATCCTTTTGAGTAAGAGAGGTCAGCGGCTGAGCGATTTTGGAGAAATCCTCAATGAATCTGTGATAATATCCTACCAAACCCAAGAACTGGCGGATCTCGGTTGGCGTCTTAGGAGTCTCCCAATTCTTTATCGCTTCGATCTTGGTGGGATCCACATGGATTCCATCTTCGCTTACTACATGACCGAGGAATTGTACCTCACGCAACCAGAACTCGCACTTCGAGAACTTAGCATACAATTTCTCCTTCTTGAGCAGCTCTAGAATGGCTCTGAGATATTGTTCATGATCTTCCTTTGTTTGCGAATAAATCAAAATATCATCGATAAATATAATCACGAATTTATCGAGATATGGCTTGCAAACTCGGTTCATCAAATCCATAAACACTGCTGGCGCGTTTGTCAGACCAAACGGCATTACTAGAAACTCGTAATGTCCATAACGAGTCCTGAAGGCGGTCTTTGGAATACTATCTTCTTGAATTCTCAACTGGTGATATCCTGATCGAAGATCGATCTTGGAGTAGTAACTTGAACCCTGAAGTTGATCAAAGAGATCATCAATCCTCGGCAAAGGATACCGATTCTTGATGGTTAACCTGTTTAGCTCTCAGTAGTCAATGCACATACCGAAACTACCGTCCTTCTACTTGACAAACAAAACTGGAGCTCCCCAAGGAGAGAAGCTTGGTCTAATGAATCCCTTGTCTAACAACTCCTGAAGCGGGTGTCGACTGCTCTTGCATTTCTGAGGGTGCAAGTCAATAAGGTGCCTTGGCTACAGGCGCGGCGCCTGGAACCAAGTCAATATGGAATTCGACTTGTCGTTGCTGCGGTAATCCTGGCAAGTCTTCGGGGAAGACTTCAGGATATGCCCGTACCACCGGGATATCTTCCAGCTTCGGCTTTTCGACTTCTTTATCCACAACGTGTGCCAAGAAGGCAACACATCCTTTCTGCAAACATTTTCGGGCCTTCAAACAACTGATAATCCTCAAGGGCTTATCATGCTTCTCCCCGTGTACTACAGTCGTCTCTTCTCTTGCCAACGGGATACGGATTATCTTCTCATGGCATACGATCTCAGCTCGGTTACTTGATAACCAATCCATTCCAACTACCACGTCAAAACTTCCCAACTCAACTGGCAGAAGATCAAGCGTAAACTCACGCTCTCCGAGTTCTATCACACAACCTCTAATCACTTCATTCGCTTCTACTAGCTTCCCATTAGCTAGTTCTATCGAGTACGGAATATCTAGCTTACTGACAACTAACCCAATTATATTCTTAAATTCTAGAGATACGAAGCTATAATCGGCATCGGTATCAAACAGTACGGATGCAGAGTGTTGGTTGATAGGGAACGTACCCGTGACTACGTTCGGATCCTGGCGTGCTTCCCTAGCCCCAATGTTGAAGACTCTTCCTTGGGCTTAGTTGTTCTTGGGGCAATCCCGCTTGAAATGCCCAACATCTCTGCAACTAAAGCATCCTTGCTTGTTTTCAGTACCACCCTGGTTGTTGTTTTGGTTGCGGCTTCCATTATCGGCTTGGTTTCCAGTACCACCACGATTACCATTACCGCCATTTCCTCCTTGATTGCGGTTTCCGTAACCGTTTCCACCACGGTTTCCATTTCCATTACCATTACCTCTCTGACCACCATTTCCACGACCAGTACCAGCCCAGCACGTCTCCTTCGAATGACCATTCTTTCCACAAGATTCACATTTCCTATACCTACATGGGCCGGCATGATGGAACTGGCATACATCACACTTAGGCAAAGTGCCCATGTATCATTTCCCTTTGTTCTCGGAACTTGCAGCACCAGTCTTGACCTCGGTTGGTGGGTTCGCATCTCTTTTCTTGTTACCCCTGTTGTTTCCTTGGGTACCCTTCTTGAAATTCGAGAACTTACTCTTGTTCTCTCCTGATGACTCGACGTAAGTCTCCTTCTTCTTTCCATCAGAGATCGAAAACTTGTTCAGCCTAATCGCTTCTTCAGTTAATACCACACTCAAATCAATGGCCTCAGTGATCGTTGGAGGCTTCGATGTCGTCACCATGCTCATGATTTGGGGTGCCAATCCCCAAATAAAACGCTTAATTCGCTTGAACTCCAGTTCGACAATGTAGGGAACGACGCGAGATAAGTCATGAAACCTTTGCACGTATTCAGCAATCTTAGGTCCATCCATCTTAAGATTCCAAAACTCGGTTTCCAATTTCTGAATCTCAGCCCTTGAACAGTACTTCTTGCGCATCAGTTCTTTCATCTCATCCCAAGTCAAACCATATGCTGCAGCCTCTCCTAGAGTCTGAACTTGTAGGTTCCACCACGATAGAGCTCTGTCTAGGAATAATCCAGAAATGTAGGTGACCTGGTGCTCAGGTGCACACTTGCTCATTCGAAGCACAGAATCGGTTTTCTCAGCCCATCTTACGAAAGCTACGGCACCTCCAGTGCCGTCGAAGTTCAGAGGTTTACAGTCAAGGAACTGCTTGTAAGTACAACCTGTACAAGCAACATCATTCACAGAAAGCATTAGCAAACGCACATGGAATGTCCAAACGTATCGTAATGTGTCTTAAATGACTTAAACATTACCATGAGGTGGGTTATTTCCTGAGGTACCTCCGCTGTGCTCAGAGCGCAAGGCCTCATGTTGTGCGATTGCCTGTGAAATCCATTCTTGCAGTTCAGCCTCTGTTGTGGGCAACTGATTGCTCATTCAAGGACGCATCTTCTATAAAGAAGATTGTATAGGTCAGGTCTTATGTATATAATAAGTAGTACGTATGTATTAGTGTTTGTTATAACAAGTAAGCAGGTAATCATCACAGTCATAATCATAAGCAAGTAAATTAACATCGTATTTAATGAGAACATTACGATTGAGCTTTCTATTAATCATCAACCACAATTACAATTACATGTTTTACAAATGTATAGTATCAAAAGGGAAACACAGGGTCACACAACCCTTGTCCAAAATGTCTACCAATATATCATAAGTCATACAGTCAAAAGTGGTCTCCAAAGGTCTGTACTAGCTCAACTCAATAGCGGTGCTCTCATCAAAAGCAGTGAAGTCTACCTACATAAAACCAAAAACCGGCTATGCTGATGGTGGTGGAGGAGGAGGTGGAGGAACAAAAAGCAAGCTGCCCACATGCGCAAGCTCCTCCCCAAGCTCATATACATGACACAACAGATAACTAATCTGCTGCTCAACGGTGAGAAATCGAACATCGAAATCTGGATAAGGCAAAAGAGGAGCAGGTGGAGTCGCAAAAGGTGACTGACAAGGACATGGTGGGGGACGTGGAGTCATCTCAAGCTCCAAAACTCTACGACTCATGATCTCATACTGAAGCTGCAATGACAGGAGTAACTCATCCCGTGTGTAACCAGTAAGGCGCGAAGGATGGTAGGGATCAGAAACTGGCAATGTACGGTGGGAACCATATGAGTGGCTCGTCCAGTGGTGAAGAAGTAAAATGAGCAGTAGGTGTATACTGAGGCATGTGAGGAAGTGCTGCTGATACATGTGGGTCATGGCTAGGCTGCTGGCTAGACGGGACTTCCCCTGGACGGGGTAGGGGGATGTCCTGCAAGAAAGTGATAGGCAGGTCAGTGCGGTGAACATCGGACTCAACAGGGTGAAAAGGGGCAACATCAATAGGTGCAGGTGCTAGTGGGGGAGTGACTGGCTCGATAATAGGAGGGTCTATGGGTGTAGGAACTGGATCTGGTATGAGTGGTGCGATGTCAGGTATGCCAAATGGGATAGGATCAAGATCAGGCAAAGGCTCAGGAGCAAGTATCGGCTCAGGAGCAGGTATCGGCTCGGGATCAGCGGGTGCATCAATAGGCTGATCGACAGGAATAAAATCAAGCTCAAGTCCAGGCTCAACGTCATGTGGAGGAATCGGTGAAGCTGACATGGCTGTATCGTCGTCAGTATCAGTGGCGTAACATCGCAAACCAACTGCCTGTAAGGCGGATGAAGACACAGACTCAAAGGAATCGGGGACAAAATGTAAACTAGAGTCACAAGAAATCTCAATAATAGGAATCTCAATGAGTGGGACAACAATGACATCCTCAGCTAAAACTCCATCTCCCTGGGCATTATCAGGGGGACCATCAACAAAAAGATCGACATCATCGTCAAACAAGTTGTCAAGGGGCAAATCCTCGAAAGGAATGGCCGCAAGAGGCATAGGGGCGAGGATCGGTGCCACGACATGCTCACCATCGGGATGTACGAGGATAAGATGGCCCTGGACAAGAATAAGAATAAGAAAGGGATTCTCGTCGGGGATACCATCAGCATGCGGTAAATCATTGCCAAAGTCGGGTAGCGTAAATGGCTGAAAATCGTCGTCGTCGTCGGACATCATCTCCGGGTCACTCTCAGTATCGGAGGTAAAGATCTCTGGCTCTGGGACGATCTCATCGTCAGAAACAATAGCCATGGGGTCAACAGTATCAGACAATCCACTCTCAGAAGACAACATAGTGTCTGTAACAATCAATCATAAGATATGCACATATATCAATCACTATCAGTTAGTATGCAAAAACAATGTATCATGTAATCATGTATTCTCACACATACTTTCTATCCTTCCTAGTCTCCCAGACTAAACCACCTAGTCTCCCAGACTAAACCAACCAGTCTCTCAGACTGAACCAACCAGTCTCTCAGACTGAACCAACCAGTCTCTCAGAATGAACCAACCAGTCTCTCAGACTGAACCAACCAGTCTCTCAGACTGAACCAACCAGTCTCTCAGACTGAATATAACCATTGAAATGTGTTTCGTGTCTTTTTGTTTGTAAAATGTTTGTTTCCCTGGATCTGGACGTTTCGTGTATGCAATGAAAAGATGTTGTAAAAATATTTTCGTGAGAGCCCTAATGATTGTAGTCTAGACTCGAGAAAGAATCCTAGTTCGCTACAATCGAAGCTCTGATACCAAGCTGTCACACCCTGAATATTGCGGAAGCGTGATTATGGTGTGACTTTCTTAATATCATTGCATTCAATTATAACAACAACTATATGATAAAAACCATAGATGTTCATCCATTAATTAAGATTAAAACATAACAACTTTGTTTGAAAGCAGAGACTTCAAATTCAAATTACAACCATACGAATTGTTTTAGAGTTCCATAAGGACTCATCAAAAGACTTTAAATAAAATCAAGTTTAGAATCATGTATCTCGCCCAAGATTAAGATACACATCCTAAACCTTGACTGAATCAAAGATCAGGAAAGGTAAACTTTTCCGAAAAGGTGACCAGAAACCGGTCGAGGAATCAAACCCAATCGAGGAATCAAAGACCATGGATGAACAGACTGGATCCCCTAAGAGGTCAAAGAAGCGAAAGGCTTCTCAGAACTTCGCCATGGTTACTCACAATGATCAAGCCGTCCCCAACCAACCAGCGCAACCCCCTGCTAGGAAGCCATACAATGGAACTGCACCCTTGTGCAACCAATGTAGCCTCCATCATCATGCCAATGTAAAGTGCCGCAAATGCCAAACTTGTGGGCTTATAGGCCATACAGCAAGAGTCTGCCCAGCTGCAGCTGCACCAAACCAAGCTGGCAACAATACCACTCAAGGTCGTTTTCTACCAGGTTCTTGCTTCAACTGTGGCGAGATGGGTCATTTCCGAAGAAATTACCCAAAACTTGCTAATGCAAATCCAGCACAGGGATGAGCATCTGACCGAATGGAAGACAACGCTGTTTAGAAATAATCAATCCTTATGTATTATTTTCTTTAGTTGTCAAGGTCCAAGAAACAGTTGTTATCGTTGTTTATAAATAAATCTTTTATATACATTGCAATGTATTTATGTGGTTGCATGTATAAACAACATATCTCTTACAATACCGACAATCAAGGAACCGTATTCCTTGAAGAGCAAACTACCCCCAAAATTTTCCCATTCTATGATCTCTTGCGTTTCCACGAAATTCCTAAGTACCCGTTTCTTCCAAGAAAAACGAAGTACAAGGCGCAAGTTACAACACTGGACGAATACCCAAAGTACCACTATAAATCTTTAATAGGGTACCTAAGGGTATTTTCGTAAATCCAAAAATTGTTGTATTCCTTAATTCGAATATTGCGTTTCTTAGAAAACAAAATCAAATTTTGGGAGATCTTCATATCTTTTCAGATAGATCCCAGAGGACATTGAAGTCAATTGACTGGTTTCCATATCCGTTCTCAATCGATAACAAATTAATAACAAATTAATAACCAAGTTAAACAACTATGTGATTATGTGCTTATGAACATTACAAGACAAACTGTGCGGACTGTGCAAGGAATTGCGTAATTATGGATGCATACATAATTATGGAATTTAGTGCATAGAAACCACAGCGAGTTTTGTCATGTGCCTAGAAGTTAACTCTATTCATTTCCATTTCTGATGAAGCATCCGTTGAAAATGACTCCGTTTGTTCATTTTCGTTTCTGAAGATTGTCCGTTGAGGAAATGAATATCCGTTTGTCTATCCTTTTCATTTCCATTTCTGAGGAAGCACCCGTTGAAAATGACCCCGTTTGTTCATTTTCGTTTCTGAAGATTGTCCGTTGAGGAAATGAATATCCGTTTGTTTCTCCTTTTCATTTCCATTTCTGATGAAGAACCCGTTGAAAATGACTCCGTTTGTTCATTTTCGTTTCTGAAGATTGTCCGTTGAGGAAATGAATATCCGTTTGTCTATCCTTTTCATTTCCATTTCTGAGGAAGCACCCGTTGAAAATGACTCCGTTTGTTCATTTTCGTTTCTGAAGATTTGTCCGTTGAGGAAATGAATATCCGCTTGTTTCTCCTTTTCATTTCCATTTCTGATGAAGCACCCGTTGAAAATGACTCCGTTTGTTCATTTTCGTTTCTGAAGATTTGTCCGTTGAGGAAATGAATATCCGTTTGTTTCTCCTTTCATTTCCATTTCTGATGACGCACCCGTTGAAAATGACTCCGTAAGTTCATTTTTACGTTTCTGAAGATTTGCCCGTTGAGGAAATGAATCCCCGTTTGTTTATTCCTTTATTTCCGCTTCTGAAGAATACTCGTTGAGGAAAATGACTTCGTCTATTCATTTTCGTTCTGAAGAATGTCCGTTAAGGAAATGACAGGATTATGCCTTACATATCTCTGGTGGTTATTTGACACAAAGTCACAAATAGACTCCTACGAATAAATTTCGGGACGAAATTTCCTAAAGTAGGGGAGACTGTGACACCTGTGTCACTGCGACCATCAAACAAATGCCAAACCAATGAAATATTGTATTTCATACTTGGGATTTGTAAAAATATGTGTATCGTTTGCACATATCAACTCTTGTTCGATTTCAAGCTCTAAATCGCCTTCTGGAAGGTTATACGCGCACTGATGCGTAAATATAACCAGTTTAATGCAACGAACACTCCGGAATAGTGAAATAGGCTTAACATACCTTAAATAACCTTTACATAACTTAGAAATAACTTTTGAAGGCTTTGGTATGGCAAAATCAAGTTAAATCGCTTACAGGGACTAAAGTTGACAAACTGCGAAAGTATGCCAATTTGAACTATAACAGACATTCCGGAACATGACCATAATTTAAACATACCACAAATATCCTTTACATAGCTTATAAATAGGCTTTGACGGGTTCGGTATGCTAAAATATACTTTTGGGACATTCAGGGACTAAAAGCGTCAAAAAGTGCACAAGTTTGCACTTTCGCGCATAACTTACGTTCTGAATACTTCCGGACATCCAAAATTTTGTAAGCACTAAAATATTTTATTTTAGTGTTTGGCATAAGAAAAATCCATTCGTTGCGTCTTTTGGATCGTTTTTCGCGCTTATGCGCATTCCGTCGTAATTAAGCGAACATTGCGATCGTACGACCAAACGAACCGACATACGACATATTTTTGAGCATGTTTCATGTCCACAATGTTTAGTCATCATTTTAGGGCCTTAAATTTGGCTTAACGGACCTTAAACATGCCGGGAATGGCTTAAACACACAACAGGGACCAAAACTGTCATTTCTGAAGGATGTTTGCTGATACATCGAATCTGGTCCATTCCACTTGTTGCAAATGGTTTTGGGGAATCTATGGGTTGGTTTTGATGTGCACATGGTTTTGGGAAATACCATGGGCTCACATGGTTTTGTAAAACCATTATCTTGAGGTGTATGGCCAAGATCAAAGCACGGTTTCCAGGAAACGATCTTAACGGTTCGGGAAATCCTATAAATACCCATCCACCCCCATTGCCAAACCCACAAGAATTCTGATTTGAGAAGCTCTAAGTTGAAACCTTTGTTTCATACCTGAGCTACTTGGATCGGGATTAGCATTCGGGGACCCTTCGTAAGTATTCTTTCGTTCTTTTATTGTTTTTCGAGTCTGAAAGTCAAACTTTGTTTGACTTTCTGCATTGACCAGTTTATGGTCAATGCGAAGTTCGTTTGAACTTCGCAACGTGAGTGTAATCACGTTGGTTATAGTCCCTTGGGACTATGCCTACTGATTACCACGTTGTCTAGGGTCGTAAGGTAAGCGATCTAATAAATCGCTTATACCTTCGAACCCGACCCATTTGGTCGATCATTAGGATCCGACCAAACGCATTAGGTGACCATAGTATATAGGGAATAACCCTCTGAGGTTATACCTTATGGTCGCTTCCTTTAAGTAGTTGTATGATAGGTAGTTTATATGCCTTAGGTAAATTACCAAAATGCCCTTTTTACGCCAAAATTCATTTTAAGCATATGTAACATAACTTTTGGTATCTAAACTGATTCGGCAACAATATTAGACATGTTAAGGCATATTTTACTTGTCATAGGACTAGTTAGGATGTCCGAACGCGTTTTACGCGAACGACGCGTTAAAGTAGCATAAGCTGCCTAAACGGGTCGTAATGGGTCGTAAACACTTATGTTAGGTTTCATTTAGTATGTAGGCTTTGTTAAACCATATTACACGAGTTCCCATACTCGTTTGGTTTACGAACCCTCATTCTATCCGATCCTCCGATATAGGTCCGGTTTATTAACATAGTTACCTATACTAGGTGCCGTTTGATTCCGTGATCTCTAGCATTGCTTGGTGGTTATCTTAGGACTTCTGAACAATCTCAAGTGAGTACATAGACCCCTCTTTTACTGTTTTCCAAACTGTTTTGGGGTGAAACACATGTGCCTACTTGTTACTTTCATGCTTTCCTGTTTTCACATCATATACCTGCTATGTTCGTTAGTACATTATAGTACATGATTTCATTACATTACATGCTATGTATGCCCATTGTGTGCGTACTTAGTACATCGTTCTACATTACATTTCATGCTATGTATGTCCATTGTGTGCATACTTAGTACATTGTTTTACATTGCATTTCTGTTGCATATGCTCATCCAGCATATGAACACATTATACTACATTTTGAACCGTTGTAACTATTTGTAACTATTTGACTATGTGAACCGTCGTAACCATTTGATTATATGAACCGTTTGTAACTGTTGAACCATGTGAATCATCTGTAACTGTTGAACCGTGTGAACCATTTGTATCTGTTGACCTGATTTACATTTGACAATAGACATTTGACTATACATAAACATTTCTACAATTGTTAAACATTACATCTTGGTGGTTTGGTTTGAGTAAGTGATTTAAGTAACGATGCGTGTGTAATATGATACAAGCATGGTGGATACGCCGCTGGCACTTCCTATATATAAGTGTCTGTATGGTATTACATATCGTAGCGTTATTTGAACCATTTCAATTTGAGACATATAACATTTTATACAAATAACATACTTTTCACAAGACATTGTTTTACAAACAACTTATCTTATACAAACCCATTTTACATGGTTATTCATTTAACCATACATTATTCTCTTATTTACACATATCATCTGATCTTATCATTTTTCAAATGATTTACAAGACAAAGCAAATTACAAGGTTCATGACTAAACATCTTTCTCAAACATAAGTCATGAATTCTGTTTTCACAAAACCTATGTATCTCACAGGCATTTTTATGCTGACGTGCCTATTTTCACATGTGTTTTCAGGAGATGATGCATATGAGTTATCAAGACATACTTAGGCGGACCTGTGCCTTAGTGACTTAAAACGAGACAAGAACTAGTTAATTTATGTTATGTACTCTTTGTTTCTTGTTTAAAACAATGTAAACTCTCATGTTTGATTAATAAAACGAAACTTCAATTGCCATGGATTTGAAACAATTAATTCTGTTACAACACTCCCCGACGTTTCCGCCACGTTTTGTATGTTCTACGTGGTCGGGGTGTGACACCATGGGCCAACCCTGGTCCAACATGGGCGGGGCTCGCTACACCCAAATAGATCTATCACTCATGTCCCTCGGTCCTACAAGTGGATTGATGGCCTTAAGCGTTATACCCACCACTCACATGATCTAGAAGTGCCCTTCCTTAGCTAACCATACCATGTATAAATGTTTGTAAACAGTTTGTAACATGTACTTCACCCCCGAAGTTATAAAACTGAAAACAGTAAAAAAAGGGGGGGGGGTCACGAAACTTACAGTCTTGCGTCTTCAACAATCATAACTCAAGCTTCTCCGGTGAACACGACTACCTACAACATACTAATGTCTATTAGACGAACGGGTCGTGCCTTGACTTAGTATTAATGTTTCTGAGTTACGTCTCAATTGTGTCTCCGATATTATTCCAAGTCACATAATTATTTGTTAAAATAATTAATATTTTAACTTAAATTATATTTATAAATTTTGGAATAATTGTTAAACAATATTATTGTAATAATACTTCTCAAGTATTTATACTTGTATTTCCTTCCCAAGGATGGGGGTATCTTATACATGTGTATTTTTGCCATATTTCGAGGTCGTATTCCGGCGTGTATTTATACATACGAGAATACGTATTTTTATCGTATTCATTAAGTATCCTTATACTTAATTTCATATTAATTATTCCGGAATATTATCTTTAATAAAGATTCAATATATATTTCCAAAATATATATATTTTAAGGAATATTACTTAGAAAAATTATTTATAATTTTTCCTTTGGCAAAAATGTTTGTATTTTCATATAAGTTCCAAAAATAATATCTTTTCAAGTCTACTTGGAAAATATATATATATAAACTCATTTTTCCCAAAAATGATATACTTCATATTTATGTGAGAAAATGTATATTTTCCCAAAAAATATTGTATTTCACGTTTGTGTAAGAAAATATATATTTCTTAAAAAAAATATATCTTCTAAAAATTTCAAGAAAGATATATACTTCACACTAATATATTTTTCTCTTGTAAAAAATATGATGTATTTATGTAGTAATTGTAAAAATCATATTTTCATTTCCTTGTGTCCAAAATATTATTTACCAAAATATACTTTGTGAACATATTTTCCGGAATATTTTGTAAGTTACATTTCTTGTTCGGTTTTGCCAATATTTTGTGTGTAACTTGTATATTTATTCCTTGAGATTTTGGCAATATTTTGGATTGTAATCCTTGGTATTTTGATGTGTTATATTATTTCATGTCCTAAAATAATATAACTAATACAGAAAATATACAAATAATCACACACATGGTGTCTCCTAAATATATATTTCCTAAATACATATTTAGTCACTTTTATTTATAAAAACCAACCTCCAATAATTATAATTTTTGTAGCAAAAATTATGGCAAAGTTTATGTAACAACTTATTGCTGAAAATACACTTGTAAGTGCATGTTTATAAATATTTTTCTAAGTGTTTATATTTTTAGAAAATTTTGCCATAGTTTCCCCTAAAAATGGAGGTTTCCATGCTTTCAAGCATATCATTTTCTTTTGTATAAATCATCACAATCAATTTACAATGATCAACATAAAACCTTTACTTACCAATTTTGCCAAAATCATGTTTAATCTACCACTTCATGAACTGGAAAGTTTATGAAAATTTGTAGTAACTTGGTAGTGTGTTTAGTAAGTTTAGTTACCCTTTAAAGTGTGGTTGTTTATTTAAAAACATCATTCTTGAAGGATTTAGATGTTTACAACTTGTAATCATGTTTTATGAAAATGTTTCTTTATGAAATTTTCTTGTTACACAAGTGTTTCTACACTTGTTTAACCACCAAAAATAGTGTTTGTTTATGTAAGAACCAAGTTTTAATGAAACTTATATTTTATCTTGGTTATTTTGAAAAACCTTCCATGAATCTTTAAATCTACATGATTAACAAGTTACTTTGATCTTTATTTTCCAAGAAAACCATTTATTCATTCAAGTTCATGATTCATGTGTGGATGATCCATCATCCTACAATAATTTCTATTCTCACATCTTGCTAGATTATGTTTTTAATTATGATCTAGGAAGATCTTATGATGATCAACATCATTTCTACAAACAATCAATGATCAACAAGCATAACAACTCATATTTATCAAGATTACTTCACATTTTAAGCTTATGTTCATATTTACTTCTCATGATCTTTAGTGTTCTTCAAGTTTTTTATTATGATTCATCATTAACCACTAAAAATAGAAGTAATATAGAGTGTACAAGGTTCTTACCACTAGCTCAAGGCTAGGGATGATTCAAGTGAAGAAAATGAGTGGATAAAAGCAAACAAGAGAGGTCCTTCAAGATCCAAGGCCACCACGCTCCTTAATCTTGCTTATAGCACCTTTGTATACACTTGGATTGGATGAGACTTGATGAATGAAGGTGATAGTGTGTGGTGGTGTCTTCGGCCGTGAACAAGAGGAAGGGGAAGAGGAGAGTTGGTGTGTGTTTAGTGTGTGTGAGATATGAGATCAAGTTCCTCATGTATACTACTTATAACCATATCAAGCTCTTACCTCATGCATAATATGCCACTTAAAGATACAACATGATCTAATTAAATATTTAAACAAATCTTGGTGTGGGGCCCTTGTATGGGCCGTCCCATAGGTGGGGGGGGGGGGTCTAGCTTAGGTTTAAACTTGTTTAGTTATAATCTAGTTCAAATTCAAGTATCGGTTACATGTTTCAATTATTAGATATTTGTATGGGGTGTTATGATGTTCGGGGATCATAACTAGCTTGGAAATGTTAAAACAGTGCTTCTAGTCTAATTTTGGTGTTTCGGGTAGTGTCAGGTTGTTCGGTTAGATACTGGTTCGTTAAAGTGCTAAACTTTGCAGTTTAGTGTTCTTTATGTATCCTTTTGTGACATTTTTAATTCCCGACACTTAGAAAAGCATCCAGGACCATTTAACCATGTTTCTGCATAAAATTAGATTGTTTAAATGCTGAATCATGCTGAATCTTGTAATTGTTGTTATATACAGTGGCAGATCCAAGATTTTTTTCTAATGGGGTCCACTCTTTTTGGTGTTCAAAAGTTCCACAACAAAATGTTAAAATTTTAAATTTTTCGGGTCGGTTGTCGTTCGGGTCGG
Organism: Helianthus tuberosus; assembly: GCA_030545235.1. NCBI lineage: Eukaryota > Viridiplantae > Streptophyta > Magnoliopsida > Asterales > Asteraceae > Helianthus > Helianthus tuberosus. The sequence goes on along the minus strand of CM060433.1, from coordinate 119,394,198 downwards.
GTCGGGTCAAGGATAGGAACATATAACAAAAATATATAATCCTTACTCATTAAAAACACATAATAAAAATACTATGTAATTCGAAACGAAAAATAAAACAATGCAAATTGCTAAAGTTCAAATTCATAGCATACAAGTTTTCATCAGAGCCGGCTTTAAGACAAGTATACTAAAGTATTAGCTTGGGGCCTCCCTTTTTAAAGGGCCTCCAAATTTTATTAGACAAAGGCATGATATGGTATATGCAGGGAAACAAAAATAAAGATACTACTATAACAACTCCTTGCAAGTTGTCATTCACAATTAGTAAATCACTTCCTTTTCAGTTATTAATTATTATTAGTTTTGCAATAAAAATAGGATACCAAACGCTAGTATTTATTTTCCTTTTATTATTAGATTGATTGATATTATTTTTTATCTATCATTGTAGTTTGCATCAGTATTTCATATCATTTTCGTCATAGATTTTTATCACCTTTCAAAAAATATATAACTACATAATATAATATTTCTAAAACCACACATAAGGGGTCATAAATTCGTTAAATAATGATAGTCTTAGTAATAAAAGAATTTGAAAATATAAACATATATTATGACCCTAGTTAAAAGTTCTGGTTTGGCCATTGCGGTGACCTGCCACCCGGCCCAACCATTTTGCTAGGCACCATAAAGGGCCCTAGTTTTAACGTTTGCTTCAGCCCTCTAAAAAGGTTGAGCCGGCCCTGGTTTTCATTGATCCTTGCATCATTAACCCTAAAATTCAAGTTTTAAGAAACTAAGTCACAAATTCTAAATTAAAATTCATAGCATACAATGATACAAAGATTTACATGTTATTCTAATTTCTAAACTTAATATTCATAGTGACAAATCCTTAAACAACTAGACAAGAGAAGAGGAGTCTTTGATTTAAAAAAAACATAAAAAGTGGGTTGTACAAGGATTAAACCCGTGTTTTCTTGTTAGTAAACAAGAGGGTTTATGAGTTATGACTATACCAACATTCTTTTTTTTATTATGGTGTTCACCTAATTATTTTTATAGGGTTCTTGAAAAATTTAACATACCGAATCTAGTAATCTACTATTTTTTTAAAAACATTGGGGCCCGGGGACCACAACCCGCTCTACGTGGGTCCCGCCCCTGGTTATATACAGTGGCGGAGCCAAGATTTTTTTTCATTGAGGTCCATTTTTTGTGTAAGGATTTTTCACTACCAAACATTAAAATTTTCGGGTTAGTCATCATAGTCGGGTCCAGAACTATGAAATATTGTAGAAGCATTTAGTGGACATAATTCTTATTTGGATACTTTATCACGATATGATTGATAAAGGGAGTTTGCTATTCAAAAGTGAGTTTGGCTGTCATAGTTTTCCTTGTCATTCTACCACAAATTTTCTAATACTTTTACTAATATAAATAGTTCCAAAAAAAAAATAATAATAATAACACTGATAAGATTTTTTTTTCTTTTTATCATAATTTCAAACACAAGATCCCCTAAATTACTTTCTATTTAAAACACGCTTCCGATTTCGCTCAAACATCTAGGACCAACAAATCTAATATATATGTAACGGTGAGTTACATTCTTTTTATTACTTTTTATAAACAATAGTGATGTTTACCGCATTTTAGCATATATGCTTGATATGTATCATGTTCATGCATGTTAAGAGTTGGGCTTAGTATCCTTGTATTCAGCATAACTAAAATTCACGCGAAGTGGTTAAAAAAGAAGAAAGAAAAGCGAGTGTTAATACGTAGAAAATAAAAATATAGCAAAATACAAAGATATTATGTCTAAATATTTTTATATCCAGATTTAACATGTATGACTTGTGGTTCTTTTAACCCCTTAAGCCCTTAAGGATGCACGATATGTATCCTTTAGTCTCCCATTGGCATCCACCTCCATCCCGGGTACCGATTTGGAGGGGTGGTTGACCCAGTCCCCACTCTCTTCCTTCCCGCGTCTCTATCCTACAAATTTATCCACGGCATCTCCATCTCAGCCACATCGTTGCCGCTTTTTCCATGTTCCGTTTCATCTTCTTCCATACCCACCACTTTACGGTAGATTCGCAAGCCTTGAACCGAACATGGACAACAATTTTCTTCACGTCCTGGGCCCAAAACAAGTTCTTGGCAATTGTTCTTAGTGTTGACTCTTGACCGTTGACTACAGGGCATCAGGGCCCAAAATAAATACTTGGCTAGTTTTCTTTGTTTCCAGGGCCCAAGAAATAAAAACTTGGCAAAATTTCTTATGCACTGGGCCCGTAATAGATATTTGGGATTTTTTTGTCGTGTTGAGTGCTGACTTATTGCCCCAAAATAAATGCTTGGCGTTAGGCAAATTTTCTTCGATGTCTTAACGTTTAGATTACGTTTTAATTAAAATAATAATATCTTGGGTAAATTACTTTTTGAGTCACTGTGTTTTAAAGGTTTTAACCTTTTGAGTGCAAAATCAAAATGTTTAACACCCTGAGCCCCTATAGCCATTTTTCTTAACCATTTGAGTCCAAATTTTTAACACCATCCACAAAGTCTGTTAACTACAAGGGTATTTTAGTCATTTACACATAAGATACAACTCTTTAATGCACAAAATACAAAAAACAAGTCTTTAATACATGATTTTAATATTATATATAATACAATCCTAACCTGCACACACACACACACACTCTCTCTCTCACTCCTAGACCATCCTACCACCGTTACCAACCACCACACCACTATAAACCACCACCAACAACTGTTCAATTCGAATCCAAACTTCAATTTACGAACTCGATCCCCAATTATATCAGTTCAAACTTCAAATTTCATAATCCCTGGATATACTAAGTTAGGGTAACAAGTTAGAGGTGAGAAAATGGCGATCGAACTGTGTGATTGAATTTGTGTGTGTTGATTTGAGATCAAATAGAGAGAGACTAAAAGAAGAATTGGATGAATTAAGTGAGATGCGTTGAATTTGTGAGTATGTATGTGGAATCTAGAAAGAATACAAAGAAAGATGATGATGATGATGATGATGATGATGATGATGAAATGAGAGATTTAAGGGTTTGAAGTTTGAAGAACACATAAATAAAGATGAAAGTTGAGTATATTTTTGCACCACCACCACCGCCCTTCCGGAATAGACCACCACCGCCCTAACGCCGCCTCCATTGAAACCCTAACGTCGCTGGACAGAAATCGGTCAAGCAGGTTCAATGTTGTTAATTTTTTAGTTGTTTTTTGTTTGATTTGGACCTAGATAAGTGCGATTTGATGTGAATTTGTGCTTCTTGGTTTGATTTGGTGGATGTGCGGTGGTGGTTGTGTGTGTGCGATGGGGATAGTGGTGCTCATGGTAGGGTTGATGGTGGGGATGGTGGTGGTGGTGGTGGTGATGATGGTGCGGATGGTGGTGGTGCAGTGGTGGTGGTAGTGCAGCAGTGGGGATAGTCTGATATGATAGAGAGAGAAAGATAAGGAAAAGAAAGAGATATTAGGTAGGGGTAATTTGGTCATCTAATAAATTTTAACAAAATAATTCTAACAGTATTAGAAAATTGGACTCAAATTGTTAAGAAAAGTGGCTATATGGACTCAGGGCGTTAAACATTTTGATTTTGAACTCAAGTGGTTAAAACCCGTAAAACACAAGGACTCAAAAAGTAATTTACCCTAATATCTTTTAAGGAAATTTAATGTCTTCATCAAAAAGCTTTTATTCATGATTTTTATAAAACTAGGTTATGACGAGATTGTTATATAGGTTCTTATGTTGATATGTCGTATAAGGGTTAAATGAAAACTTATACGAGTTGTGAGAACTTAGGAAGGTTGCCCTTACGAAAGGTTTTTTCAAAAAAAAAATTTTATTTACAGTTGCTCTAAGGAGCCAAAAAACACTACTTCGAAATTTATTTATTTTTTTAATTTTTTTTACGGCAGTCCTTCTAAACATTTTAATCTATGGGTGTGAAAAAAATGAGGTCAAAACTCGCACGAGAAGACCGAATTCTCTTAGTTCTCACAACTCGGAGTAGCTCTCCATTGATCTTGATCATGTCGTACAAAATATCTAATTAATTATATGAATTCACAGTAAGTTGCCATGATAATAACACAGGAAATTTTTCTTCAATGTTTTATGAATGAAAAACACTTTTCGAGAACTATATAAAAAACATTGAACGTATGGAAAGTAGTCTACCATTGAAAATGATCTTGTAACAATTAAGTTGGACTAGGGCGTCTCCGAGAATGATAAAAAAAATTTGGGCCCCGGGTTAACAAAAAATTGGTATAATATAAACTCATCATATATATATCAAGAAACCACAATACGACATACTAATCATCATATAATGATCTTGTTAACAAGATCGAAGAGTTAATTAATTAAGTGAATTGATAGTTCAAAACAGTTTAGAAAATAAAAAATGCATGGGATTAACTGGAAATTGTTTAGGAAATAAAAATGTAAAGGAACGGTTTAGAACTCATAACCTTAGTTTTCAAATTTGAGTATCTTAACCATTGAACTAGCTTCATTTTTTTACTAAAGTCATTTATTAGACATTTAAGATAAAAGTGTTCATTTAAAAATCTTGACCCTAAATTTTTGTTGGGCACTATAAACCTTTTGGGCCTTGGCGTCTGCCCGGGCTGCCCAACTCACAAAGCCGGGCCTGAGTTGGACCCTGTAACACTCCCTAGAATCGTTGAAGGGGGACGCCACCCGAGAGGGCGTGAGCACGTTCACGGGCGCAAGAGGGAGAAAGAGGTGGCGCCATGTGCAAAGCAACCAATCACTGGTTTTTATTTTCTTTTATTTAGTTATTAGTTAAACCATAATGTGATAGTAAAATGATGAGTTAAAAAGTCTATTGTGTACGTGACGGTGATGTGACGGGGCGCCATGTTCAACTACAATGCATAGCCTTGCTAAGAAATTTAACCCTATAGTAAATAATTTAATCGAAAATCCAACGCAAATCCATAATCTGAGGTGACGAATTATTAATAGCTAATAGGTTCACTGCGATGCTTAATATATTTGAATTTAGCGAACTAAAGAAAAAAAAAAACACAACTATTATAGGTAGAAAAAAAAAAAAAAAACAAAACAATGCAGAGAAATATATAATCACTACATTTTAGTGTTTTTCTTTTCAGATGTTGACTTGTGGATCTAGTTAAGCGTAGACTTGCAAGTCTTCGATCGGATGCACGTACTTGAATTTTTCCACACGTCTTGGGGGGGGGGGGGGGGGGGGTAGGTTCTTTTATGTTACATATGAAATGTAATTGAGTGATATAGTTTGAATAATAGAGGGGGGTATATTGTAATTGTTGTAATTGAGGGGGTGAATATGGGAAATTAGTTAGTTAAGCTGTTGAGATTAGGTTAAATAACTGTTGTAACTGTTGTAATGATCATTCCGGTAATGAAAAGATTCTTCGTTCCCTCTCTTACGATTCTTATCAATTTCTTACCGTAACATTGGTATCAGAGCTAACGATCCTTATCGGAAGCTCAGATTCCGTTCAAAATAACAATTCCGATCAAGATTTTCGTTCGAAATCATCTTTGTTTCATTCAATTTCGCTCAAAATTGTTCGGTCCATCATCAAATTACGTTCAATTCGATTCAGTAATTGATCATTGTTCGATCAATACTTTCAATTTGATTACGTCATTTCAATTCTTGGAACTGTTCTTTCCGGTTTCACTTTGACCTAATTGTGATATATGCCAACCAGACAACAAGGGATGGAGAAATTAGAGAAACTTTCACAGGCTAATTCGAGTTTGATTGAGAATCAACAAGCAATTTTGGATCAAAATTCGGAAGCTATAAGATTGTTGCAGATTAGTGTGACTTCGTTGGTTACTCAGATGGCTGAAATCAACAGTAAGTTGAGCAATGAAAGGGGAAATCATGGGGGTTCTGATCATCGATTGGTTCGCACGGGTAGATTAGATTTTCCCAAGTTCAACGGTGAGGAAGTGGAGGGGTGGATTATCCGTTGTAATCACTTCTTTGCAATAGATAAAACGCCTGAGAATGCAAAGGTTCACTATGCAGTCATTAATTTGGAAGGGGCAGCGTTGGAATGGCATCAGGGGTTTATTGACAGTCAAAATAGGGATATTGAAGAAATTACGTGGGATGAATACTCCAGATCTGCTATCACAAGGTTTTCTGAAAGGTTAAGTGAAGATGCTATGGAGGAACTAAAAAATCTCAATCAAACAGGTTTACTCTCTGATTACACTAAAGAATTTGATTCTTTACTCAATAGAGTTAAACTGAATGATGAATATGCTGCTAGTCTTTATGTGGGAGGGTTGAAACCAGAGATTAGATGCTTAGTGAAAATTTTTAAACCAAGAACTATGAGGGATGCCATTGCTATGGCCAAACAACAAAATGTAGTGTACAATACCTTGTTTGGTGATAAAGAGGTTAAAAGGAATAATGTAGTACAAGTGGCAGTAAATTCTAGTAGTAAAGGTGGGCCTATTGGTAGTAATAAAGCTTCAACAAGTTCCAGTAACAATTTGGCTTTACTACCTAGTCCTTCACCCAATAAGATGCTTAAGAATGTTAAAAAAGTCCCTGCTAGGGTAGCTGAAGAAAAAAGAGCTAAGGGGGAATGTTTTTGGTGTAGTGAGAAGTATTCACCAACTCATAACTGCAAATTTTAAACATTTGTATGTATTAGAAATTCATGATGATGAGGATTGGGTAGAAAATGTAGAGGAAGAGTCTGTAGAAGATCAAGTAGCTGATGCCCAACTTTCAGTTTATGCAATGACTGGGATCACTTCTTTTTCTACCATGAGGGTGGTGGGTACTATTGGCACTAGACAGATTCATATATTAATCGATTCTGGTTCTACCCATAACTTTGTCAACTCAAAATTAGCCATAAGAATGAATTGTCACACTAAGGAAGTTTCCTTGATGAAAGTGGTGGTTGCAAATGGGAAAGAGTTGGAATGCAATCAATTATGTCATGATTTTCAGTGGCTAATGCAAGGAGTATGGTTTAAGACAGACGTTTTATTGTTACCATTGGACAATTATGATATGGTGTTGGGTATCCAATGGTTACAATCATTGAACGATATTGTGTGGAATTTTAAGGAGCTTACTATGCAGTTTAAAGTTGACTCTAAGGTGATTGAATTGAAAGGAATACATAAGAATAGCATTTCTTTATGCTCTATGGAAAGATTTTCTTCTATGGTTCATAGAGATAATTCAGTGGCACAAATGCAGCTCTTCAGTATGCAAGAAAAGGTAAACGAGTCGTTTCAACATCAGGCTACTGTAACCACTGTTCAAGAATCTGCAGAGATCACAGATCTTTTAAAACAGTATGATGATGTGTTTAAGGAGCCTACTTGTCTGCCACCAAACAGAAGCTGTAATCACAGAATTCAATTGGTGGATGAATCAGTTACCATTAATCAAAGAGCTTACAGGTATCCTATGGGCCAAAAGGATATTATAGAAAAAATGGTTCAAGAAATGCTGGATATGGGTATTATCAGACATAGTGTCAGTTCTTTCGCTTCACCAGTTGTTTTGGTCAAGAAAAAAGATGGTTCTTGGAGGTTATGTGTGGACTATAGGAAACTGAATGATCAAACAGTTAAGAACAGATTTCCTATCCCACTCATAGAAGAACTGTTGGAAGAATTAGGGGGCGCAGAAGTGTTTTCTAAACTAGACCTGAGATCCGGTTATCATCAAGTGAGGATGCATGAAGACGATATTCATAAGACTGCATTCCAAACGCATCAGGGCCTATTTGAATTTCTGGTACTTCCATTTGGGTTAAGTAATGCTCCGGCAACGTTTCAAGGTCTGATGAATGCTGTATTTCAGAAGTTGTTGAGGAAAACAGTTCTTATATTTTTTGATGATGTTTTAGTTTACAGCAAAAACATCAAACAGCATGTGCATGATCTAAAGGAGGTCTTACAATTGTTTCGAGATAATCAGCTGTATGCCAAACGGTCTAAATGCAGCTTTGCTGGGTCTAGTATTGAATATTTAGGCCATGTGATTTCCAGAGATGGTGTGTCAACTGATCCTACAAAAGTGGAAGTAGTGAAGAATTGGCCAACTCCTATTAGTGTTAAACAGTTGCGGGGTTTTTTGGGACTAACTGGTTATTACAGGAGATTTATATCTTCTTATGGCACAATTGCTAAGCCATTAACCAATTTACTGCAGAAAGATGCTTTCAAATGGAATGATGAAGCTCAAAAGGCATTTGAAGAGTTGAAATCAGCTATGTTACAAGCTCCAGTACTGGCATTACCTGATTGGACACAAGAATTTATTGTTGAGACTGATGCAAGTTCGAAGGGATTGGGAGCTGTTTTAATGCAAGGCAAACACCCCATTGCATTTGTTAGTAAAGCATTATCACCCAAGCAGTGTGCTTTGTCTGTGTATGAAAAGGAGCTGTTAGCAATTTTATTGGCAGTGAAACATTGGCACCAGTATTTGATCCTTAAACACTTCATAATTAGGACGGATCAAAAGAGCTTAAAGCATTTGTTGGAGCAGAAAATCACAACACCACTGCAGCACACGTGGTTAAGCAAATTGATGGGGTATGACTATCATATTGTATACAAGAAGGGGGTGGAAAATACTGCAGCTGATGCTCTGTCGAGGGTGCATAGTTCCACTGTTTTTGTAATGGCAGTCTCTTCTTATGATCCATTGTTAGTAGACAAGATTAAAAGTCATTGGCAGCAGGATGATCAAGCAAAAGAATTGATTGGAAGGTTGTCTAATGGAGAAGCTATTAAGCATATGTCGTGGAATGGTATTCTGTTGACCAGGAAGTCTAAGTTGTGGATTGGGAAAGATGACAATCTGAGGAAAGAGATTTTGGAATTGTGTCATAACTCTTCTTTAGGGGGTCATTCTGGGATTCAACCAACGTTACAGAGATTCAAATCTCTTTTCTATTGGAGAAGGGCTGATAAAGATATAAAAAGTGGGTAAAAGGGTGCGAAGTTTGCTTAAAAGCTAAGTATGAAGCTGTAGCATCTCCGGGGTTATTAAGTCCTTTGCCTGTTCCACAATCTGTTTTCACAGACATTTCTATGGATTTCATCAGTGGATTGCCCAAGTCCGAAGGGAAAGATTGTATTTTGGTGGTGGTTGATAGGTTAACTAAATACGGGCACTTCATTCCATTAAAACATCCTTTTTCTGCTGTTCGAGTTGCACAAGTGGTGCTTGATAATGTTTTCAAACTGCATGGATGTCCTCTGAATATTGTTTCTGATAGAGACCCTATATTCATGAGTTCGTTTTGGAAGGAGTTCTTAAAATTACAAGGCATTGAGCAAGCCCTATCCACTGCTTATCATCCGCAGTCGGATGGCCAGACGGAAGTCTTGAACCGCTGTTTAGAAACTTATCTTAGATGCATGGTTATGCATGATCCGAAGACATGGGTTCAGTGGTTATCATTAGCTGAGTGGTGGTACAATACCACTTGGCATTCAACCATCAAAATGACTCCGTTTAAGGCATTATATGGTGTAGATCCTCCTATCCACTTACCATATATCCATGGTTCTACTACTGTTGCAGCTTTGGATGAGTGGTTAAGTCAAAGGGATAACATGATTGCAAATATCAAACAGTCCTTGGAACGGGCCAGAAATAGGATGAAGCAGTTTGCTGATAATAGGAGAAGTGAACGAAGTTTTGATATCGGAGATTGGGTATTTCTTAAAATTCAACCATATGTTCAAACTTCTCTAAGAATGCATCGATATTCCAAATTATCTCAGAAGTATTTTGGTCCCTTTAAAATTGTAAAAAAGGTGGGAGAAGTTGCTTATACCTTGGAATTACCTGCAGATTCTCAGTTGCATCCCACCTTCCATGTGTCGTTATTGAAAAAAGCTCCTGGTCCTCCACTGCATCAAGTTGATATTCCAGCTAATAGCCTTGAAGAATTGCAGCCGTTGGCTATACTTGAGAGGAAGATGGTGAAGAGTGGGAATAAAGCAGTGGTTAAATTCTTAGTTCAATGGGTTGATCTACCATTACATGATGCATCTTGGGAGCTGGCTACTGAGTTTATCAAGAAGTATCCTAATTTTGATATTGATTCTTGAGGACAAGAATCTTTAAAGGGGGAAGATTTGTTACATATGAAATGTAATTGAGTGATATAGTTTGAATAATAGAGGGGGGTATATTGTAATTGTTGTAATTGAGGGGGTGAATATGGGAAATTAGTTAGTTAAGCTGTTGAGATTAGGTTAAATAACTGTTGTAACTGTTGTAATAATCATTCCGGTAATGAAAAGATTCTTCGTTCCCTCTCTTACGATTCTTATCAATTTCTTACCGTAACATTTTAGGATTTTTTGGGTGGTTGTGGGGTGGGGTGGAGGTTTAGGTTTTTGGGTAGTTGTGGGATGGGGGTGGGTGTTTAGGTTTTTGAGTGGTGGTGTAGTGGGTTTAGGTTTTAGGTTATTGGACACCTGTCACTTTATAAAGACTTCTTACACTTTTTACAATTAGAAGACTTTGTAGAATAACTTAACCCGTTACGCAAAACATAGTTATGTAATAGAGTAAACTGCCATTTTGGTCCCTGTGGTTTGGCCAGTTTTGCCACTTTAGTCCAAATCTCAAACTTATTACATCCAGGGCCCTGTGGTTTGCATTTTGTTGCCATTTTAGTCCAAAATCCAAAAAACCTCCTTTTTGACTGTTGAGAGCTGCCTATTTTGTCCTTTAGTGCAGGGGTATTTTGGTCATTTATGTTTTATTTAAAGCAATTCAACAACAACAAAACCCAGAAAATCAAGAACATCTTCAAAGTTCATCATCAAAACCCAGAAAATCAAGAACATCTTCAAGAAAAAACGAGGCTCAGTCAAGAACATCATCAAACATGAACATCAAAACCCAGAAAATCCACCAAATCAAGAACATCATCACAGCCTAAAAATCAAGAACATCATCACAGCCTAAAAATCAAAACCCAGAAAATCCACCAAATCAAGAACATCAAAACCCAGAAACCAGAAAATCAAGAACATCTTCAAGAAAAAAGGAGGCTCAGATCTGTATCTTCAAGAACATCATCAAACATGAACATCAAAACCCAGAAAATCCACCAAATCAAGAACATCATCACAGCCTAAAAATCAAGAACATCATCACAGCCTAAAAATCAAAACCCAGAAAATCCACCAAATCAAGAACATCAAAACCCAGAAAATCCACCAAACCCAGAAAACCCAGAAAATCCACCAAATCAAGAACAAGCATAAAAATCATCACAGCCTCATGGTGAACAAGCATAACAGAACAAGTAACAACACACACCACGAAAGTGCCATTTCAACAAGCATAACAGAACAAGTAACAAGCATAACAACACACACCATAGAGTAAACTGCCATTTCGATCCAAATCTGCAGTGCCACCACCGTCAATCCACCCACCACCTGCCACACCACCGCCCCACCATCTGCTTCATTCTTTCACCGCCACCACCATAACCACCGCCACCACCAATCTCTCCGATCTCTAACCCCCACAAACAATCAGATCAAAATATTTCTGATTTCGATTTAGATCTGAAACTCAAAGCTTTTCTCTCCAATACACACGAATGAGAGAGAAACATGAGAGAGAGAGAGAGGGGAACGCAGAGATGACGATGGTGGATCTGAGTTTCGGTAGGGACGACGCCGGAGTGGTGCTCAGGTGGGACGATGATGATGATTTATTTGGGGATTATGTTGATCGATTCAGGTTCTTAACTGATCGATTGAGATAAGAGAGATTGAGAGAAGAGAGAGAGAAGAGAGAGAGTCTGTTAATGTTTTATGATGATGATGATGATGATGATTTTATTTGGGGATGAAGTTAATTAAGAAAATATTAAATGAAAAGCAAAATGACCAAAATGCCCCTGCACTACAGGACAAAATAGGAGGTTGCAACAGTAAAAAAACTAGGGTTTTTGGATTTTGGACTAAAATGGCAACAAAATGCAAACCACAGGGCCCTGGATGTAATAAGTTTGAGATTTGGACTAAAGTGGCAAAACTGGCCAAACCACAGGGACCAAAATGGCAGTTTACTCTATGTAATATAAATACCATCTATTCTATATTATATATAATAACAAATCATATTGTGAACAGTTATAATTTGTGATTTATTAATTTATGTTTTCAACCTTAAACTTTAATTGAGTTTTTTTTGAACGGCAAAGAATCTCACGTGTAAACCCACCCTGCTTGTGGCTATGTTCAAGGTCTACTCCTCGACCGCCATGAGGCCGTGCCCTCCCCCACCCCCTCCCGGATATGCGGGAACCAGATGGAATCCGTAAGCCCTCGCCCCATCAGGTTTGAACCTGGAATTAAAGCCCCGACTCGTCCCTTCACCCATATGTCCCTTGAAAATGGCCAAACTTTAGTAGCGTTATCATATAGGCGTTGAAGTTTAATAAAGTTAATTTTCTTTATACTTATAACAAATATTTGTTTTTTTAATATTTTTATAAGTTTAATTCTTTTTATATCTAACTTATAATTTATTTAACTTATTATAGTTAAAGCTAACTTTGAACTATGGACATGTTTACTCAATCGTGTTGGATGCTTATTTACCATCATTTAGATTTAAGCCTACATGGTATATATTAACCCATCAATATAAAAGGTGACAAATTTAATTATTTTTTTAATTTACCTTATTATTGTTAAAGCTAACTTTATGTTTACTTAATTGAGTTGATTGCTTATATTTACGACCGTTTAGATTAAAGCTTGCATTGGACGATAAACTAAATTACGATAAACTAAGAAGTGGATTCTTTTTATGTCTTTTGACAAACCTAGGTTGAATGGGTCAAATTGGCATAACCTCGAATGGGTCAAATTACGTGGCAAAGCCTAATCTCATGTGTTTGAATTGTTCTTTTATTTAGAAGTTGGAATGTAAATAGGATAATAATAATAATAATAATATATGAAAATACATAAAAATATTATCTTGACTAAACACTCACTTTGAACACTATTAATTTATATGTATTTTGTGGGTACTATTTCACCCACTCGTGTGAGGAATTTAGTCTAAGGTAAATATTTACCTTTGATGGATTTCACAACCCTATAAATCATCAGTTTAGCCAAAACGATCAAGTTATTTCACACCCCTATAAATCATCAGTTTAGCTAAATAAACTATACCAAATGATAATGAAGAGTTTGGTTGTTTGAAAGTGATGGATTTCACTAAAACATACAAACGGGTCAAAATAACGAATTAATGAAGAGTTTGGTTGTTTGAAAGTGATGGATTGTCGCAACCCCTGACCCCTGCCTCGGGAGGCGGGCGGCCACGGCCTACTCAGAGATGGTGGTATCGGTGTTATCATTATTTGGCAGCGTAATTTTCATCAGGACCGTAGTTTGGAAATATTTTAATAGAGTAAATTACCACATTTTTATATTAATAAACACAATGGTAAAACCCAGGTTTCCATTACAAACATGTTTATAGGGATAAACCCTATTTTATTGAATTTAAAATATCGTCTTTATTTAGGTAACTTTTATAGCCACATTTTTCCAAGCCTTCAGTGCTTTCTAGCTGGCTTCTATTTGGCTTTCACATTTTGTTACCTGAAACGCGTTTTAAAAACATTTGTCAGTGGGAAATACTGGTGAGTGAATCCTAGTTTAATCAAGACAGATTTTATCAGTTTACAGCATTGAGGGCGATCTCGCAATTACATTTGTTTCCAATTCTTACTTTAATTACCACCCACGGTACTGTCAACCCGACTTGTGGTCATGTTACTACTCACAGTGTAGTAACAAATTTTGTATACAAAACCCCAACATACCGACGATAATTGTAGAATTACAAATACTCAATCACTGTTCATTGTAATGTAAAAAATTATGAAAGTTTTGTAAAAGCAGTTTATGCAAAAAGGAGATTACTCACATTGCTAGTTTAGACTTTTCCTGGTGTTTCCTGGTTATAATCCAATAATTTAAACAATGCACACGCGTTAGTATAATAACCCAATATTTACATTAGTTATACCCTCCCCGAGACAGAACTCCAACAACTACGTCGGGCAGAGCCTCGACAGCCATTATAGAGCACTAGATCAATCGGGCAGCGTATCTAATACGTAACCAAGGGTTATAATACTTACAACGGGGCAGAACTTCGTTAATTAGGGGGTATAATACCCGATTATAACTTCTACACTATAGAAATTCAAGAGAGAAAGTTGTGTGTGAGCGTCGGAAACTGAATGCCGAAGCTCCTAATTTATAGGAGCAGATTTGGGGTTTCTCGCAGCCCGCGTAGGAAACGACAAAGGGCTTCGCGGCCCGCGACGTAGGCTGGGTAGGCCCTAGCCTGGCCCAGTCACTAATCTAGCTTTGACACGCGGTTGACAAGTGGCAGCACCGGGATGCGCCCTGGCGACTAGCTGTCGCGCCCCGCGTAGCCCGAAGAGAGAGTCTTTGCGGCCCGCGAGCGATACCTGGATTTTGTTTTCATTTTTATTTTAATTATATAAAGGCATTTAGAATTAAATATCATATATGGGGCGTATTTTAGGACTTATAGAGATATTATAAATATATTAGGGGTGTCGGAAAATATTTTTAGGAGGGTTGTTATATCCTCCCCGCCTTGTTTTAGAACTCGTCCTCGAGGTCTACTGGAACAAGTGTGAATATTTCCTTTGCATTTCTAATTCAAGCTCCTATGTGTACTCTGGTCCTCTTTTGGAATCCCATTTCAATCTGTATGGGCTTTTCTACAAACCTTAGCTTTTCATTTACCTCTATATCCTTAAGAGGTACCACTAGCGATTCATCGGCTAAACACTTTTTGAGATTGCATACATGAAATACATCATGTATTCCTGTCATTTCCTCTGGCAGTTGTAGCTGATAAGCTACAGGTCCTATTCTTCTAATAATCTCAAAAGGTCCAACATACCTGGGGCTTAACTTTCCCCTTTTGATGAATATGACCACTCCTTTCCAATGAGAGACTTTTAATAACACCTTATCTCCGACTTGAAATTCCAATGGTTTTCGCCTGTTGTCAGCATAACTTTTCTATCGATCGCGTGCTGCTTTCAGTATTTCCTTAACTTGAATAATCTTGTATGTTGTTTCTTGTACTATCTCTGGTCCAGATATTTGCTTCTCTCCAATTTCTGCCCAACAGACTGGGGTTCGGCACTTTCGTCCATAAAGTGCTTCGAAAGGTGCAGCATTAATACTAGTATGATAGCTGTTATTGTAAGAAAATTCTATTAATGGTAAGTGATCGTCCCAATTTCCTCCGAAATCAATTACACAAGCTCTAAGCATATCTTCCATTGTCTGAATTGTCCTTTCGCTTTGTTCGTCCGTTTGAGGATGATAAGTGGTGCTTAGATTTAGCTTGGTTCCCATTGCTTTTTGGAAACTTGTCCAAAAATGAGAAGTAAAACGGCTATCTCTATAAAAAACAATTGATAAAGGAATTCCATGTAATGAAACTATTTCATTTACATATAACTTGGCTAACTGTTCCATACCGAAAGTTTCCTTCATCTGCAAGAAATGAGCAGATTTAGTTAGCCTATCTACAATCACCCAGATTGTATCATTACCTTTTCGTGTCTTGGGTAATTTGGTAACAAAATCCATTGTTATCAATTTCCATTTCCATACCGGCATTTCCAATTGCTGCAACAAACCTGAGGGTTTCTGATGTTCAGCTTTGACCTGTGAACATGTTAGACACTTGGCAACATAAGCTGTTATATCCCTTTTCATTCCTATCCACCAGAAATTCTTTCTTAAGTCTTGATACATTTTATCACTTCCAGGATGTATCGTATATTTAGACTTATGGGTTTCTTCTAATATTCGGTGGCGTAGGTTTCCTAGTTTGGGTATCCACATCCTTTTCTTATGGAATCTCCAAATTCCATCTGTTCCTTGTTCTAATTCCTTAATCACACCTTTTAGATTTTCAGTATCATCCTTGATTTCTGATTCTTGTATTTCTCTAATTTGTTCATTTAAATCTATCTGCAGATTTAATTTAAGATAACGTACTCTTTTTGGCTTTTCATGATATTTTCGACTTAAAGCATCGGCTACTACGTTGGCCTTTCCTTCATGATACTGGATATTACAATCATAATCACTAAGAAATTCCATCCAACGTCTTTGTCTCATATTCAGCTCTTTTTGCCCAAAAATGTACCTTAAACTCTTATGATCAGTGAAGACAACAAATTTATTTCCATATAAATAGTATCTCCAAATCTTAAGGGCAAAAATTATAGCTCCTAACTCTAAATCATGTGTTGTATAATTTTCTTCATGATTCTTAAGTTGTCTAGACGCATAGGCTATAACCTTTTGGCGTTGTATTAACACACATCCATACCCTAATTTAGAAGCGTCACAATATACCTCAAAATCTTCAATTCCTTCTGATAACGCTAGTATGGGTGCATTGGATAATCTTTGCTTAAGAATTCTAAAGGCTTCTTCTTGTTTTGGTCCCCAATCAAACCTAATAGATTTACAGGTTAGCTTTGTTAAGGGAATGACTATTCTGGAAAAATCTTGAATAAATCGTCTATAATAACCGGCCAATCCTAGTAAACTCCTAACCTCGGTTGGTGATCCAGGGACTTTCCATTTAGTAATTGCCTCAATCTTTGTGGAATCTACATGAATTCCTTCGTGGTTGACTAAAGGTCCAAGAAACTGCACTTCTTCTAACCAAAATTAACATTTTGAAAATTTAGCGTAAAGCTTTTCTTTTCTCAGTAAATTTAAAAGTGTATGCAGATGCGCTGCATGTTCCTCTTGACTCTTAGAGTAAATTAGAATATCATCTATAATGACAATTATGAATTTATCCAAATATGGCTTACATATTCGGTTCATCATGTCCATAAATGCGGCTGGGGCATTGGTTAGACCAAATGGCATGACAGTAAATTCATAATGGCCATACCTTGTTCTGAATGCGGTCTTAGAAATGTCCTCTTCCTATACCTTTAATTGATGATATCCTAAGCGTAAATCGATCTTTGTGAAAAAAATCGAGCTCCTTGCAATTGATCAATCAGATCATCGATTCTCGGTAATGGATACCGATTTTTAATCGTGACCTTATTCAATTCACGGTAATCAATGCACATACGCATTGATCCGTCTTTCTTCTTGACAAACAAGATTGGTGCTCCCCATGGGGATGAGCTTGGTTGTATGAATCCTTTCTCCAACAGTTCGTCTAACTGTTTCTTTAATTCTTGCATTTCTGCAGGTGGCAAACGGTAGGGTGCTTTGGCAATTGGTGCTGTTCCTGGTAGCAGATGAATCCTGAATTCAACTTCCCTGTCTGGCGGTAGTCCTGGTAATTCTTCTGGAAAGATATCTGAAAATTGAGATACTACGGGAATATCTTTTAATTCCTTTCCTTTAGTGTTAATGATTATGGAAATCATATACACTATTGATCCCTTTCTTGCACAATCTGCAGTTTTCATTACAGAGATGAATTTTGTGTGTCTGGTTGGCTTATTTCCTTTAATTGGGATCTTTTCACCTCTTGGTGAATTTACTTGTATTGACTTTTGATCACATAGAATACTGGCTTTATTGGCTACTAACCAATCCATTCCTAATACAATATCAAATCCTACCAGATTCATTGGGTAAAGATTTGCAATAAAACCTTGGTTTAAAATTTCTATTCTTGCTCCCTGCAAGATTTCCGAAATTTTAATGGTTTATCCATTTGCTGTTTCTACTAGACATTCTTGTTGGAATTTAGTTAATGGTTGGTTGAGAAGTTTGCAAAATGAAGTATTAATGAAACTTTGGTTCGCACCAGAGTCAAATAATACTTTAGCAAAAACGTTATTAACTAAAAACGTACCGGCAATCATGTCCGGGATCATCTTTGCTTCTTCTGCAGTCAAAACAAATGCTCTAGCATTTTTAGTAGTCTTGTTGTTTGTAGCTGAAGCTAGTTTTGGGCAGTGCGTCCTGATATGTCCTTTTTCTCCACAATTGAAACAAACTCCATTGCTGGGTTTCTTTCTGTAGTTTTCTTCCTTGTGTCCCGGTATCTTGCAAAAGTCGCAGTAGGTGGAGCATCTTCCTGAATGCTTCCTCTTACAGGTCTTACAATAGGGTGTAGAGGTAGAACCTATGTTTTTCCCACGATTGGAACTACCGTAGCGAAATTCCTGGGTAAGTCTTTGGGCTAGGTTCTTTCTTTGGTTTTCTTCTTGTGTACGTACCAGTTCATCAGTCAAGGTGTTTGCTAGTTCTACAGATTCTTCTATGGTTGGTGGTCTAGCTCCCTTGACTACATGTCTAATTTCACTAATTAATCCCCAAATGTAACGGGAGATTAACAATGGTTCTGGTGATGCTAGGATTGGCACTATTCTAGCATATTCAAAGAATGTAGTAGTGTAACCCTTGCTGTCTACTCTAGTCATTATAAGGTTTAAGAATTTATTAGCTATCTGCTCCTTTTCATTAGGAGGACAGAATTTCCTTTCAACCATATTCTTAAACTCAATCCATTCCATACTATAAACCCTGTTACTTCCCCTAGTATGGAGAATAGTGTTCCACCATTCCAGGGCTGCATTCTTAAATAAATTGGAAGCAAACATGATTTTATCTTCTTCTGCGCATTTGCTTATTTTTAAGACTGCTTCAGTCTTTTCTAACCAGCGTAAAGCTGCAATGGCTTCTTCATTGCCAGAGAATTCTATTGGTTTGCAGGACCATAATTCTTTATAAGAACAACCATAAGACATGGTGGTCCAAATGGCGACTTTGCGACTTTCGGTTGCAGTCATAAGACATGATTCATAATCGAAAGTCAACGCAGAAGTCAACGAAATTCAACGCAGACATGATTCATAATCTTAAGAACAACCATAAGACATGATTCATAATCGAAAGTCAACGCAGAAGTCAAACTTCGCGACTTTCGGTTGCGAACCGACCTTAAAACTGGAATTGACGAGCCGAACATGTTTACATATGTTCTTATAATTATTACCAAGTTGTTTAAATGATAAAACGTATTTTAGAATGCTTCTAAACATATATCGCAATTATTTCAAAAACTGTCCCGTTGACTTTTTAAAATAATATTACGTTGACTCGTCAATTGACCAAGCAAACGTGATTATTAGGAGGTGCCCTTTTGAGGGATTAACACCTACCTAATTACGATCACGTAGCCATGTTCGATGCGAACAATGGCTTGACCGTTTAAGGTCTAACTAAAAGTTAAATCTTTTATCGTAAACGCTTGACTTTTCGGCTTTAAAAGCCAAATAAAATGAACTAGTCACGAAAGGACACTTACAAGGTGTCCTATGGACTGAAATAAACTCAGAGGATGCTCCATAATAATTCAGGAACTTCCAGGTTGAGAGAATAGAAGGAATGGACTTGAAGGTGCAAGTTTGAAAGAAAGATTTCTTGGCCTATTTATAGATTTTGGGATTGAATATGATCTTGCAATGTGTTTGGGGAATCATTGGGATGATTACAGGTGTAATACCAGATGTTTAAATCAGTATACAAGTCCCTTGTTTCATTAAAAATGGTTTAGCTAAGAGTGGTGATCAAGAAACAACAAAAACCATCTTTCAAAACAACCTGCTGTTGCTATGTTCTTGCTGGCGGCCCGCGTAACATCAGCCCAGTGGGCTTCGCGGCCGGCGAGGCTGTCTGGCCCAGCTTCAAAGTTTGGCAGTTCGCCACTTTTGGTCCCAGTTATCTCATATGTATTTTTAACGTTCAAATATTACATTTTTGGCATAAAACTTTGTATATCTAATATGCTATGTTAATATAAGTTAAAAAAATGTTAGTGGCCCAACTCCAGCATACCCGGGAGGACGACCGAACGTTACGAAGTTCCCGGTTCGTTCAAAAAGGCCTCTCAAAGGCTTAGTTTTTCACATTTGACGTTTTTAGTCCTTTCAACGCATAAAGTTTTGCGGTATATCATTTAACGATATCAAAGCCTCTCATGGCCCATAATAGACATTCCTGAGAGTATGATTGCACATCATGATGCTTCGGGTTCGTTAAAAGGTCATTCAGAGGTATGATTAACATGTTGACGCCTTTAACCCATCGACGCGCAAACTTTCAAATAATTACGCAAACGGTTCCTCCCAACCAACAAGTGGCTAAATTGAAAATATGAATACCGTGTAAGGTCATTCAGAGGCTTAGTTTAAGCATGTTAACCCTTCTAGTCCTTCCACATTCAAAGTTTTTGATTTTTCACAAAATTAATCCTTGATAGTCAACGTTTGACTTCATTAGGGTTTAGTACACGTGTCAACACATCATTGGATGTGAGTTTACGAGGTGTTACACATATGGTCTTGGTACCGAATTTCCGTTTGATAGATTGCCGAGGTTCTAAGATACGTGGACTTTATTTTGTTTATCATCTAGGTATCATGGTTGTTTCTTTTACCAAAAACAACGGGGACGCAAGTCCAGAACTTCCATGATACCATACATACGTGGACATACTATACATACATGTATATAATACATGCTGCATATGACCATCACTAAGTGATAAAAATATCACAGTCATCCTCGAATAAGTGATTCTAAATCACATCTATCATCTGAGAGTAAAGTTCGTCTCTTTGTCGGTAAGATGGTACTAACCTGTTCACGGACTTGCTCTCGTGCCCTACATGCATCCGAATATCAAGGTCCTCATAAATATGTGATTTTATCACATAGGGCTTGTATTCATCCTCAAATAAGTGAGTATCTCACATCATATACGTTAAAATAGATGATAAATGGTATACTCACCAGTAAGATGAACTCTCGTGCATACCTTGATACGGGAATGTGTCGTGAGTGGATGAACACAGGTCGGTAAGTATAAATCATACCTTAACGTATCCCCAAGTCATATGATTACATCTGACTATTGAGTTTAAGTGGACGGCAATATCGATAATCGTTATAGGATGCTTATCTAAATGTTATATTGAACAAAACAAGGGTGTTTTGACATGACCGTACACTGATATGATTCTCTTACCCAAGAAACTCGCAAAAAGAATGTCTGTAAATATTTATTTATTGCTTTTTGTCTTTACATTTGAAATATTCAAAAAAAAAAAAACAAAAAGATTTTAGATGTGTTTTAATATAAAATTTTTAAAAGGCAAAAAGATTTTGCTTCTATCTTATTTTTGATTGACTGATGTTGGAACTCGAATCTATTCCACCTAAAACTCTGATTGAAAGCTAGAAAACAATCGCATCTTCATAATGGTCGAAGTAGACAAGTTTTGAAAGTTAAAGATCTAAAACTGAACAATTTTGAAACTTGCTAAATGCTGTCGGTTGGTAGTAGAATGAGAGTTGGTCCCATGTGTGTCGTTTGTTATATATTGTTTAAAATCAACTCTTAGTGAGGTTTTCATTTGAAAATTCTCTAAGGTTGATTATATCCCTAGCGGTTGTTCTCATTACGCTCTTAGCTTTGTTGCGTGTGCAGATGTGGCACTTGACTAGCTAGAGGCAAAGAGAACGTGTTAGATGACAAGCTGTGGAGTGACGACACGACAAGGATGCAAACCGAGGATCAAGATGATCAAGTTGCAGTTGACCATTCACCAACACCACAAGGATCTAAAGCTTTGAAGATCAAAGATTCACGAGCAACATTCAAGGGGGATTTTTGTCACACCCTGGCTTTTGCGGAAGCGTGGGTTTATTTGGTGTGACTTCTTAATACCATAGCAACAATCACAACAATGCTATATGATAAAAATACGAGATGTTCATCCATTAATTAAAGTGAAAGAATACCACAACACCATTGTTTGAAAACATTGACACTTACTACAAGTTACAAACCATGACATGTTTAAACGAGTTCACAAGACTCAAACGAAAGTACTTAAATAAAACCCTGAGTTTAGAATTATGTATCCCGTCCCGGAATGGTATACACCCGCTAAACTCAACAACCCTGGATAACATCTTTATTCAACGCAGCTAGACACAATAGCACACTCCGCCAGATCCATTAATTTCCTGAAATACATGTATTTTGAAAAATCAACAAAAGTTGAGCGAGTTCATGTAAAAGTGAGTATGTATAAACCTTCCAAGTATGAATAAAAGTCCCTGGTATGTAGCAATAAGGAAAAAGAGATCACCATTGGGTTGCAAAGCCAATGATATGTGTGAAGTGATTCAGGAAGACTCAAACCTAGCAAATTTGTGCGTCGGGCTCAAAGTCACCCCATGGTCCGTACTGTGGACTCAGGAGCTGGGCTCGCTACACCCAAATAGATCTACCGCTCATGACCCTCGGTCCTACAACGAGGATTAATGGCCTTAAGTTCCACCTACCCACTCACATGATCTAAGTAGCAAACCCTCCTTAAGCTAACCATACCATGTATAAAATTGTCTGTAGTAATTGTAACATGTATTCCACCCCCGAAGTATAAAACTGAAAACAGTTAAGAGAAAAGGGGGACATGAACTCACACTATGTATAAAAATGTTTGTAAGTGTCTGTAATAATTGTAACGTGTATTCCACCCCCGAAGTATAAAACTGAAAACAGTTAAGAGAAAAGGGGAACATGAACTCACAGTAGTGCGTCTTGAACCGTATCTCAACTCTGTCAGCTACACGACAACCTACAACGTACTAATGTCTATTAGACGAACGGGCCGTGCCTTGGCTTAGAGTTAAATGTTTTGAGTTACGTTTCTTTTATTATTCCGAGTAATAATTATTTGTCAAAATAATTAATATTTCGACTTAAATCATGTGTCTTGTTGGAATATTTGTTCGTGCGATTTTCTTGTATTAATACTTCTAAAGTATTTTATATATAAGTGTTTCCTTCCCAAGGATGGGACATTTTACCCACGTATGTTCGTATTGGAAATATATTTTTAAGTCCCTTTTTGAGATTATATACTTAATCATTTTTATGTATAAAACCATCCTCCGATACTTTGTACTTTGTTATAAAATTTATGGCGAGGTTTATCTTTGAAAACATAATCTAAAATATACTAGTAAACACTTGTCCAGAAAATATTTACTAAGTGTTAGGATTTTCGGAAAATTTCGCCATAGTCTCCTTTATAAATGGAGGTGTCCATGCTTAATAGCATATCATTTTCTTTTACATATATCCCGTAGATCGTTCTCACATAGCCAACCCGACAATTAGTCATGCAATAATCTACTTATGTCATTTCAGCTTCGTTAATCAAAACTGGTCTGTTTTCAAGCATTTTAATAAAATAGTTAAACTTCTCCAAAAATTCCCAAGTTTTTACAGAATGTCACATACGATCCAAATTTTATTGTGTAAAAATATCGGGGTCCAGTTCATTACCAATATTTTATAGAAATTAATTTACCGGAATGAAATCAGATTCGTCACTTTCTGACTGCAGTTTACGGCAAAATTCATTTAAAATTCATCGTAAGTCCGATTGATGAAATTCCAGTGGGAGAATTACAAATACATCTGTGATCATCTACTGTATAAATTTCATGATCTGACTCTACATAGAATCCAGGTTATGACGGAAAATAGGACGCTTATTTTTAGCAGTAAAAATACAGCTTGAGCTGCTGTTACAAAACGGGTCTTTAAAAATAGTAAACGAAGTCCAAAAATTATGATTCCAGTGCCATTAGAACCGTATTTCATAATACATAAATCTAGAGTTCAGAAAATACATTTTCTGCTTTATTAAGGTCCAGTTACAGTCAGTTGAAGTCGGCAGTAAGTGCAAATCAGCAAGCTTTTTATAGGTTAAATGTTACTAAAACGCATATATACGATCACCATACTAACTTTTTAACCATGGAACAAGATGAACAAGGGTGTACAAGTAACTTACTACTAGCACAAGGCTAGGGAAGTTTCAAAGCGTAGAAGTGGTGAATAAAAGAAAACTAGAGCGGTCCTTGAGCTTCCGAGTGCACCAAGCTTACTTGTTCGGTCTCTAGCACCCTTGGATATGTAGGAATTGTTTGAAAAGAATTTGAAGGTGGATGTATGATAGAGATAAGATGGCTGCCGAAAATTTAGGGAAGGAGAAGGGTTCTTCTTTGTGGTTTTATTATGAAAATGTGATAGAATGATTGATATAGTGCTTTTCCTTTAATCATGCAAGACCATTAGCCTTTGTCCTCATGATAGTAAACATGACCAAACTTAATATCATAGAAAATTTAAGTGGGGAGTCCCACATTCTCCATAATAATCGGTTTGGGGTATGATTAGTTTGTAATTATTGAAGATGATGGTGTTTATTTATAATTCAAGTGCCTTTAACAAAAGCACAACCTCAATTATATCAAAATTCCACTAAGACCACTAAATATTGTTGGAGATATTAGAAGATTAGAAAATCTTAATGGGTGGGGTCATGAGGGCCGAAAATTAGGCAAGGGGGGAGGTTAAATGAAAATTAGATGGTAAGTAGGTAGTTAGTTAGGGGTTAAGTGGTAAAAGTCTAGTGTTATGTGAAACTTGCATTATGTAATAAGTTTAAGAGCTCGGGAACCAATATTAACTCAGAAATATAAAAATAATGTCTCTGATAATAATTTAGTGTTCCGGGTAATGTCCGGTTGTCCGGTTAGGTACCGTTCCGTTAAAGTGCTTAATTGTTCCGTAAAGTGTCCTTTATAATGCTTTTTGTGTCACAATTTATTCCCGGCACTTAGGAAAGTATACAGGACCATTCTGTCATGTTTTTGAACTTTACTAATAATTTAAAATGCTGAATTTTATAAAAGAATGCAGAATTCTGTATTTAAGGTAGGTTTTTGGCACTTCCCGGTAATATAACTATCATACTAGTGTAGTACCTTATTCCTGGCTCATACTGGCCATAATAACACTGTCTGTCTAAGTGCTGGCATTATCAGCATGTTTCTGAATTATCCGCTCAGTGTGCTAACTGTGCTTTGTGCATCAAGTATGTCACTAATGTTTGTGTGCAATAATTGGAGTGACTGTATAAAATATGATGCATGTGTATGTATGATATAAGAATCATAGAGCAGTTTAAATTGTCAGTTGTAACCAAGCACAGTCATTAAGCACGTAATTAAAATTAATTAATTGTACAGTACCTGTAATTTTGAGGGTTGTCACAATTTTGTTGATGCACCTCCTGATTGTGACACGTGAAGACACTTTTAAAGATCCTGCAGTGTGAAGAACGAACCATTACCAGCAACATCCAAAGGGGAGTTTGTTGATACACTTTTCTATGGATGTGGCACGGTTCGGTTCGTTTCGGTTCAAGAGCGGCGTAACGACATTCCTCCATCGTGCGACCCGGAGTAGGACACACGAATGACGAAGACACGAGAGCGATCTGGTTGAATATTGATGACATGATCAATGGATGATATCTAAATAGGAAGTTTACGTTTCTATGCGTGCATATCAACATAGGAAGTTTCTTTTTGAACATGTAATATCGAAATAGACAATGTATATTTCGATTTATATTAGCCTATTTCGATGTGTACCATGTGTTTCGATGTGTATCGATGGGTCACTTTCTGTGTCGATGTATTACGGTGTGTTTCGATGTAAAGCATCTGCTGGTATGGGTATAAATACCAGCAAATGTCTCTCTGTTTTGCGAGAGGTTGTATGATCTAGAAAGAGAAACTAGAGAGAGAGAGAGAGTTGTGAGCTTGATATTGTATATTGTAACGAAACTCTGCTAGATCTAATACATGAACTCGTTAAACGTTGTATCTTTGTGTTATGTTTACTCTCTCGCTCGGTTTGTGTCGTAACTCGGATTCCGCACTCGTTACGACATCCGAACAAGAAATCATAGTAGTCCGACAATCTGTATCGGGACCTACACTACATTCATCACTGATTATAGTAGAGGTGCACAAATCGGGTATTTCAATACCAGGTTCTAGATATTCAGTTGTAGATAAATACCAGGTATTAATGGAAGAACCGGGTATGGTTCCAGTTCCGGTTCTTGGACAAAAAACCGTACCATATGTACCAGGTTCCGGGTAGTGCATTGAACATGTTCTTCAAAAAACCATGATCATAGAAGCCCACATTCGGGTATGAAAGAACCTAGTCCAGTTATCAAAAAACCGGTCTAGGGGGCTGCAACTACTTTTAGTGTTTTAACTCTTATTTTAGTAAAATGCCAAAATTGTCCCTAAGGTTTGGACACATTTGCGTGTTATATCCAAAGTAAGTTTTTTTTGTAACTAGGCCCCTATGGTTTGAACTGTATTGCTATTTTCTTCCAAATGACTAACCTAGTTAAAATGTATTGTTAATTCAACTCAGTGACGATTTTGACAATTTCGAACCTCATGGACGATTTTGGCAATTTATCCTTTTATTCTCTTGTTTTTATATTTTTTTAATATTCTTTTTATCTTTAAATAAAAAACAATAAAAATAATTATAAATATAATATATATGCGTATACACACACATTTATATATACACATATATTTTATAATTTTCTTTTATAGCTTTAAATAAAAAATAATAAATTAATTATGTTTGGTACGACACACACATACACACACACATATATATATATATATACATACATTTATATATATACACAAATATTTTTTTAAAATTTTATTTTTTACTTTTAAATAAAAATAAAAATAAAAATAACCTAATGGTGTTAGGTACAATGAGAGGACGGGTGATACTTATGTCTGGTGCGGGTGGTGGACGAGGGGAAATGAGGTACGAATGCTTAGATAGACGAGGTGGTTGTGGTGGTGGCGACGGTGATGGTGGTGGTGGTGGTGGTGGTGGTGATGGATGTGTAGGTGAAGAAGAGAGAAGGATAAAAGAAAGAGAGTGTGTGTATGGTATGTATATACAAAATTATAATTTTGCGTGTCTATAAAAATATTATGAATTTATGTGTGTGTGTATTTTAATTAATTTATTCTTTTTTAACGGTATAAAAGAAAATACACAAAATAAGTCTGTATATATAAAAAGTAAAATTTAATAATTTTAAAAATAAAATAATAAATGGGTAAATTCCTAAAATCGTCCCTGAGCAAATGATACATTTTAACTTAGGTACGTTAGTCATTTTCATGGAAATGGTAATAAAGTTCAAACTCCAGGGGCCAGTAATAAAATGTCACACCTGCTCGTAGGCGGAAGCGCGAGGTGTTATTGTTATTAGTTCTCATTGCATACGATGTTAGTAAACAAGCTATATGAATGTAACACCCAACCGCGTAATAACAACCCGCGGCGGAATCATCGGGGAGTCACATTACAAATTGCTCACAACACATGGTACTAAAAGTTTCATTATATTAATAATATGGTTTTACAACACAAAGAATACAAGTAATTGTTTCCAGATTTAGAAGCAATCTAAGGCCCGAGTGCGTTCCTATGTGTAGCATACTTGAAATGTCAATACCTGAAACATATGTGAAAATAACGTCAACAACGAATACTGGTGAGTAAAATAGGGTTTGTGGTCAAGTTCATGGTTTTGAGTTTGTATTGCAATACCTTGTCCGACTACGAGAGTCAATGAGTGAAAACTTTGTAACAAATTTTATATTAAATGTGTTTGGTATTGCAACATGTTTTACCAACTATAAAAGTTGGTATATTTAAAAGAAAACCTTGTAGCCATGAAACTAAAAAAAAAAATAGTTTTTTTTGTGAAAACGGGTAAGTAACCAAAAAGTTTTCTTGTAAATTGTATGGTTTATATATATATACTTGAAAACTCATTGTCACCTTTGGTATAAACCAATCATTATGTATGTGTAAACCAATCGTCGTGTATACTCGGTCGGTCAAACCACCATAGTTTCACGTGTTCTATCATTCCCTAGTGGGTATTTCCTCAAATAATATCGAAAGCGGGAATGGGTTGTTAAACCTTTAGCGCTCATTCCCCAGTGGGTTCTTCCTAAAATAATATCGGAAGCGGGATCGGGTTGTTACACCTATAGCGCTATATTATATTATCGGTCGGCTTGTCTAAAGTTAATGAATGTTCTCGTATCATAGATAATGCACCAACAAGTTTCACACATAATTGAAAAGCATGTTTTCTTATGTATATTGTTTTATATATAAACCATATTTAATAGTATTTCGTAAAGTTGGAAAAGTGATAGTAGGCTGTGAGTACATATGTCTATCGCTTGCGTCAATCACGTATCGTAGCTGAGCAAATAGGACAAGACAAGGTTGAAACTGGAGATTACATATGTGTAAAGTACATCCGCACAAAATGGCACAAAACTAGGGTTTCTATTATTTCATTCGGATGCACATGACTAGATCCGCACGGATCAACGCATGCTGATCCGCACGAGCATGTTGATCCGCGCCAATACATTGATCCGCACTAGTTCCAGATCCGCACCTATTGTTCATTCGTATATACTGGTCTGGTGCGAACCTACTTTCCCTATATATAGGTATCTAGGTCTTGTTCATTTGTATCTTTTGAGCATTTGAGAGGCGAAGCTCTGCTCGTTTGTTTTCGTGGTTGTAAACTTTCATATCATCAATAGAAAACAACTTTAATTAGCTTGTTCTTGTCTGATCCACTCTCGTACTTGGATTCCGCACAAGATACGAGATCTACGTAGTCAACGGTGTAACAGAATCGATCCTAACACGAACTCTCAAGTGGTATCAAAGCAGGTGATTGATTGCAATGACTGAAGATACAAGATTCAAGAAATATTCAAGCAAATTAGAGCTGATTTCATCTTAATTTCATCATTTGTTTTTTACTCATCTTCTACTCATTATTTTCAACTTTAAAGCTCAGATGAACGGCGTTTCCATTATAACAACCCTCCTTAAAATATTTTAGACACCCCTAAATGTCCTAAAATACACCCCGTATACGAAAACCAGACCCGAAATACCTTTATATAATTAAAGATCAAATAAAAACAATAATTCAAGTCTGTCGCGGGGCGCGACAGACTACTCTTGAGTCTTCGCGGGCCGCGACCAAGCAACAGACGGCAACACCACAGCCCGCCACGTGGCAGGACACGCGTCAGAACCCGGGATGACTCAGCTAATCAGTTGCCGCCTTAGGGGCCCTCGCGGGGCGCGTAAGCCCTTGCTGTTTCCTTCGCGGGGCGCGAGCGAGACCAGATCAGGCACTCTAAATAGGAACCTTCGGCATTTCATTTCAATTCGTTCAAACTCGATTCTCTCTCTAAATTTCTGAATTTGTAGGAATAATATCGGGTATAATACCCCCCTAATTAACGAAGTTCTGCCTCGTTGTAAGTATTATAACCCCGGTTACGTATTAGATATGCTGCCCGATTAATCTAGTACTCCGTAACGGCTGTCGAGGTTCTTCCCGACGTAGTCGTTGGAGTTCTGTCTCGGGGAGGGTATAACTAATGTAAATTGGGTTATTATACTAACACATGTGCATTGTTTAATTAATAGATTATAACCAGGAAGTCACAAGGGAAATACCTAAAATAGCAATATGAGCAATCTCCTTTTTGTACACTTACAAAACCTTAAATATTTTGCAATGTTATTAGCATTGATCGAGTCTTTGTAATTCTTCAATTACTGCCGGTATTATGGGGTTTTGTATACATTACTTGATAATCTTCACAATTGGACAACAGGTTAGCCAATGTGTGATATGACCATAGCCACAGATTCGGTCAAGTGGCAAGTACTGAATGAGTAATTGTGTAGATGTAAACATTGTAATCGCTCTCAATACTGTATAATGATAAAACCTGTTTTGATTAAACTGGGATTCACTCACCAGTATTTCTTGCTGATAAAATGTTTTAAACACGTGTTTCAGGTAACTTAGTATGAAGCCCATAAAAGCCAGCTGGGGAGCACTGAAGGCTTAGAAAAGTGGCTATAAAAGTTACCTAATTAAAAAGGAAGAATTGTTTTCAATAATGAAGGTTATTCCCTAAAAATGTACTAAAATGAAAAGACGGATTTCATCCCACTTATGATTATAATTATATTATCAGAAAAAAAAAACTTGGGTTTTCCCCATGTGTTTATTATTTATAAAATGAGGTGTTTTACTCTGATAAAAATATTTCCTAACTACGGTCCTGATGAAACTTTCCGCTGCCAAATTGATAAACACCGATACCACCGAAACTGGCTCACGGCCGCCCGCTCCCATGGTAGGGGTCGGGGGTTGTGACAGAAGGTGGTATCAGAGCCATGCCACTGGTTTAAGCCCTTTAGGTGTTCTTCCAATACCTAAACCCTTAACCATTTGTGTTAGGAAATTAATATCTTATGTGTTATCCCGTGAACATAAAATCTTAATATGTTTATTATGATTTTTATGCCAGTTGAAGAATTTTGAATTCCCAATATGCATTACTCATATCTGTATCTTACAGTTATGCTATATAAATGATATATGTTAATAATATCATGTCTTAGTAAATTTTGTGATATCTTATGTATCTATCATATCCATATGTATATATAGGAACATAATGCAATCTAAATTTTAATACAATGTTAATATTAATATAAGATAAATGCAATTAAGATATGATGCTTTGAAAACATTATAATATAAATATTTAGATAATATGTATTATACCTGAATGATTTTATATTATTTAAATTTTCAAAATATGTAATGGGAACATATTCATAATATAATATTCAATTTTGTGATATATCATACCCACATATTTATGTAAATACAATTCAAAATAAATTATAATAATATTATTGATATTAATATCTTAATCAAAGATATAAGATAACACCCTTAAGTATGATATCACTGAAATATCATAATATTATTTGATGAAAGCAGGATATTTTATGATTTATGATATAATCCAAAAGTTTTACTCGATTTAAAGATATGTATTTTCAAGGTTTTGATGAAACATATAATTATACTAATTTTGTTAAAATGTTCCAGCATTATTTAGATACAATAATTAAAATACTTTGTAACTCACTTTATAATTCTTTATTACTTTTTATTGTATTATTAATATTAAATATGTAGATTATTCATCAAAAAATTAATAAATTAAGTAATATTCAGAAATTATATGTATACTCAATTTTGATGATAATTAACATGTTAGGAGAAATTTTCATACACAAACGCTTTCTAAATCTTTAATGTATACTGTTATCATTATTATATAATACACTAAAATTTAATATTATCAAATTCTGTTTTAAATTAAAACTAATAATAATATTTTGGAAGAATAAAATATTTGGCTCTTGAATAAAGTTATGTTAAAAAGAGTTTTATAAAAAACATTTGGTATGATATAACTTTGTGATTTAAAATATGTACATATATATATCTCAAGAAGACACGATTTTTATCATTTGATAAGTTTAATTCATTTCTTAAACCATATTTAAATCATATGTATATATATTCTGATATGATATTACTTAATGTATTAAAGATCAAAAATTTAAAAACGCTAGACTTTGTATTATCTATTTTAACTCTTTAATAAATAGATATAATAAATTAAGAATATTGAATCAAGTATGTTATGACCAAAATGAATCAACCTGTCATTTAAAGATTTAAATTGTTCTAAAGAATCCAGAAAAATTATATCTTTATCAAATTTATTCCTTTTGTTAAAATTCCTTTTTATTCCAAGATATTATGTTTAATAAATCTAGTAGAAATTTGTTTTGTTAATATAAAGGAATAAACAAAATTATGAGATAACTAATACAAATTAGTTATGTAATTGGAATTCTATGAATTGGTATTATATGTATGGGTTACAAAAAATTTTAAAACTTTATATTGATATATATGCAAGACACGATTTTCTTAATAGTATCTACAATCAAATATCTTCTATAGAAGGACAAGCTTTTATATAAAGAAGTAAACCTACATGTTTATTCAAAATTTATTTTGATACCCAGCTTTAATTCAGAAAATACCTTAAAGATATCTGTACCAGCACCACCTCTTAAAGAATAATAATGGGTCAATGAAGGAGAATCTCAGAATTTCATACAAAACTCTTACCTCTATTTTCTAAATACCTATCCAGTCATGAGTTCTGGAAATATAATTAAGTTAAGGCAATATAGAGAAAAGCCATTACACTAAAGGAAGAAACAATACATATAATATATGTATTTTCCTTATATTCTGATAAAATATATAGTGAAAGAAAATGTTAAAATATATATATACATATCTGTATCTGCCAACATGTAATACGGATAGCTATGACTGTAATTGTGCTAAACAAAATGTGCCTGCATAATTGCTTAGTTCTGTGATAATTATATCTGAACATGTTTGTAAATCAGATGTCAAAGGAAATAGCATGTGATCAAGAAATTCAGGCTAGTAATGAGAATACTTTGAATAAAAATACTATAGAAAATATAATAGCTCAAGGAATAGAAAATGCCATACCCTAAATCATTGAAGCTATTAAGATTTTTGTGCCTATAAACGAGAATCCTACTATACACTGTAAGCATACCCATCACTTCAAACCTAACCCTAGTACCAATGGAAGTTACGATATTCATATCAAAACTCCATCTCCCAAACGAAAGGAAACCACGACCTATGGCTACTCCTATAAGGAATTCTACTTTAACAAATCCTCCAAGGACAAAGGAATGAAACCAGAAACCGCACAGTCTACCTGCAACAGCAAAAAGCACGCAAGAAAACGCATTCTAAAAAGATACTCCGTTGTAACTACTGTAAAAAGGCTGGACATACAAAGGAAGAATGTAGAAGGAGAAGGGAAACCAATGTATGTTATAAATATGGAGATCCAGGCCACTTCCGTCTCTACTGCCCAAAACTATCTAAGGCACCCGACAACGAGTACAGAAACCCAGATGAAGCTAAGGAGAACGCATAAACACCGGAAACCACAGTAACTTTTAAAAATAAGCACCCTTACGTTTGTCTGTACTAAAGAATTAAGTTGACTTTTAATCTCGATCAAAGTTTTATAATAAGAAGTCTTTATTTCTCTGTCATAAAGTCAATACTCATTTGTCTCATCTCTTGACAAATTCATATGCTGCTCGTGCATTGCTTGTCATGCATGTGAATTCACTTCAAAAGATCATTTATTCATGAGCTTTAATATTTTGTTACATTCATTCTGATAAGCTATATGATTACATAATGTTGACTTTTGATAATCAAGTCAACAAATTTCTTGGAAAACTCCTTTTCTTTTCAAAGTTACTTACCAGATTTTCATTGAAACCATTTCTTGTCAATACGTATATCCATTGTTGAAATATATCCGTACCAAGCTCAAATTTTTTGAACTTGCTCCTATACATTCGATTCAAAATCCCATATGATGAATTGAGATCATCATATTCAAGGTAATCCTCATTGTTTGAATCATAATAAACTTGTTCAAAGTCTTCAATCTCGATTGTTAAAACACGACACCTTGTGGTGGCGATTTCTTTGAGACTTGGACTCATTTCATTTTCATACATGAGGTACGAATTTATCTATTTATCGATTTATTTTCCTAAACTTGTCTTAATACAATTTTGTGTGAAGATAAAGGTACCTAAATTCTTATTCCAACATACCTCCCACATTTCTTTCATCTTTGAATTGATCCTACAATATTCATTTCTTTCTTTAATTGAACATCCTATCCTTTGAATACCCAGATTCACTTCATTTGAAACTTTCAGTTAATTTCAAAAATGGTGAATTCATTTGGTCACCATAATCATTGAAATCTTTCAGTCATTACAACACTTTGCGGTGTCTATATAACTTTGTAGCCTGTGCTAATAATAAACCCTAATCATATAAATTCATACATCATTCGTTTGACCCATCATTCAAATAGTCTTGATACAATTATGTATTAAGACCATAATATACTAAATTCTATTATATTGTCCAGTGTATCCTCGACATTTAAATAAACATCACTGATTTCTAGTTTGATCATTGACAAATTATTTTTCATACTTCTATCTTCAATTGAGATTATTAATTCAAGAGTTCTTTTTAAACAAACAAAGTAAGCTCTCTTTTGGCATTGAATCCTATTGTCCCTAAAAGTCATTTACATTCAATTTATATGTCCCTATTTGATTCTTATTGTATCATATTCAGTTAATAATTCTTGGAACTAATCAAAACAATTATGTTTTTCATTTTTTGTCCTTAGAAAAATCTCACTAAGGATTCATCTGCTAAACATTTTTGTAAGATTTCATGCATACATCATTTCTGTCAGTTGTAGCTAATAAGCTACAGGTTCTACTCATCTAATAAATGGTCCAATGTACCTAGAACTTGACTTTCCTCTTTAACGAATATGAATACTTCCTTCCATAGAGAAACTTTTAACAGTACCTTATCTTCCACTTGAAAGATTTTCATCTATTATCGACATATCTCTTTTAATAATCTCGTATTACTTTAACAATGAATCATCTTGTCTATTATTCTTGCACTATCTCAAGACCAAACAAGCTGCTAAATTTTTGTTCCCAGAAGACAGTGGATCGGAACTTTCGTCCTTAAGATGCTTCCAAAAGACTCTTTGACACTATATAACTCCAAGGAAATATAGTAGCTCGAATCTCGAGGACGAGATTTAAAACAAGGTGAGGAGGATATAACAAACCTCCTTAAAATATTTTAGACACCCCTAAATGTCCTAAAATACACCCCGTATACGAAAACCAGACCCGAAATACCTTTATATAATTAAAGATCAAATAAAAACAATAATTCAAGTCTGTCGTGGGGCGCGACAGACTACTCTTGAGTCTTCGCGGGCCGCGACCAAGCAACAGACGACAACACCACAGCCCGCCACGTGACAGGACACGCGTCAGAACAAGGGATGACTCAGCTAATCAGTTGCCGCCCTAGGGGCCCTCGCGGGGCGCGTAAGCCCTTGCTGTTTCCTTCGCGGGGCGAGAGCGAGACCAGATCAGGCACTATAAATAGGAACCTTCGGCATTTCATTTCAATTCGTTCAAACTCGATTCTCTCTCTAAATTTCAGAATTTGTAGAAATAATATCGGGTATAATACCCCCCCTAATTAATGAAGTTCTACCTCGTTGTAAGTATTATAACCCCGGTTACATATTAGATACGCTGCCCGATTAATCTAGTACTCTGTAACGGCTGTCGAGGTTCTGCCCGACGTAGTCGTTGGAGTTCTGTCTCGGGGAGGGTATAACTAATGTAAATTAGGTTATTATACTAACACATGTGCATTGTTTAATTTATAGATTATAACCAGGAAGTCACAAGGGAAATACCTAAAATAGCAATGTGAGTAATCTCCTTTTTGTACACTGTTTTTACAAAACCTTAAATATTTAGCAATGTGATTAGCAGTGATTAAGTCTTTGAAATTCTTCAATTACTGTCGGTATTATGGGGTTTTGTATACATTACTTGATAATCTTCACAATTGGACAACAGGTTAGCCAATGTGTGATATGACCATAGCCACAGATTCGGTCGAGTGGCAAGTACTGAATGAGTAATTGTGTAGATGTAAACATTGTAATCGCTCTCAATACTGTATAATGATAAAACCTGTTTTGATTAAACTGGGATTTACTCACCAGTATTTCTTGCTGATAAAATGTTTTAAACACGTGTTTCAGGTAACTTAGTATGAAGCCCATAAAAGCTAGCAGGGGAGCGCTGAAGGCTTAGAAAAGTGGCTATAAAAGTTAACTAATTAAAATAGAAGAATTGTTTTCAATAATGAAGGTTATTCCCTAAAAATGTACTAAAATGAAAAGACGGATTTCATCCCACTTATGATTATAAATATATTATAAGAAAAAAAATTGGGTTTTCCCCATGTGTTTATTATTTATAAACATGTTTTGATTAAATACTGTATAATGATAAAACCTGTTTTGATTAAACTGGGATTTACTCACCAGTATTTCTTGCTGATAAAATGTTTTAAACACGTGTTTCAGGTAACTTAGTATGAAGCCCATAAAAGCTAGCAGGGGAGCACTGAAGGCTTAGAAAAGTGGCTATAAAAGTTACCTAATTAAAATAGAAGAATTGTTTTCAATAATGAAGGTTATTCCCTAAAAATGTACTAAAATGAAAAGACGGATTTCATCCCACTTATGATTATAAATATATTATCAGAAAAAAAATTGGGTTTTCCCCATGTGTTTATTATTTATAAAATGAGGTGTTTTACTCTGATAAAAATATTTCCTAACTACGGTCCTGATGAAACTTTCCGCTGCCAAATTGATAAACACCGATACCACCGAAACTGGCTCACGGCCGCCCGCTCCCAGGGTAGGGGTCAGGGGTTGTGACATCCATGGTTAAAATTGGCTGATTTTTCAACATGTTGTGCGAAATTGTGTTTTAGCCAATCCTACAAAAACCTTTAGATCTGAATTCAACCTACAACCTTGAAAATTCTTGAAAAATCAACAAAATTGGACAACATGAAGTCACTGATAATTACACATGGATCTGGAAAACCTTGGTTCGCACGAACCTAGTTATATTTTGATCAATTTGTGACTAAATCAGTTTGCACGGATCTACGATTGAGTTGATCCGTACGAACCTAGTGACTTACATATTCACGGATCTAGTCACTCTACATTCGCACAGATCTAGTATATTAGGGGTTCATCTGCCTGAATCTACAACCTTAGTTTGTGGGAATCAAGATCAAGTGTTTTAGGGTTTGTTTGTTTCAAAGGTTGTTCAAGTGTTTGTTTGTTTGTTTACATGTTATTCAAGTACATCAAGATCATGGAAGATGAGTTCTACAATGAGTTCTACAATGCCTTCACATCCGAAACAACGTCTATGACAAAGAACATTTCAAACGCAATCTCGAAAAGTTTGAACTATGATAACGTGTACAAAAATCATCAGAAACCACCAAGATTAATGAATATTGAGGATTATAATTGGTGGAAAGACAAATTTGAGGGTTAGGTAAATGCGTATGCTTATGATAGTTGGGTTTTGTTAAAATTGGGATATGTAAAACCAGTAAAAGAAAATGGACAATTAGTACCACTCAATGAATATGTTGAAAGAGATAGAAAACAAGCCTCTGATTAACAGAAAATGATTGCATGGTTACAACAATCTGTTCGAGATGATATTATGTTTCTGCTGCAACATGATAAAACTTCAAAGTCGATGTGGGAAGCATTAGAAGTTAAAGCAGCCGATAGGAAGGAAATTAAGAAGAACAAGATATCTTTGTTGAAGAAAGAGTTTGATCTGTTTAGTTGTTTAAAGGAATAAAAAAAAAGGACAGAGAAGAGATAATTGACAAACTGATTGAGGCATTACTGCATGTAGATGATTGGCAAATGTTTGTCATGATACTGAAAAACGATGCAAAATTTGACGAGATATCTTTGGATACACTGATCGAAAAGCTTGAAGGTCATGAACTGGAATTGCAAAAGCACAATAAAATGGCCAGTTCTAATTATCAACAAAAGTAGATCTATACTATCGTATAAGCATGCTGATGAACAATCAAGCACCGAAGATTGGTATTGCCTTAAGTGCTGACAGTTCGAATGATTCACCACAAAGCAGTTCATCAAAGTATGGTTTTGGTGGCTCAAATTCAAATATCAAGAATCAATCATCTTTAAGTTCAAATCAGTCTAATCTGAATATGGTTCAATGTAATATTTCCATAGATCTGAAAAACTCTCAAAGCTTAAATGCAGATGCTGCCAAGCAACAGATGGTCTTTCTAGCATCTATTATGGAATCGTACGAAAGTCTGATAGCGGGTAAAATTGGAAATCCAAATATGACGAAGGAAGATTACGACCAGATCGATCCAGAAGAGATGGAGCTTATTGATATAAGATGGTGCATGGCGAGCATTATCAGGAGGGCTCAAAGGTTTATGGAGATTACCGGGAGATCGTGTCTTGGAGGTGCTGAAACAAAGTTGGGATTTGACAAGTCAAAGGTCACATGTTTCAAGTGCAAGCAGAAAGGGCACTTCAAGAGAGAGTGTTCAAACCGGCAAGCAGATGAAAGTGTGAATCCGTTTCATGAGGATTACTATCAGAAAGCAATCTACCATCGCACCAATGAGCAGCCGCCAAATATGAATAAGAAACAAATCAGTGAAGGTTCATCAAAAGAAAGAAAACAAGTT
Source organism: Helianthus tuberosus (assembly GCA_030545235.1). Classification (NCBI taxonomy): domain Eukaryota; kingdom Viridiplantae; phylum Streptophyta; class Magnoliopsida; order Asterales; family Asteraceae; genus Helianthus; species Helianthus tuberosus. Next base: position 119,355,801 of record CM060433.1, on the reverse strand, counting down.
TTGGTGGTAACTCAAGACGACGAAGGATTCAATTGGAATAAATACATTCCAAAGGAGAAAAGTGCGTTGGTTGCTAATATAAGATGGTCCCGACAGGAACAGATTGCATGTGAGAGAATAAATGAGTTATATGATCCCTTTGATGAAGCAAAGAATGCTAACAGATGGGATGAAGAGAGAGAGAATGATTTCTAGATCCTCAAGGAAATCCTGTGGTAGATCCCAAGAAAGTGGATTTTGATGCTTTGGTAGCTGTTATTCCAACCGCATGAGAGTTCTATACGTGGAGGAAAGCAGAGAAAGATTATGAAGAAAACTTGGAGAAGCGTATCAAAGAGGTGATGTACGCTAGTATAGAGAAGGTGACAGAGATGAAGAAGAAAAAAGAAGAAATCATTGATGAGAACGTTCAGAAGATGATGATGAAGCTGAAGGTGACAGCAGAAGAAGCTGTGAGTTCAGAGAAAACTGAGGTAAACATTAAAATTGAGACTACTGAGTCGTTAAGTCAAGACAAATCAACATGTAATAATGAAATTGGTAAATAATCTGAAGTTAAAAATGATGTGCAGTGCAGGAAATGCATGAAAACATGTAGAGTCTGTGCTGTGAAAGATGAAAATTTAAAATCAAGAGATATTGAGTTTACTAAAATTGAAACTGTTTTCAAAGCAAAATGTAAAGAAATGTTTGAAAATGAAGAAGTTTTGAAACAAAAAGTAGAAAAGCTGACACTGAAATGTCAAGATTTTGAAAACGAAAATGAGATTTTAAAACAGAAGTGTTCAGCAAGCTGCAACGAATGTTCACAAAAAGATAATATCATTCAAGAGTTGCAAAAAGAATATGATGGGATGAAATTTTCACATCATAATGTAAAAGAAGCTTATGAAACTTTGAAGAGTCAAGTTAAAAGTATGGATGGAAGACTTTCAAAATGTTTAGAAACAACAAAACTTGATGAAGTCAATTATGAAGGAAAACAACTGGTTTTAAATCAATATATTGATAAAGTTGCTGAACTTAAACGAGAATTGGCTGAAAAAGAAAAGATTGTTAATAAACTTCAAAGTTATCATGCTTCTTCGTACATTCACGAACGTATTTTCAACATCACACCAGATGATAAAGATTCTTAAAAGAAAAAAATGGGAATTGGGTCAGAATATCATTAGGTGCCACCACCGTTGGAGGATAATTATGCATTCTATGATAACGAAAAGGTGGCAAAAGCAATGAACATGGTTGACCAATTACCTGATAACATTGATGTGACTTACTCCAAATCTGATGAGGTTAGTGATTCAGAGGTGGTAAGTAAGGTTGTTGAGAGCGTTCTAAAAGAAGATTCTACCAAAAATGAGAATTCCGATTCACATGTTGAAGATGAAGAAAGTTTTCATAAGAATTATCTTAAGAATTCAAAATCTGAGAAAAATGTGAATGATGATTCAATAGGATTGGCATATTACATGATTGGATCGGACAAATTATTCTCAGATATTGAAGTTCCGATTCAAAATGTGAAGATTGACAAAGTTTTTAAACCGATAGAAATCAAAAAATCTAAAATTGAAAAATTTGCCGGTAAAGTAAGCAAGAAAGCTTTTTATTACAAACCTAGTTACAAGAAGAAAAACACGAAGGTTGGGTTGGGTTATAAAAAGAAACAAAATCAGAAAAGGTTTGAAAAGAATTTTTTTTAGAAAAAGACGAACTTTGTTCACGGAACAAGTTTAGAAGAAGAGAAAGAACTTCGATTTAGTCGACAGACTAATGAAGAGTTCTATGCTCAAAAGAAGAAACAGCAACAGGCCAAAGATGTTTTAAAGAAAACACGCTTTAAATGTTAACAAATTGGACATGTTGGTCGCAAATGTCCAAATTTGAAGCCTGTAGATGTTGAAAAAGAGAAAAATGAAGTTGACGTTGAAAAACAGAAGTCAAAGCAAACTTGGAAACAAAAGACACCCAAATTTGAGCCAACACAGATTTAGAAACCAAAGGTAAAAAGGTTGATATTTCAAAGGCAAAACAAACTTGGAAACCAAAAACATCCAAGTTTGTATCAAAACCAATCTGGAAACCAAAAATTGATTTGTCAAAATGAAACGTTCAAAATGATTCAAGATTTTATCAACGAAATGTTTCAAATGGACAAATTTGGGTGGTAAAGAAACAGACTTTTGTGAATGAGAAAAGGAAAAACAATTCAATCAAGAAGTTTGAAAATAAGAATGAAAAAGTTTTGTTTAAAAATAATAAAGATTTTCCGAAGTTGAACGAGTCGTATTGTGTGACAATACCCAAGGTCAAACAGGCATGGGTTGCTTTATTCAAATGATTGAGTTGTTTGAATGTGCAGGTGCTCCAGAAGAAACTGAATGTCAACATGGGCAGAGGAGCAGCTTGGCACAAGAGGAGGATCCCTGTGGTTGAGTTCAGGGAGTGTTTGCTTGTTAATAATAATAAATAAAACATAAACCAAAAACAAAAAATAAACAATAGAAAAACACAAAAAATGAAAAAAATTGTTGTTTTTTAAATTGTTAAAATCAAAATTTTTGAAAAAATGATAAGTGAATAGGCCGAAACCCTCACAGCTGAACAAACATGATAAAACAAGTTGACAAAAATGGTTTCAAACTGTTAAAAATAAATGTGTTGTAAATCATGGGGGTACGTTTTGCAAAACAAAGCATGTGAAGCAAAAAATGGATGGCGAGATGAAGCTATCTACATTGGGTTGTCAAATTTGCTTTAAATGTTTTGGATTTTAGGGGGAGTAAAAATTTTTGAAAATACAAAAACATTTGAAATTTTGAAAAAGCCAAAAACACGATAAAATTAAAAAGAGTTTTGTGTAAAAAGAGGAAATGATAGTAGATCAGTAAGACGATCACAGCATGCTAAAGAATTCAAATGTTAAAATGTGATAAACGGTTTCGCTGATGATGTGCTAGTAGGTTTTTACACACTTAGTAAATTGATTTCGAAATATAAACCTAAATCAATAACTTGCTTATCTCGTCGGGAACATCTCTCGGATATATGGACTTAGTACTTCGAAATTTTGTTTGAGAGGTTGCCTGATTCTGAGATACTAGGTCTTTATACTTATTGATATCTGGGGCATTATACTTGGTCTTCTGATTTTGCGTCAGCAATGGCCTAGATCTTGTATAATGATTTTGCACTTAAAGCTTTCCCTCTACATAAAATTGAAATAATATTGAAAGATATATATCAAGTGCAACTGTAAAGAAAAGATTCCTAAGTGGAACACACCTTTACGTCGAGCCTTCATCTCTTTGACTGAACGGAAGTTCTAACCTGAGCTCTCAAGGCCCCGCACTAACCCAGAGACATATATCAATTAGGTATATTCACATGTTAGACTGAATATAGGGAATCTTGATACTAGAGTATATACTGAGGTGGGACACGCGAATAAGTTAGTTCTTAAAACATTAATCTCATATCTTGAATCAATTGAAGTTTGTGTGAAAATTTAAGTGGATCAGTATACTGACAATGTAAGTGAATCTTTTAGAACTTAAAGTTTATATAGATCAACAGTGCTAGTGATTTGTCATAAACTGATATGATCCTCTGACGCGAACTTTATAAAAAATATTTTTGTAAATATTTGTTTACTGCATTTCTTTACAGAAAAAACACAAAAAGATTTTGTGTCACTTTATGTTTTGACAACCGATGTCTGAAAGCAGAGTTTCAAAATCTAAGTATGCTGAACATGTCTCAGAAAATAAACAAGTTCATTAATTTGAAACTTGTGGTTTTAATTGTAAAAATAAAAAACAGCTTGTGAAGTCTCCAAGGTCATTCATTTGGACTTGGTAGATAATCAGTTGTATCAATTGATTATCTGTGAGGATTTATGGTGATTAGATTCTTTGAATGTCAGATATATAGTTATTTGATAGGGGGAGAGAGCCAGATAATTTGTTCATGGGTTTACAAACTCTTAATTGGTTAATCCTGCATTTAGAGCCTGGTTACAAATCCTAGGTGACTTAAAAAGCTTTAACTGTCAGACGGTAAAAGTGTTAAGAGCTAGGTTCCTGATTCTGGATATCTCAAATGGTTTGAATTGTCATATAATCATTCTTTTATAGAGCCAGGTCCTTGATTCTATAGTGGCCAAATATTCTTATAGGTTTATATTCTGAAAGCTAAAAGCTTAACGCAAGGCGAAGCCTGGAGAGAGAGTCTATTGAAAGGGGAGCTGATGAATCAGAACGCGAATCCAAGGGGAGTTTGTTAAAGATTGCTAAAGACTCAAAAGGGATGAAGAAGCTACGAGATTGACTGCAGCAATATCCAAGGGGGAGTCTGTTAGTACATATGTATATCATTTGCGTCAATCACGTATCATAGCTGAAGAAATAGGACAAGATAAGGTTGAAACTGAAGATTACATATATGTAAAGTACATTCGCACAAAATGACGCACAATTAGGGTTTCTATTATCTCATACGGATGCACATGACTAGATACGCACGGATCAGCGCATGCTGATCCGCATGAGCATGTTAATCCGTGCCAATACATTGATCCGCACTAGTTCCAGATCCGCACCTATTATTCATTCGTATATACTTGTCTGGTGCGAACCTACCTACCCTATATATAGGTATCCTGGTCTTATTCATTTGTATCTTTTGAGCATTAGAGAGGCGAAACTCTGCTCGTTTGTTTTCGTGGTTGTAAACTTTCATATCATCAATAGAAAACAACTTTAATTAGCTTGTTCTTGTCTTATCCACTCTCGTACTTGGATTCCGCACAAGATACGAGATCTACGCAGTCAACGATGTAACGAAATCGATTTTAACACGAACTCTCATAGGAAAATATGAATCACCCCAAACTATTAGAAAACGTCAAAGAGGGGAACTATGTACTCACAGGTTTGCATAGATGACTTGCCTAATCGTGTTTAGCAAAGCTCAAGTGATTCAAGTATTTCCTAATAATTAGTATAATTATTAGGTTAGTGTGTATCGTGACATAAACGGAAGAACCAATAGAATGAGGTTTATTAACCAAAAGAGTCAAGGATCTCATGTAATAGCATTCATAATACCATACATTTTGATTAGAAGATGTCTAAAGGTGTTTTGACCCGTTATGACTTGTTAAAGTGGTTTACGCCACTTTAACAGGTCGTATGTGTAAATACGGGCTCAGATGGTCGAATTAGTCCTATGACGAGTCTGATATGTCAAAACATGTTAACTAATGTTATATGATAAGTTTATAAGTAAAAAACAATGATCGTTTGTGTTTAAAACTATTTTATGTGAAAATGGTATTTTAGACATTTTTAAAAGTGTTTAAAGTTGACTCGTCATTTGACTAGCCAAACGACATGACCTTAAGGTATAACCTCAGAGGGTTATTCCCTATATTACTATGGTCATATAAATGAGCTTGGTCGGATCCTAAGGTTGACTAAACAGGTCTGATTCGAAAGGCAAAGCAGAAGTCAAACAACTCAACTTTCTAGTAAGGAATAAGCATTAAACAAGAAATGACGAGCTAGACATGTTAGAACATGTCTAATAATGTTATAAAACTGATTTGGTGTCAAAACTTTAAGTTTTAATACCCGAAAACTCTTTCATCGTAAAATGCATTTTTATGCATTTTTTACTTTTATTTCGTAAAAGTGTAACTCATCATTTCGCCTACTAAACATGATGATCAGAGGGTGTAATCGCGAGGGATTAACACATTCATTATTACGATCACGTAGCAAAGTCCATTTGGAACTTTTACTTGACCAAAATGGTCAGAACAGAAAGTTAAAGCAAAAGTCAATTTGCTTGACTTTTGGCTCATAACTAGCCAAATAATGATTAGAACTCAGGTAGGAGACCTCAATTGCTGAAGCAAGCTCCAAATGAGTTTTGAGATGGAGAAAAGAATGGTGCAAGTTCAAATTGTGAACTTGATCACCTATTTATACTAATTTGGGATCAAGGAGAGCTTGACAAGTGTTATGTGAGGTGTCCTAAGGTTGGTTAGTGTCATAACAAGTGTCAAGACCAGAATTAAGGTGGCAAAGATCGTTCTAGGTGGTATTGTTTGGTGAAAGGTGGCAGAACTTGGAGAATATGCAAATTTTTGCTTCTGGGCATGTCTTACGGACTGTATGAACTTAGGTCTTACGGTACGTAAGGCCTTCTGCTAAATAAGATTCAATTTTTGGTAGATTTGGCCACCGGACTTGTATTTTCACTTGTTTGTCATTTTAAACCCTTCTAACTTGATTTTTAAGCTATATGAAGGGTATAGAGGCATACGTAACTTGGATTTGGTTTCGAAAATGTCATGAATACCGTTTCGCTCGATTGTACGATTACGTATTTTGTAAATAAAATATAAAATTTTATTAAATACAAAAACGATCGAAAGTGTACAACGGTTGAAATTTTGCAAATGTTACAATCTATCTATACTTTCTATTAAAGGAGAAATCCCAATGACATAAGAAAAGCTTATGTGGCAGCCATAGAGGTTGTCCAACAATGCTTTTCTTATGTCATCAACAATGAGGTGGAAGCCATGGAGAGAGCATAGTGACATCATAAATTCAAACCACTACCCCACTTTAAAATTTCAAAGGTCTGGCCCACATTCTTTCTTTAAAGGTCTGCCCACACACAAAAGGCAAAGCTCTGCCCCATATTCAAACCTCTGGCGATTCAAAATTCAAAATTCAAAATCTTGGCTCCAGATTCAAAATTCAAAACATATACATATATAAACTGAGTTCACTAATCAAAAATTTAAAATTTGGGTTTCACTTTCAAAATTCAATCCATTTCTCTCTCAACTCTCTCTCTCTCTAACTACTGTCACAATTTCCAGATACACTCGCCGGTTGGTTGCTGTCTTTCGCAACCGTAAGCTCCGACTACTTGTCTGTCTCTATTTCAATACAATTCTTTGTTGAGCTGTGAATTTTCAAGTTTCGATATTTTTTGTGTTCAATTTTTCAATTATATGTATATTACTTGTCAAGATAGAATGCAATTAAGATATCAATGACGATTTGTCAGTTTTAATTAGTAGGGGAATCAAAATACAAAGAAAAGCTAATTACTTTCTAGATAGTGATGTCACATTTATCATGTCATTAGCACTAATGTGTGTATGTTTGTCAGGGATAAAAAATGGTGTTAATGTCTCAGACGAGTCCATCACATGGCATTCGTACTGAGATTTTACAGTCTAAATCTAGATATACTTCACTTTTTTGATGTCGGTAATTTTTCTTAATATTATTGATCATTGAAATAAATCTCCTCTTCTCAAGAGACTACATATAATGAAGTTCAACATTGCTTTCTCACCGCCAGGTTGGTGTATCTTGAGGAATTGTTTATTTTTCTTGTAAATGTAAGTCCCATAATTTTTCTTAATATTATTGATCATTGAATGATAAAATGACATGTTTCTTCCTCTTACAGAAATCAAAGTTGAAAGAAGATCAAATGACTTTTGGTGCTCTCTGTGTTCTTAAACATCTTTTGCCCAGGTATAAATACCTGTAAAATAGATACGCAGTGCAAATAGATTATGGCGAGTCTTTTTTTTAAATACATTATGATTTTGGTGAGTCTTTTTTAAAATGGATTATGCTTATTAAAGTTGGTTTATATATATTTTTTGTTTCAGGTACCGTAGATGAAGAAGAAGCTTTGAACTTAAATGCTCCTAATGGTATGATTTATTATTAGTGTTTATAGATGTTGTTGAAGTAGGAATTGTTTACCATGATTTGGTCATTAGAGTAAATTTCCTCGGTATAGCAACATGTTTGAAGTAGCACAAGTCTTGCATAAGTGGTGATGAACTATTATTAAATATTAATAGTGTGTTATTCATTTCATGATATGAACTGTTATTACTTCCAACACTTTGTTATTATAATTTTTTGTGGTATAGTGATGAAGATGATGATGACGAGGATGATGAAGAAGCACAAATGACAGAGCTTGAATTAACAAGAAAGGAAAGAGCCGAGTAGAGATCCTGAAGATGAGGTTTACGAATCTTCACTCGCATAAGCGTTATCTCAGCGAGGGATTTCTTTCTTTTTTGTTATTTTGAGAATTTCTAATTTACGATTATGATGATAATTAGGCTTTTAAATTGGAATTTTATCGAGTTGTGATGAAGAACTATTGTTTATTGTATAAGGTTGTACACCTTGAATCTCTGCGTCTTTCCTAAACACAAAATATGGCTGAATTTACTATTTTTTATTTTTTTGGCGAAAGTACAGATCGATGAAGCGTTGAACTTAAAAGAGGTTGCGAATATGGCAGGAGGATATACAAGAAGTGACCTAAAGGTAGTATACCGATTCAATTTAGTTTGATTTGTTTGGTTATTAACAATTTTTGTTTCCGCTTGGATTTCGGTATCATCCGGATGTGTGTAGAGGAAGTAACTGTGGAGTTCAGTTTCATCAAATCAACGAAGCTTACGATGTATGCTATCTCTTACTCTCACTCTTTTTGTTGAGTGTTGATTATTTAATTCCGATTTGATGAAGAATCTTTTAGATATTTAGATTTGCACTATAGATCAGATCTGCTTACGATCAATAGACTTATGAATTCAAATTTAATCTGAAAAATATTAATATTCTAAAAGTTTCAACTTCAAATTTAATCTCAAAATTGACAAAATAGCGATTGATAAAAAAAATTGAACAATTTTTTTTCTAAAGGTAGAATGGGAAAACGAATAACTATGACAATTGTTTTTAAATGTGGACGATTATTTTGAGACAAACTAAATTGGCAACATGGACCATAAACAATTGTTTTGGGATGAATCAGCTAAAGTTAACTTTATGGTTTTACTTTACACTTATTTGTTATTGTTTTTTTTTTCTTTCTTTTAATCTATTTATATTGGTTGACATAAGTGCTTAAAAGGTTTTGTATATTAGAAAGATTAACTAAATCTTTTTAGTTATCTCAGCTACTACAGTAAAAGCTTATAATAGTGGCAAAGGTCTGTTTATGTTGAGAGTTTAAAAGCTTATAATAGTGGCAAAGGTCGGTTTATGTTTTGAAACCTCTGTTTGGTGTGAACAAATGTTTGAAAATAAAACAGTGGTTGATACATCTATTGACTTTGGTCAACAGATGGATGAAAACAGATGTTTGAAACCACTGTTGGATTAAAATAGAGTTTTGTGGAGAAAACAGTGGTTGAAAGCACTGTTGGGTTACAACGGTGGTTTAAAACCACTGTTGGGTTAAAACATTGTTTTGTGGAGGAAGAACATGTTTGAAACCACTGTTGAGTTAAAACTGGTGGTTCGACTTTGGTTAAACAGACTTTTGAACCACTAAAAGAGTGGTTTACTCTTTTAAACTGATTTTTTTTTGTCATTTATGAACAATCCTTGTAATAATTTTAAACAACATTTTGGAATCTTTAAAAACAACATATTAATGTTTTTGTTGAAAAGATTGGAATGCAATGCAGCACATGGATGGGTCAAAGATCAAAAAATACACAGATATGCTAAAGTTTCAACTTCAAATTTAATCTCAAAATTGAAAAAATTGCGATTGATAAAAGAAATTGAACAATTTTTTTTTCTAAAGGTAGAATGGGAAAACGAATAACTATGACAATTGTTTTTAAATGTGGACGATTATTTTGAGACAAACTAAATTGGCAACATGGACCATAAACAATTGTTTTGGGATGAATCAGCTAAAGTTAACTTTATGGTTTTACTTTACACTTATTTGTTATTGGTTTTTTTCTTTCTTTTAATCTATTTATATTGGTTGACATAAGTGCTTAAAAGGTTTTGTATATTAGAAAGATTAACTAAATCTTTTTAGTTATCTTAGCTATTACAGTAAAAGCTTATAATAGTGGCAAAGGTCTGTTTATGTTGAGAGTTTAAAAGCTTATAATAGTGGCGAAGGTCTGTTTATGTTTTGAAACCTCTGTTTGGTGTGAATAAATGTTTGAAAATGAAACAGTGGTTGATACATCTGTTGACTTTGGTCAACAAATGGATGAAAACAGATGTTTGAAACCACTGTTGGGTTAAAATAGAGTTTTGTGGAGAAAACGGTGGTTGAAAGCACTATTGGGTTACAATGGTGGTTTAAAACCACTGTTTGGTTAAAACAGTGTTTTGTGGAGGAAGAACATGTTTGAAACCACTGTTGAGTTAAAACGGTGGTTTGACTTTGGTGAAACAGACTTTTGAACCACTAAAAGAGTGGTTTACTCTTTTAAACAGAGTTTTTTTTTGTCATTTTTGAACAATCCTTGTAATAATTTTAAACAACATTTTGGAATCTTTAAAAACAACATATTAATGTTTTTGTTGAAAAGATTGGAATGTAATGCAGCACATGGATGGGTCAAAGATCAATAAATACACACACAGAGATGCTAAAGTTTCAACTTCAAATTTAATCTCAAAATTGAAAAAATAGCGATTGATAAAAGAAATTGAACAATTTTTTTTTCTAAAGGTAGAATGGGAAAACGAATAACTATGACAATTGTTTTTAAATGTGGACGATTATTTTGAGACAAACTAAATTGGCAACATGGACCATAAACAATTGTTTTGGGATGAATCAGCTGAAGTTAACTTTATGGTTTTACTTTAGACTTATTTGTTATTGGTTTTTTTCTTTCTTTTAATCTATTTATATTGGTTGACATAAGTGCTTAATAGGTTTTGTATATTAGAAAGATTAACTAAATCTTTTTAGTTATCTCAGCTACTACATTAAAAGCTTATAATAGTGGCAAAGGTCTATTTATGTTGAGAGTTTAAAAGCTTATAATAGTGGCAAAGGTCTGTTTATGTTTTGAAACCTCTGTTTGGTGTGAACAAATGTTTGAAAATAAAACAGTGGTTGATACATCTGTTGACTTGGGTCAACAGATGGATAAAAACAGATGTTTGAAACCACCGTTGGGTTAAAACTGAGTTTTGTGGAGAAAACGATGGTTGAAAGCACTGTTGGGTTACAACGGTGGTTTAAAACCACTGTTGGGTTAAAACAGTGTTTTGTGGAGGAAGAACATGTTTGAAACCACTGTTGAATTAAAACGATGGTTTGAATTTGGTCAAACAGACTTTTGAACCACTAAAAGAGTGGTTTACTCTTTTAAACAGAGTTTTTTTTTTCATTTATGAACAATCCTTGTAATAATTTTAAACAACATTTTGGAATCTTTAAAAACAACATATTAATGTTTTTGTTGAAAAGATTGGAATGCAATGCAGCACTTGGATGGGTCAAAGATCAATAAATACACAGAGATGCTAAAGAAGAAGGTGATGGCGCAAGGTGTTGAGTTTATGTCATATGATCCGGTTGAAGGAGAATGGAAATTTAGAGTCCAGTACTTCTGAAGTACAGTTTGTTTCTTTGGTGGGCTACTGATATAGGATTTATTTGATTTCTACCATGAAGTTGTGTCTATTGTGTTTTACAGTCTAAAGATTTGATTTGTAATTGTTAACAGTTGCTTGAATGTAAATGTTATTTCGTTCACAAAGATTAATAAATCGTATATTTTCATATTTTTTATACTCTAAATTTTAAGTATTTACCAACTGACTTATCTATTTATAAATATAACCATATTCATCATTTATATGTGTTGTGCATGGTTTTTATTGTTATGTTTCAAATTTCTGTTGAGTTTCCCATATTTTTGAACTTTTGTAACAAGTGAATAATGTTTATTAACCAATGTTAAGTTCTGGCCGGTAATCGGGTGGGTGGATAAACCACCGCCACGTGCTGCTGCAATTCCGTTTCATTCTCCAAATCACTTGATACAGTGGTTGATGCATCTGTTGAAAACAATTGTTGTTGATACATCTGTTGATACTGTGACAACTGTCAAATTTGCAGGTATCCGTACAACTATTAAACCATAATTAGTGCTTAATGACTGTGCTGCTTTTCAATTAATGATTTGAACTGCTTTCTGATTACTGCATTATACTTACATGTGCATCACATATTGCATAATGTCATATCATTACTGCATGCAAACATATTGACATAAATGATGCACGAAACACAGTTAGCACAGTTATCATATGAATCAGGAAAATGCTGACAGAGTTCAGTACATAGACAGACAGTGTTTTGAGACCCAGTATGAGACAGAAACCAAGTACTACACTAGTATAGTGTGTAGGAAAGTAAGGATCATAAAACTGCCTTTCTAGAGATAGTTTAGGTGTCGGAAAGTGCCTAAAACTTACATAAAGTGCTGAATTCAGCAAAAATCAGCATTTAAACAATCTAATATCACGCAGAAATGTGCTTAAATGGTCCTGAATGCTTTCCTAAGTGTTGGGAATTAAAAGTGTCACAAAATGGTACATAAAGCACACTAAAATGCATAGTTTAGCACCTTAACGAACCGGTAACCAACCGAACAACCGGACACTACCCAAAACACCAAATTTACACTAGAAGCACTGTTTTAACATTTCTAAGCTAGTTATGATCCCCGAACATCATAACACATCATAAATATCTAGTAACTAAAACACTTAACTTATACTTGGATTTCAACTAGTAATCAACTAGTTTAGTTTAAACCTATTCTAGTACCCCCCCCCCCCCATGTCTACGGCTCCAACAAGGGCCCCACTTTTTTGATTTGTTTCAATATTAAAATGGATATGCTTATGCTTTCCTAAACATAGTAACCAAGAGTTAAACACTTAGCATGGATTATAAGTAAGCATACAAGTTCTAACCTCATTCTTACACACACTCAAAACACACACTACTCTCTCTTCTCCTCTTCTTGTTCTCGGCCGACCCGAAGCACACACACCACCACCACCACCATCATTCCTCCATTCTCATACAATCCAAGCTCATACAAAGGTGTTAGAAGACATACAAAGGAGCTAGGAGCTTTCGGAAGTGCAATGACCTTGTTCATTTGCTTTTATCCACTTGATTTCTTCACTTGATCATCCCTAGCCTTGTGCTAGTGGTAAGGACCTTGATATTGCTATTTTACTTCCATTTTAAGTGGTTAAAAGAAGAATCATAATCATAATCTTGAAGAACACTAAGAATTACAAGAAGTAAACTTGAACATAAGCATGATTAATGAAGAAACTAAGTTGTTTATGTGTTGATATACTTCTTGATCATTGTATGTTTGTGAAAATGATGTTGATCATCGTATGATCTTGCTAGATCATGATTAAAAACATAATTTAGCAAGATGATAGGATGAACATGTTAGAGATTAATGGATCATCCACACAAAGATCATGAACTTGAAAGAATAAAGTTGTTTCTTGTTAAGTAATGATCAAAGTGAGTTGTTAATCATGTAGATCTAAAAATTTCATGGATGATTTCTAAAGAAACCAAGTTAAAAATATAAGTTTTACTAAAACTTGGTTCTTACACAAACCAACCTTATTTTTGGTGGTTAATAAAGTATAGAAACACTTGTGTAACAAGAAAATTTCATAAAGAAACATTTTTAGAAAATGAAATTACAAGTTGTGAAGATCAATTTTCTTTAAAAATGAAGTTTTTAAAGAATCAATCACACTTTAAAGGGTAACAAGGCTTACTAAGAACACTAGTAAGTTACTACAAATTTTTGTGAAATTTCAAGTTCATGAAGTATTAGATTATGCTTGTTTTTAGCAAAATTGGTAAGTAAAGGTTGTTTATTATTGCTTGTGGATTGATTGTGTTGATTTTTACAAAAGAAAATGATATGCTTGAAAGCATGGAAACCTCCATTTTCTGGGGAAACTATGGTAAAATTTTCTAAAATTTAAACACTTAGAAAAATATTTCTAAACAAGTATTTACAAGTGTATTTTAAACCATAAATTGTTACATAAACTTTGCCATAATTTTTGTTACAAAATTTCATATATTGGAGGTTGGTTTTTATAAACAAAAGTGACTAAATATGAATTTAGGAAAATATATATTTAGAAGACACCATGTGTGTGATTACTTGTATACTTTGTGTATTAGTTATAGTATTTTAGGACTTGAAATAATATAACTCACCAAAATACCAAAAACCGCCATCCAAAATATGACCAAAATTCCAAAGAATAAATATACAAGTTACACACAAAATGTTGGTGAAATCGAACAAAGGAATATAACTCACAAAATATTCCGGAAAATATATTCATAAGTATATTTTTGGTAAAAAATATTTTGGACATCAAAGGAACAAAAATATGATTTTTACAATTATTACAAAATTATATCATATTTTTGACAAGGAGAAAATATATTATTTCTGGGAAGTAAAAATATATTTTCTTGGAATTATTAGAAGATATATTATTTTTGGGAAAGATGTATATTTTCTTGAGTAAACTTGAAAGACATTATTTTCGGGAGAAAAATAAGTTTATATATATTTACCAAGTTAGACTTGAAAATATATTATTTTTGGAACTTATATGAAAATACAAATATTTTTGGCAAAGGAAAAATTATAAATAATTTTCCTAAGTAGTAATTCTTAAAATATATATTTTGGAAATATATATGAATTTTTATTATAAATAATATTCCGGAAAAGTTAATACAAAAATTAAGTATAAGGATACTTAATAAACACAATGGAAATACGTATTTTCGTACGCATAAATACACACCGGATTACGACTCAAATGCATGGCAAAAATATACAAGTATAAGAAATACAAATATACCCATCCTTGGGAAGGATATACATGTTTAAATACTTGAGAAGTATTAAGTTAGAATATATTATTTTAACTATTATTCCAAAATTTAATAAATATAATTTAAGTTGAAATTTTAATTATTTTAACAAATAATTATATAACTTGGAATAATATTGAAGACACAAGGAACGTGACTCAAAGACACTAATTAATACTAAGTCAAGGCATGACCCGATCGTCTAATAGATCATAGTACGTTGTAGGTAGTCGTGTATATCCGGCGAAGCTTTGAGTTACGGTGATTACGAAGACGCAAGACTGTGAGTTCATGACCCCCTTTTCTTTAACTGTTTTTGGTTTTATAACTTCGGGGGTGAAGTACATGTTACAACTGTTTACAAACGTCTCATACATGGTATGGTTAGCTAAGGAAGGGTACTGCTTGTTCATGTGAGTGGTGGGTATAACGCTTAAGGCCATTAATCCTCGTTGTAGGACCGAGGGACATGAGTGATAGATCTATTTGGGTGTAGCGAGCCCACACCCATGTGGACCAGGGTGGCCCATGAGGTGACTATGTCTTATTCCCGGAGACAAATTTGCTAGGTTTGAGTTTTCCTGCATCACTTCACACATATCAATGGCCTTGCAAACCATTGGTGATCTGTTTCCTTGTTGCTTTCATACCAGGATTTACAAACATACATACATACTTTCAATGACTACAAAGGTTTATTCATACACACAAACAAACACATGAACTCGCTCAACTTTTGTTGATGTTTTCAAACTACATGTATTTCAGGGAATTAAATGTGGATCTGGCGGGCGTTTGGAAGTTTCAAGTGTTGTTTGAGAATAGAGGATGTCATCCATGGTCATAGGGTTTGGTTAGTGTGTCTTATTACTGGACGAGACACGTCTTCCAAAGCTTGGTTTTATTTAATGTCTTTTGTCGAGTCTTTGTGAACTCTTAAACAAGTTGCATGGGTTGTACTCGAATTTGAATTCTTATGTTTTAAAACAATGTTGTTATGTTTTTAAACTATTTTAATGGATGACCATCTTCGGTTTTATCATATAGATGTTGTTATGATTGAATGCAACGATATTAAGAAAGTCACACATAGTCACGCTTCCGCAGTATTCAGGGTGTGACAGCTTGGTATCAGAGCTTCGATTGTAGCGAACTAGGATTCCTTCCCGAGTCTAGACTACAATCATCAAGGCTCTCACGAAAATATTTTTACAACATGTTTTCATTGCATACACGAAACGCCCAGATCCAGGGAAACAAACATTTTTACAAAGAAAAGACACAAAACACATTCCAAGGTTTATGTTTATGGTTCAGTCTGAGAGACTGGGTGGTTCAGTCTGAGAGACTGGGCGGTTTAGTCTGAGAGACTAGGTGGTTTAGTCTGGGAGACTGAATGGTTTAGTCTGGGAGACTAGGAAGGATAGAAAGGATTTGTGAGGATACATGATTACATGATACATTAACTTTTCTTGCATACTTGATGTTGATTGTTAATATATGTGCATATGTTGTGATTGTTATGTTACAGACACCATGTCATCATCCGAGAGCGGATTGTCCGACACTGATGACCCCATGGTTATCGTTTCTGATGATGAGATCGTCCTTGAGCCAGAGATCTTTACTTCCGATACAGAGAGCGACCCAGAGATGCTATCGGACGACGTCGATGACTTTCATCCATTTACGTTGCTTGATTTTGGAGATGATCCACCGCTTGCTGATGGTATCCCCGATGAGGATCCTTTTCTCATTCCTATTCCTGTCCAGGGCCATCTCATCCTCGGACATCCCGATGGTGAGCATGTCGTGGCACCGATCCTCGCCCCTATGCCTCTGGCGGCCATTCCTTTCGAGGATTTGCCTTTTGATGACTTGTTTGATGATGATGTTGATCTTTTTGTTGATGGTCCCCCTGATGATGCCCAGGATGATGGAGACTTAGCTGGAGATGCTATTGTTGTCCCACTCATTGAGATTCCTGTTATTGCGATTTCCTCCGATTCAAGTTTGCACTCTGTCCCGGATTCCTTTGAGTCTGTGACTTCTTCAGCCTTACGGGCAGTTGGATTGCAGCGTTACCCTACTGATTCTGATGCTGACACGGCCCTGTCTGCCGCACTGACCCCTCCACATGACTTTGAGCTTGATCTTGATCTAGATTTTGATCCTGATGATCAGCCTGATGATGCACCTGCTGATCCTGAGCAGATACCTGCTCCTGGGCCTTTACCTGATCGTGACCCTATTCCATTTGGCTTACCCGACATTACACCCCTCATACCTGATCCAATTCCTGCACCCGCTGACCCACCTGTTATCGAGCCATTTGTTCCTCCACCTGTACCTATTGACCCTCCTGTTATTGAGCCAGTCATTCCTCCACTTGCACCTGCACACGTTGATGTTGCTCCTTTTCACCTAGAGACTCCACTAGGGAGGGCACTTCAGGAGTCGGATGTTCACCGTGATGATTTACCTATTGTTTTCTTGCAGGATATACCCATACCCTGTCCAGGGGAAGGTTCTTCAAGCCAGCAGCCTAGTCATGATCCTTATGTTTCAGCAGCTTATCCACACGTGCCCCAGTCTGCACCTTTTGCTCATTTTACTTCTTCACCACATGACGAGCCATTTCGATGGTTCCTACCGTACACTATGCCGATTTCTGACCCTTATCATCCCTCACACTATGGAGGTTACACACAGGATGATTTGCTTTTATCACTTCAGCTTCAGTTTGAGATTATGAGTCGCAAGATTTTGGAGCTTGAGTCGATTCCGCGTCCCCCACCTTGTACATGTCCGTCACCTTTTGCGACTCCACCTGCTCCACTTTTTCCTTATCCAGATTTTGATGTTCGATTCCTGACCGTCGAGCAGAAGATTAGTTATCTACTACGTCATGTATATGAGCTTGAGGAGGAGCTTGCGCAGCTTGCTTTTCGTTCCTCCACCTCCTCCTCAGCTACCACCATTAGCATAGCCAGTTTTTGGTTTTATGTAGGTAGCTTACTTTTGATAAGAGCACCGCTATTGAGCCTAGCTTGTGAAGCCTTTTGGAGACCACCTTTTGATTGCATGACTGTTGTAGACTGATAGACATTTTGGGCAAGGGTAGTGTGACCCTGTGTTCCCTTTTGATATGATACTTTTGTAAAACATGTAACAATATTTTGTGGTCGTTGATGAATGAAAAGCTCAATCGTCATGTTCTCATTGTATACGTTGTTGAATTACATGTTGTGCTATGATTGAGATGTTATATGCTTACTTGCTTTGATAAATGCTATTACCTATACATACCATATACTTATTATACTTAATAAGACCTGACCTATACAATCTTCTTTATAGAAGATGCCTCCTCGAAGGAACACTCAGTTGCCCACAACAGAGGCAGAACTGCATGAACGGATTTCACAAGCAATCGCACAACATGAGGCCTTATGCTCTGAACACAGCGGAGGTACCTCAGGAAATAACCCACCTCACGGTAATTTTAAGTCATTTAAGACACATTACGATACGTTTGGACATTCCATGTGCGTTTGCTAATGCTTTCTGTGAATGATGTTGCTTGTACAGGCTGTACTTACAAGCAGTTCCTTGACTGCAAGCCTCTGAACTTTGACGGCACTGGAGGTGCTGTAGCTTTCGTAAGATGGGCTGAGAAAACAGATTATGTGCTGCGAATGAGCAAGTGTGCGCCATAGCACCAGGTCACTTACATTTCTAGACTATTCTTAGACGGAGCTCTATCGTGGTGGAACCTTCAGGTTCAGACTCTAGGTGAAGCTGCAGCGTATGGTATGACTTGGGATGAGATAAAAGAGCTGATGTGCAAGAAGTACTGTTCAAGAGCAGAGATTCAGAAGTTGGAAGATATCCTAGTGGCAAGGGAGTATCCTGAAGTCTTCCCCGAAGATTTTCCAGGATTTCCGCCGCAACGACAAGTCGAATTCCATATTGACTTGGTTCCAGGCGCCGCTCCTGTAGCCAAGGCACCTTATCGACTTGCACCGTCTGAGATGAAAGAATTATCGACGCAGCTTCAAGAGCTTTTGGATAAGGGATTCATTAGACCAAGCTTCTCACCTTGGGGAGCTCCAGTTCTGTTTGTCAAGAAGAAGGATGGTAGTTTTCATATGTGCATTGACTACCGAGAGCTGAACAAATTGACCATCAAGAATCGGTATCCTTTGCCAAGGATTGATGATCTATTCGATCAACTTCAGGGTTCGAGTTACTACTCCAAGATCGAACTTCGATCAGGTTATCACCAGCTACGGATTCAAGAAGTGAGTATACCGAAGACTGCCTTCAGAACTCGTTATGGACATTTCAAGTTTCTAGTAATGCCGTTTGTTTTGACAAACGCGCCAGCAGTATTCATGGATCTAATGAACCAAGTTTGCAAGCCATATCTCGATAAATTCATGATTGTATTTATCGATGATATTTTGATCTATTCAAGGACGAAAGAAGATCATGAGCAGCACCTAAGAGCCATCTTAGAGCTACTCAAGGAGGAGAAACTGTATGCTAAGTTCTCGAAGTGCGAGTTCTGGTTGCGTGAGGTACAATTCCTTGGTCATGTAGTGAATGAAGATGGAATCCATGTGGATCCCACCAAGATCGAGGAGATTAAAAATTGGGAAACTCCTAAGACACCAACCGAGATCCGACAGTTCTTGGGTTTGGTAGGGTATTATCGCTGATTCATTGAGGATTTTTCTAAAATCGCTCAACCGCTGACCTCCCTTACTTAGATGGATAGGAAGTACGAATGGGGAGATAAACAAGAAGAAGCTTTTTAGCTACTAAAGAACAAGCTTTGCGATGCACCTATTTTATCCCTACCCGAAGGCACCGATGACTTCGTGGTGTACTGTGACGCCTCGCGTCAGGGATTGGGCTGCGTGCTGATGCAGCGACAAAAGGTTATCGCTTATGCTTCGCGCCAGTTAAAGGTTCATGAGAAGAACTACACCACACATGATTTGGAATTAGGCGCAGTGGTATTTTCTTTAAAGATTTGGCGACGTTATTTGTATGGAACCCGATGCACGATCTTTACTGATCACAAGAGCCTACAACATATATTTGATCAGAAAGAGCTAAATATGAGACAGCGACGATGGGTTGAGTTGCTAAATGATTATGATTGCGAAATCAAGTACCATCCTGGGAAGGAGAATGTGGTGGCAGATGCCTTAAGTCGGAAATAGAGGATTAAGCCCATAAGGGTTAGGGCTTTGGAGATGATTATACAGACAGACCTCTCATTGCGTGTTCGAGCTGCACAGAGAGAAGCTCTTAATAAAGAGAACTTAAAGGATGAATACCTCCGTGAGATGGAGAAAAAGTTGGTACCCAACGAGGAAGGAACCTTGTGTTTTATGGGACGGATTTGGGTTCCCCTCTTTGGTGGTCTTAGAGATGTGATTTTTTATGAAGCTCATAAATCGAGGTACTCGATCAACCCAGGATCAGACAAGATGTACCAAGATTTGAAGGATTATTACTGGTGGCCAAGACTTAAAGGCGATGTGACTACTTATGTTGGGAAGTGTTTGACTTGTGCCAAAGTGAACGCTGAGTATCAGAAGCCTTCAGGTCTTTTGCAACAACCTGAGATACCCATGTGGAAGTGGGACCAGATCTCAATGGACTTCATAACCAAGTTGTCCAAGACACCCAGAGGTCATGATACGATTTGGGTAATCGTAGACCATCTGATAAAATCTGTGCACTTTTTGCCAATCAAGGAGAAGGATAACACAGGTAAGCTAGCTGAGCTATACCTAAGGGAGATAGTTGCACGATATGGAGTACCTATCTCGATTATTTCTGATAGATATGGGAGATTTGTGTCAAGGATTTGGCAGTCCCTTCAAGAAGCGTTTGGTTCTCAGTTGAATCCGAGCACATTATTTCATCCACAGACGGATGTCCAAAGTGAGAGAACGATTCAGACGCTTGAAGATATGTTACGATCTTGCGTAATGGACTTGGGTGGCAGTTGGGACACTCACCTACCTTTGGTTGAGTTCTCCTATAACAACAGCTACCATACAAGCATTCAAGCTGCACCGTTCGAGGCTCTCTACGGACGAAAGTGTCGATCACCGTTGTGCTGGGCAGATGCAAGTGATAGACAGCTGGTTGGTCCCGAATTGGTCCAAGAAACGACAGATAAGATCATACAGATCCGAGAGCGCATCAAGGCGGCTCGTGATCGACAAAAGAGCTACGCGGACCAAAGAAGGAAACCTTTGGAGTTTGAAGTGGGTGATATGGTTTTGTTAAAAGTCTCACCTTGGAAATGTGTGGCACGCTTTGGGAAGCGTGGAAAGTTAAACCCACGATTTATCGGACCGTTCAGAATCCTCGAAAGGATCGGTACTGTAGCGTACAAGTTGGAGCTACCGGCAGAACTAAATGGTGTTCATGATACATTTCATGTATCTAATTTGAAGAAAAGTCCAACACAAGAAACGGTGGTTATTCCTGCTGATGAAGTTCACATTGACGACACACTCCACTTCACAGAAGAACCCGTTGAGGTTACCGATTGGAAAGTTAACAAGACTAGTATGAGTAGTGTTAAACTCGTCAAGGTTCGATGGAACGCACGTCACGGCCCAGAGTTTACTTAGGAGCGTAAAGACCGAATGAAAGCTAAATACCCGCATTTATTCCCCAACTCCCCTACTGCTAGTAGTAAAGTTTAAAATTTTGGGACGAAATTTTCTTAACAGGGGGAGAATGTGACAACTGTCAAATTTGCAGGTATCCGTATAACTATTAAACCATAATTAGTGCTTAACGACTGTGCTGCTTTTCAATTAATGATTTGAACTGCTTTCTAATTACTGCATTATACTTACATGTGCATCACATATTGCATAATGTCATATCATTACTGCATGCAAACTTATTGACATAAATAATGCACGAAACACAGTTAGCACAGTTATCAGATGAATCAGGAAAATGTTAACAGAGTTCAGTACATAGACAAACAGTGTTTTGAGACCCAGTATGAGACAGAAACCAAGTACTACACTAGTATAGTGTGTAGAAAAGTAAGGATCATAAAACTGCCTTTCTAGAGTTAGTTTAGGTGTCGGAAAGTGCCTAAAACTTACATAAAGTGCTGAATTCAGCAAAAATAAGCAATTTTCAGCATTTAAACAATCTAATATCACGCATAAATGTGCTTAAATGGTCCTGAATGCTTTTCTAAGTGTTGGGAATCAAAAGTGTCACAAAAGGGTACATAAAGCACACTAAACTGCATAGTTTAGCACCTTAAGTGTGACAATCCGAGTTTTCAAGGTCTTTCCTTTACACATCACTGATGTCGCATTCCTGTTTTTTTTACGATTTGATTTACGTAGTGTCGCGTGTGGATTGCCTGAATGATTAATGTTTTATGTGATGTGTAATACCTGAATGTGATGTGTGTAGTTTGATGCTTAGTTCACCTAATAATTAAATAATAACAAGATCAAGGTCTTTCACCATAAGTTGTTCTCGGTGAAAGTGAGTTGTTTCGTCACCCTTGGACCAGACGAAAGACTGGTCTTTCGTCGAGTTAGTGTTTCGCCGAAAAGGGGCCTCGGCCCAGGGAGAGTATCGGCCCAACCTCTTTTTACATTATAACCCTTGTGATCAGTTACGTAAAACACAAAAACCCTAAGGTTCTTTCCCTACTCCCTGGTGCGACGGCAGACATCATTCGTTCCAGAATTTCCTAATCATAGATTGTCATTGATAAATTTATCTCAAGGTTAGTTCACTGTTTTGTTCACGGAATCATTGTTCAATATGTGATGATGTGTAGTGAGGATCATTGTGTGGTTAAATATACATTATTAGGGTTGGGTGTATGAATGTTGTCGTGACTGTTAACACACATATAATTAGGATAATCATGTTAATAAGAATCAATTAGACAGGATGTACATGTGATAGGGATTCTAGTTGTGATCGAAACTGTTTGGTGGTGAATACGTTGATGATCGGTTAGGTTAACTTTTGATGGGTTATGGTCTGTGAATATTGTGTTCGATGAAACTGTTATATGCGAAACAAATTTGGATGCTCAAGGATTACTTGAAACTAGGATATTTGCTAGTGCAATGATCGTTGTGGTTGAAATTGTTTGATTGATAACTGTTGATAGGGATCTAAGAATTAAACTGTTTCATCAACTGATGAGAGGCGACGAAACATGTATGTTTCGCCACACTTTAGCTCGACGAAACCTGTATGTTTCTCCATACTTAGAACTCGGTGAAACTTGTGGTCTTTCGCCACAAGTGGACTCGACGAAACATGGGATATTTTGCTTGGGTTGTTCGCCATAGGTGTAGATAGATGGGAACAGTAGACAAGTTATGCACTGATGAGTATTTTGCTTATACAATACGTAGTTGCATGATAAGCATAATGTTTAATGTTAAATGACATGTGTATGGTTTGTGGACTGTTATGATATTTCAGTAAGTGCTACATGATAACAGAGATCGTAATGCTAGATGCAAACTGTGTAACCATACGTGACTTATTGTGTGCAAACATGTGATTTGAATGACCATGAAACTGATACTGTTTGGTAACCACGGTAGGGTTTGGGTTGACCAACTTGGACGGGTAATTAAACATACCGAGCAAATCAAAGGTGAGTTCATTCCTCTTGAGCATGCGTCCCGGTGGTTGAGACAGTCATTGGGTATCCCTGAGAGGGATAAGTTTTTGGGTAGATCATGGGTATTCCTGAGAGGAATATGTCTTTTGGGTAAATCTGGAATGTTGGATAATATACTCATCCTATCACCATTAAAGTCCCTTTGTGTTGTTTGGTTACCTGAGAGGTAACAAGGTATTAGTTGGTAGCGCTACTTAGGTTTGGCACCCTCACCCCGTACATGAGAGGACGGGTGTGAACTAATGACCTAGTCATGACCAATGCTTTGATAGGAGCATTGGAGAAAGGGCAAAAATAATCAGGAGCCATCTTGTATTCGGGATATTATCAACATTATATTCAATGGATTAAACTAAACACTTGGTAACCAACGTTTTCGTAAAACTATGAACTCACCAGCGTTGTCTGATACACTTGTTGCATGCTCACAGGTCGTTAGGTACTTTGGATGGGAACTTGCTATCTGGATGGCTGGAGTGGTCATGGGTCGCAGTGCTTGGCTACACGTGTCTTGTTTACTGAATTCATATACACTGGGTTTTGAAACATTTAAACAATGAATTGTTATTTGCTTCCGCTGTCACTATTTAACTTGGATCTTATCCTATGAGTGTTTTATTTAATGAATGGAATTTTATTAAACATATTATGGTTAGTTCAATGTGATTGGTGGCTGGATCCTGGTACGTCACACGCCTAGCGGGGGTTACCGCGTGTGGTATTTTGGGGGTGTGACAATTTGGTATCAGAGCCACTGGTTATAGTGAACTAGATTTTAAAACATTTTTATAAAACGAGACTATAACCGAACAGTTCAGAAAGCGACCATGACACTCAGCTCCAGATTGCAAGGTTCGTCTCTCGTTTACTTATTACATAGTACATCTAGTATAAACTATTGTACAATGTTGCACGCGATTGCACACACTTAACAGTTAGACTGAAATCATGAGTATTTACCTGAGTTATGTGATCGATAAAGTCACAGTGCTACATCCCGTTAGATTTTCATGGTTTATGTTTGGTGATGTTCTGTCTTGTTGTGGGAATTTGAGGGATCTTTTAGCATGAGTTGGGGGGAGCTAAGATAAACATGCAAATTGCCTTCCTATTATGGGTGCACACATAATAGTAATGTGGGGTGCATGTGAGTCCCAGCGAGATCTAACAAGTGTGAGAGGGGTTCCGCTTTGTTGTCTGATGTGCTTCGTAACCTATAGAAGTCGTTGTGAGTTTGACTCCTACCTTATCTCGACTCATGACCTTTTCCCCTTATCTTATATAGAATCATGAGCGGACGAGGTCATGGACGTGGTCACATTGCGATGACCCAGGCTGAGCTGACAAATCTGATTAACACCCATGTGGCTGAGGCTTTGGAAGCCTATCAAGCTGGTGCGATATGTGCCAAATCTTCTTTATTCTTGTGTCGCGTACACAACTCTTACCCTTGTGTTGTATTTCCTTTCGTCCATTAGGTTAGCCAGCAAACCAGAATCAAAACCATCCACCTGCTTGCACTTTCAAGATGTTTATGGATTGTAAGCCACAGACATTCAGTGGGACTGAAGGGGCTGATGCGTGTGAAGTGTTATATATATTAGGTGTATATTTTAAGCCCCTTTAACACTTATTTTTAGCCAAGTTTTAAATTTAAAAAACACGATATTTTACTAACACTAAACACACATATGGGCAAGTGCACCCATCGTGAGCGTAGTATAGTGTTGGCAAGATACCGAGGTCGTCCAAGGACACAAGAGCTTTTAGTACCGGTTTATCCTCAACGTCTAATCAAAATAAAAAGTTTAGAAAAATGTTTTAAACTAAGAAAAATAAAAACTAACTAAAATGCTGAAAATAAAAATAAAAGAAAAAACAGATAGACAAGATGAATCACTTGGTTCCGACTCGTATCTAGTGTAACCTTTGATTATTTCCGCACTTTTGCACATAATTAAGAGATTATCTTAGTTATTGTAGTAGGCCCCTCTTTTGAAGGTGACGTTACCGTCACCCCAGTAGTTTGAGTCAGCAAGGATACAATCCTAAAAGGGTGGATTATTGGAAGATAATTAATTAAGTTATTAATGCATTATTATGGTAGGCCCCTCTTTTGGAGGTGACGTTACCCTCGACTAAGTAGTCTGAGTCAGCAGGGATACAGTCCTAAATAGCCGGGTTATAGTATTAATAGTAGTTAACTTATGAGGGGATCAAAGAGTTTGGACCCCCGCCATCCAATACCGTGAAGTATTGAAGGAGGTCCTACTAAATTTGACCCAGGTCCATTGCAGGACCTCTAAACGCTGAACAATGGCAAGACCTTTACCAAACCGTTCTCTTAACCCCCGACCAGGTAGCCAACATACTTCCATATAGACCGTGGAGATATGAATGGTGAAAATCTTTTATTTTATATAGACAGTAAAATAATGCCAAGACACCACGGACAAACGATAAGGAAAGATCACCTTCAACATAAGCAACTAGTTATTAAAGTCATTAATACAAAACCAAGTAAAAAGTGCAAAAGATTAGAAATAAAAAGTATTACACTAGACACTTTGTCTTCACCAAGTGATGTAAGATACTTAGGCAAACATGGCCTTGATTGTCAAGAACTCTTACGATCAATCTTGGATCTCGAGACGACTCACACACTCTACGATGGACAATGGATGATGGTGGTGGATGATGGTGTTATGGTGGTGGTGAGTGGTGGGTGAAGTGTGAGAGAGGTGGTGTGCCAAGGGATGGTTTGAGCTTGAGCCAAGCACTTCTATTTATAGGCTGAACAGAAGCTCGGGCACGGCCCCGTGTCCACATCCTCTCTTTCTTCATTAAATGCAGCTTTGTCTTATTAGTTGACCATGCCCCCGTGTCCGCTGAGCACGACCCCGTGTGCAGAAGAATCTTTGTACTATGAAGATTTGCCTGGATTGTGTGAATCTTATAGTTGACCACGGCCCCGTGTCCGCTGAGCACGGCCCGTGGTGGGCAATAGAAGCTTCTACCACTTTGTCTTTTCTGCTGACACTTGGGCACGCCCCCGTGCTGGCTGAGCACGGGGCGTGTTCAGTCTCCTGATCTCTTGTTTTGCTTGGGAAGATGTTGTTGTGGGGTCGGGCATGTCACGTTTTGTTCCTTTTCTTGTATTTATGTTAGATTTTGATGTCTTTTTGCTTCTTTTGTTAATTTGAGCTCATTTAATCCTGAAAATACAAAAGGAAGACAAAAGCACACTTTTTCCAACATTAGTACTAAAAAGGGGTTAGTTTTATGCCTCATTTGATGAAATTTATATGTTACATTTTGAACACATCAAATACCCCCATACTTGAATCTTTGCTTGTCCTCAAGCAAAACTCTTTAATATGTGGCTATTTAAACTCCCAAATGGAATGGGTAGAGAAGAAGGTTTTTGGGCTTGTCGTAGAGTGTCGGGATTTCCAAGATTCTTTATTTAATTTTATTTTTATTTATTTACAATCCTATTCGTCATGATTTATTTAAAACTTTTCATAAGATAAATTACTTATTAGGGCATAACATGCCTTTGTAAAATTCTATTTATATACAAGTTCATATACCTCACGGGGATCACTCAACACTCGGCCGAAAATGTATTTTTGTGGATCACTCGAGAGCGGCATGGAACTTACTCCTACCATAGGCTTGCCAAGCAATCAATCCTCCTCCTTTTTAACCTATATACCTTTGTAAATATCAAGAGGACTTTGTGGGTTAAGGGTTAGGCTTGGGTTAAAGGTAGGTGGTTGGGTTGGTGGTTAGTGGTTAGTAGAAAAAGGGCGAAAAGCGTAACAAGTGTCGGTTGTCGTATGACTTTCTATTTTTGTAACTTTTATTTTGATGAAGCTATTTATTCAAACAAAGTTATTTTTGATGAACTTGTTTGTTTATTTTCTTTTGCTTCATCATCAACAATTTTTTTTTTTTTGAAAAGTCATATAAAGAACCGAACTTGTTACTAAAACAAAGGGGTAAAAAAGAAAAAGGTTTTGGTGGGTAAAAAGGGTGTTTGGTTTGGGTTATGAAATGAAAAGGTTTAGGCTCAAAGGGGCTAACTAGGGGGATTTTGGGTAGGTGGTAAAAAAAAAGAAAAATAATGGTGTAGAAATAAAAAGGGTTAGTCCTAATGCCTCCATCATTTACTTACTCGGGTTTAAGTTGGTAAGGACCGGGAATGTATCGTCATGGCAAGTTCTAGAGTCGTAAGAACCAAGCGGCTATTCACACAAGAAACGAAAATGAGCATTTAGTCAAATGATATGTAAGTGTTTGCTCAATAAAGGCTCAAAACTCACTTTTGTGGGAATGGGTTTTTATGTGATTAAGTATATATACTTAAATTTTAACTAAGCTTGTCATGCCTTTTCATAATTTTCTTATGTTGGTTCTTTTTATCACGACGCTATCGGTTGTAAATTCGTAAAAATATAACCTTTTTAAGAACTTGAATTTCCCGAGTTAAACCTAGACAAGTAAAAAAAATGAAAATTTTTTTTTTTGAAAAAAATTTGGGGTGATTAGCGGTTCCAATAGAGTTTTGTGTAAGGCTTGTATTTAGGACTTGCAAGATTCAAGGTTTTAGCATCCCCCCCCCACACTTAAATTACACATTGTCCTCAATGTGTCCCAAAAATAAGTTTTTAGGTTGATTGAATGTGTAAAAAGGTGTAAAAAGCAAAAAATTTGTGTTACTGGGCGCTGAACACGGCCCCGTGTTATTCGGGCACGGCCCCGTGTTCAAGTGCCAGTAACAAAATTAAAACAAGAGAAACAAAAGCCTGGATACGGGGGCGTGTTGGGTAAACACGACCCGTGTCCAGTTACCTGAACTGGGTCTTTTTCTGCAGATTGTGCAGCACGGGGCCGTGTTGTGTGGACACGGCCCGTGCCGAGCTTACTGTAAACGAAGAAATTTGTCGGACGGTTCTGTTTTCCTGTATGGAGTGCTGGTTCAAGTTTCCCTTGCATCCTTTGCCATCTCAAGTGTGTTCTATTCATTTCAACACCATCCAAAACACCAAATTAACTAAAACCATCATTCATTAATCATAGAGAGAATTACATAATAGTCCTAAAAATTAAAATACTAGCTAGTTAGGTCAAAGAAACACAAGAAATCCAAGAAGTTTCTAGCCTACTATTTATTCTACTAGCAAAATTTCCGAAAAGATAGATCTTTCGGTTAAAAGTGGCTTGAAAACTTCTTCCTACGGGTATGGGCTTCCTCATACATCGGCGAGCCACTCTTCGATCTCCCTAGGGAGAAGAAAAGCGGGCTCATGAGCATCGGGTTGAGGAGGTGTAACTTCCACCGGAATTTCTTGGAGTTCTTCAAGAGGAGGTTCTGCCGGAATGTCGTCCCAACCGGTAGGATTTTGAATTCCAAGTGCGAGGTTCCAATCCTCTTGAGGGAAGATTGGTTCCATAGGAGGTGTTACCAGAATGTTTAACCTCTGGTGCAAGAGGTTTATCTCCCGGAAACTATTTTCCAACCCCACCGAGAGATAGTTTATACGGTCAATGAGGACCTCCTCCACTGAAGTCATCTCGTCAAGTGCTTCACGTAGCGCCATTACGTATCTTACGAGAGTTGCTTCAATCGATGGCTTCCTTTCCCGTCGGCTGTTCCTTGAGTGCGCAGAAGAGGTTCCGCTGTTTTGGCTAGACATTCTACAAACCAAAAATAGTTTGTTTTAATGAAACAGTATTGTGGGCACGGCCCCGTGCTCAATGAGCACGGCCCCGTGTTCAACTTTCTGCAGATTTCTAGAACAAGGAATCTTGGGGTTTCAAATTATTTTTCTTATCTTATGAAGCTTTTTTGAGCAGAAATAACTTAAAACAATGTTATGTAACTTATTTTTAACAATATTCCTTGAACAAAAATTCAATAAACATCACAACAAAGCTTGAAATCAAGCTTTAATGGAGTTCTTGGTGCAAGAAAGATGAAGAAGAAGGCAATGGATAAAGGAGGAAAGGACAAGATGCTTGTAGGAACCTTCTTTTAGAACATACCTAGGATGGTAAGTCAGAAAATCCCTCCAAATCTCTGTCCTTGGATGGTCCAAATGTGCAGGGTTCTTGGCTGCATTTATAGAAAACGACTGGACACAGCCCCGTGTGCAGGCAAGATCCTGACACATTTTGTCCGTATTCTGACAAAAGTCAGAAGGGAATCTTTTGGTGGACACGGGGGCGTGTTGACCTGGGCACGGCCCCGTGTCGGAAAACTGTTTTATGAAGTGCGTCTATTTTTAAGGAACTTTTCCGGATCGGGCGGTTCCTTACTGGATGGAACAACCCCAAAGTGCCTAAGATACCTTAATTGTTTTAGATTGAGACGAGAACGCAAGAGGTTATCGGTGAGGGTGATTCCTATGCTATATGTAGGTGGACAAGTCCAACCCTTTCCCGGGCTCTCGTTAAAGAAGGTGTATGTCGAATCACTCAGGTCTATGTATGCATCAAACGAAGTTGATGGGGAGTCCTTCACGGCACAATCGACATAGGGACGACTATCGCTCAAGTCCTCACTAGATTTAGAAGTATCATTGGAAACAATGAAGTTGTTTGAATGCGGCTCCAACCTCTCTTCTTGGTTATTGTCTTGGAAAAGATTATTGAAATCTTCCCTAAGTTCTTTTAACCATTTAAAAATTAGATCTTCTAGTTGAAATAATTCATCGAGAAGCATTTCTCCTAGAATATCCGGTTGGGCGCATTCGAGGGAGCGATAGGGATTATTTTTTACTTTCGCCCCTCTTAAGGATACTAGGAAATGATGGGTCTATATAGTGGGGTTTATAATTTAGAAAAAAACATTCTAATTCTTTATGGTTACCACCACATAATTGACACCACATAGTACCATAAGAGTGCCGAAAGTAAAAAGTATCAGTATCACTCATGTTTGTGTTAGAAATTACCAACCGTCGGGATCTTACGGTTCTATTTTCAGTAACTGAAACTTGGGCACGGGGGCGTGTTGAGTGGGCACGGCCCCGTGTTCAGCTTACTGTCTGACTTAAAACAGGATTGCCAGTTCC
Organism: Helianthus tuberosus; assembly: GCA_030545235.1. NCBI lineage: Eukaryota > Viridiplantae > Streptophyta > Magnoliopsida > Asterales > Asteraceae > Helianthus > Helianthus tuberosus. The sequence continues at coordinate 119,325,201 of CM060433.1, read as the reverse complement.
AATGATTGGGCACGGGGCGTGTTCAGCGGGCATGGCCCGTGCTGAGTTCTGCAGAAGCTGAAAAATCTAAAAAAAAATCCTAAAAAAAATGAAAAATAAGAAAAATGATTAGGCCGTTGATTCCTAACTTTCTTAAAATCCTTGTGTCCCCGGCAACGGCGCCAAAAACTTGATGCGTGTGAAGTGTTATATATATTAGGTGTATATTTTAAGCCCCTTTAACACTTATTTTTAGCCAAGTTTTAAATTTATAAAACACGATATTTTACTAACACTAAACACACATATGGGCAAGTGCACCCATCGTGAGCGTAGTATAGTGTTTGCAAGATACCGAGGTCGTCCAAGGACACAAGAGCTTTTAGTACCGGTTTATCCTCAACGTCTAAACAAAATAAAAAGTTTAGAAAAATTTTTTAAACTAAGAAAAATAAAAGCTAACTAAAATGCTGAAAATAAAAATAAAAGAAAAAACAGATAGACAAGATGAATTACTTGGTTCCGACTCGTATCTAGTGTAACCTTTGATTATTTCCGCACTTTTGCACATAATTAAGAGATTATCTTAGTTATTGTAGTAGGCCCCTCTTTTGAAGGTGACGTTACCCTCACCCCAGTAGTTTGAGTCAGCAAGGATACAATCCTAAAAGGGTTGATTATTGGAAGATAATTAATTAAGTTATTAATGCATTATTATGGTAGGCCCCTCTTTTGGAGGTCACGTTACCCTCGACTAAGTAGTCTGAGTCAGCAGGGATACAGTCCTAAATAGCCGGGTTATAGTATTAATAGTAGTTAACTTATGAGGGGATCAAAGAGTTTGGACCCCCGCCATCCAATACCGTGAAGTATTGAAGGAGGTCCTACTAAATTTGACCCAGGTCCATTGCAGGACCTCTAAACGCTGAACAATGGCAAGACCTTTACCAAACCGTTCCCTTAACCCCCAACCAGGTAGCCAACATACCTCCATATAGACCGTGGAGATATGAATGGTGAAAATCTTTTATTTTATATAGACAGTAAAATAATGCCAACACACCACGGACAAACGATAAGGAAAGATCACCTTCAACATAAGCAACTAGTTATTAAAGTCATTAATACAAAACCAAGTAAAAAGTGCAAAAGATTAGAAATAAAAAGTATTACACTAGACACCTTGTCTTCACCAAGTGATGTAAGAGACTTAGGCAAACATGGCCTTGATTGTCAAGAACTCTTACGATCAATCTTGGATCCCGAGACGACTCACACACTCTACGATGGACAATGGATGATGGTGGTGGATGATGGTGTTATGGTGGTGGTGGGTGGTGGGTGAAGTGTGAGAGAGGTGGTGTGCCAAGGGACGGTTTGAGCTTGAGCCAATCACTTCTATTTATAGGCTGAACAGAAGCTCGGGCACGGCCCCGTGTCCAGTGGGCACGGCCACGTGTCCACATCCTCTCTTTCTTCATTAAATGCAGCTTTGTCTTATTAGTTGACCACGCCCCCGTGTCTGCTGAGCACGACCCCGTGTGCAGAAGAATCTTTGTACTATGAAGATTTGCTTGGATTGTGCGAATCTTATAGTTGACCACGGCCCCGTGTCCGCTGAGCACGGCCCGTGGTGGGCAATAGAAGCTTCTACCACTTTGTCTTTTCTGCTGACACTTGGGCACGCCCCCGTGCTGGCTGAGCACGGGGCGTGTTCAGTCTCCTGATATCTTGTTTTGCTTGGGAAGATGTTGTTGTGGGGTCGGGCATGTCACGTTTTGTTCCTTTTCTTGTATTTATGTTAGATTTTGATGTCTTTTTGCTTCTTTTGTTAATTTGAGCTCATTTAATCCTGAAAATACAAAAGGAAGACAAAAGCACACTTTTTCCAACATTAGTACTAAAAAAGGGTTAGTTTTATGCCTCATTTGATGAAATTTATATGTTAACTTTTGAACACATCAGGGCTGTGGGGTTACTTCGTTGGTTTGAGAAGGGTGAGTCGGTGTTCGCTATGTGTAACTATCCCGAGGGGGACCGTGTGAAGTATGCTACAGGCACTTTGGAGGACGGTGCCTTAACTTGGTGGAATGCCCAGGTGCAAATGTTGGGCATCAAGATGGCTCACGCCATTACTTGGAATGATTTCAAGGAGTTGATGCGGGAGGAGTACTGTCCTCGGGACGAAATTCAGAAACTTGAAAACGAGTACTACAATCTGAAGATGGAGGGGTCTGAAATTGAAGCATTGATGTATTGTAAAATACATCTTTATTCGCGTCCGTTTTAGTCGATAGATATTCGTTTTTGTCCGTTTTTATCGTAGAATATACACACTTTTGATAATTTGTGTTTTCCAGGTCATTACAGCCAAAAGGAGCAGAATTGAGTCGAAATCTGGAAAGGCGAAAGGCTGGAACGGAAATCAAGAGCTCGGGAGAGGAAACAAAGCGAAAAATCATTCAGAAGGTCTCAGGCGGGCCGCGTGAGCTCATAACACACCCATACGCGGGCCGCCCCAACTTAAGGAAGAGTTTTGGTATTTAAGAGTCAAACGGGCCGCGTAAGCTTAGCCTTACACCTTACGCGGGCCGCGAGAGAAGTAAATAGGTGCACCGCCTTGAATCAGCAACGGCTATAGGGTTTTCTTGGATTATAAATGATCATCTTCATCAACAGCCGTAAATAGTTACGAATTTGAGTTTCTTGGAGCACCATTGAAGGCTGTTGAAGGTTTTGGAGCATCTTGGAAGCTTGGAATCATTCGGGTACACTTCTGAAGCGTTCGGGAGTGAAGATTCGGGTTTAATCATCCTTTATCTTTCGTTTTCGTTTGTTTAACTTTATTGCACGATGAATTCAGTTTATACTTTGATTGTGATTATGTTTTTGATGATGTTTTCCGGCTAAAAACCTTTAACTACCTAGGCATGACAATGGTTTAATGAAAGTTTGGAATTTTATTCGGTTTTAATGTGGTTTGTGGATTTTCTTGTATTGTAAACGGCTATGAAATTTTAACTTGGTGTATATGCATGCTTGATATTGTTTTATCGCTGTTTATTGCTTCGTATAATCCTTGGTGACGGTCTTTATCACATAATAGGGTTGTGCTAGGGTTCTTGATTTAGGTGAGTGTCTATATCACGTAATAGATCATTAATCCTTTAGGGTGAAAAGTGCACAATTAACCTTAGAAGTAATATTCGGTAATCTTATAAAATCAAGTGTTCTACTAATCTTGTCGCTGTGAGGCTCGAGGTTGTTAATAGGTCTTGGTTTGGATTATAGCTTGATTTAGGTTTTGTGAGAAATCGGTCTAGTTCCCTACCCATTCTCTTGTCTATTAAACCAAGTTGAAACCCATAGTTGCCTTAGACTTTCGCGCTGTGAGGTAGATTGTCATATTAGGGCACTTTCAAGAAGTTAGAGGACTGTGAGGAAATCTAACAACCGGTAATCGTAACAGCCTAGGTAGTGCCACAAGAATCGTCTTGAGAAGGGTCGAGGGGCTTAGTGGTGTCTTAATTGGTTTAGTATCCAAAGATCCCGGTTCCATACCACATTACTTCGAATAGAAATCCATTCCGAGTTAAGCTTGCGTCTAGCCTAGGTAGTCTTCATCACCTCTGGTCAAAGTATTCGTTTGAGTTTGTGTTTAGTTAATTTAGCTAATTTAGTTTAATCTTTATTTTCATTATTTAGGATTTTTTTAGAACCCCCCCCCCCCCCCAATCAATAAACATCTAGTTAAATTGTGTCAGTCTTAGTCTAGATAGAGTCTTAGCGTAATCCTTAGAGTCTTGTGGGTTCGATACTTGGACTTGCTTTAGCTATACTACATTGATCGGTACACTTGCCGGTTGTGTGGTTTTAGGTTTAGATCGAGTCTAAGTTTATAAATTTAAAGCTTAGAGTGTCTAGATTAGGGTTAATTTTAGTTGTTTTCACTTGACCACTTTGTGCACATCAAGTTTTTGGCGCCGTTGCCGGGGACACTTTGGCGATTGCGTTGATTACTTTGTTTGGACTTAGTTGACATATTACGTGCTATTTGTGTTCGTTGAGTCGTAGGAGTCTAAAAATCATAAAAAATCAAAAAAATATTTGCTTTAGTGTCTTTTCTAGTTTAGTGAGTCGTCGTTAGAGTCTACTTACTTGTTCGTGTTTGGTTTTGCAGTTGATGCCCCATACGAGCTTGCAGGGACCTCCGCTGAATCCATTTAGGATCAAGACTTCTGTTTCGTCTGTTGAACCCGAGGTAAGTTCTTCTAGCTCTTCCTCGTCTCCACCACACACCGACTTCATTCCGAAGTCATCACCACACGTTTCCCCACCACCCACACCCGTAGTTCAAATGGCGAATAACACCGTTTACGAGCAGGCTACTACTGGTTTCACTAGCGCCAATTCTCCCATCACCATTCCCAACATTATGAATGATAGGTCCTGGCAGATTCCATCCTACATTATGACCGCCATTACCAATTCTTGCCAGTTCCATGGTCGTGACGACGAGGATGCACCCGCCCACAGCAATCGCCTCACTCGCCTTTGCAGCACCTTTTCCATCGAGGGTGTGAACCTCGATGCTCGTTACCTTCAGGTCTTTCCATTCTTACTCGCAGGTCGCGCAGCGACTTGGCTCGATTCTCAGCCAGCTGGCACTTACACTACTTGGGCTGGTCTTCACGATGCTTTCTTAGCCAAGTACTTCCCATCAGCCAAGGCGTCTCGCCTTCGTGATCAGATTCACTTCTTCCGCATGGAGCCTGATGAGCCGTACCACTTAGCATGGGAGCGTTTTCAGACGCTTCTCTCTCGTTGTTCACAGCATGGTTTGTCTGATTGGGCGTTAGTTGAAAAGTTCTACAATGGTCTTACTCCCGAGATCAAAGCTCGTTTCGATACTTCAGCAGGAGGGCAGCTTATGGGAAAGAAGACTATGAATGAGTGCAATGATTTGTTCGAGAGTTTCGCACATTCTGATATGGACTACAGCTCTACCCGCAGGACTTCCATTCCTGTTCATACCACCTCGGCCGGTCGAGGGTTAAACCAAGTTAGCTTGGATCCGTCGGTAGCTGCTGTTTTAGAGGGCATGAAACAAGAGCTGAGTGAGATTAAGAAGAAAGTGGATAGGTGTGAGGTATGTAGAGGAGGCCATGATACGCTCGATTGTCCCACACTTACTCTTGAGCAGGTAGAGTACATAGCCGGTCAGTCTAGGGGTCCCACGAATCTGTTCAATAATTCCAATTACAACTCCAACTGGTGCGGTAGTGGCAACAATAGTAGTTTTCGTTCATCTGGTAATCCTCCTGGTTTCCCATCTGGTCAGTATCAAAGTAGGGGTCCGGGTCTTTACACGAGTAGTGGTTCGGGTCAGAGTGGTCAGTTTAGTGGCTCAGGAGGTCAGTTCGCTAGTGGGGGGTCGAATCAAGAGAGTCAAGGCAGTGGCAAGGCTTTTGAGGGGAGTTTGAGTAGGCTGGAGGAGATGTTCGCTCAGATGATGACACAAAACGCTCAGATGATGACACAAAATCAGGCGACACAGAAATCTCTCACTGATTTCGCTAAAAATCAGGAGCAGATTAATAAAAGTCACGATCTTCAGCTCAAAAGTCAGCAATCCACACTTTTAGATCTTCAAAGGACAGTGGGTGGAATTGCTAAACAGTTGCAGGAGCATCCACCTGGTCAGTTTTCGGGAAATACGTTCACGAATCCCGCGAATCATTCAGCTAAAGCTATTACGACCCGCAGTGGAAAGATTTTGGGAGAAGTAGTGAGAGAGAGTGTTGAGGAGGAGAAAGAGGATGAAGTCGATGAGGAGATCGAGATGGAGGCTCCCGGTCAGGTGCACATGAGGCTAGACCCAGCAAGTACCGCACACGCCGAGGAGTCGCCAGTAGAGAAGAAAGTGGAGAAGCATCCGACGAAGGCTCGGCCATCACCAGTGATTGATCATTCTCGCATGCCGTTTCCCACTCGCCTTAAGCATCAGAAATATGCTAAGGAATACGGGCAATTCCTTGAGATGTTCAAACAGTTGAAAATCAATCTTCCATTTATCGAGGCACTTTAGTCGATGCCTAAGTACGCTAAATTTCTCAAAGATCTTTTGAAGAGCAAGGAGAGGATTGGGGAGCTTTCGAATATTCCGTTGACAGGAGGTTGTTCCGCGGTAGTCTTGAATAAGCTGCCAGAGAAGTTAACCGACCCTAGTACATTTACCATTCCATGCCTTTTGGGGGGAGCCGTTACCCCTGCTCATGCTCTAGCTGATTTAGGAGCGAACATCAATCTGATGCCATTTTCTTTGTATGAGAAGCTCGGTTTAGGAGAGCTTACACCCACTCGCATGTCGTTGTCCTTGGCTGACCGTTCAGTCAAGTATCCTCGTGGGATAGTTGAGAATTTGTTGGTTAAAGTGGACAAATTCGTGTTTCCTGTGGATTTCGTCGTTCTTGATATGGAGGCCGACGAGAGAGTTCCTATTATTCTGGGCCATCCATTCCTTAGAACCGCAAAGGTGATCATCGACGTCTTTGACGGTAAGATTTCTCTTCGTGCGGGTGACGAGATTGTCACATTCGAGATTGATAGAGCGATGCAGCATCCTGGAGGTGGAGATGAAGATAGCGGGCCGTGTCATTACGTTTACTTTTTAAATTCTTTCATATCTTGTGTCGACACGTGTCTTGAATATATTAGTGGAGCTGACTTAGTAGGAGGAGGGAGAGTCGAGGAAGAGTCGTTGAGGGTAGATGAAGTAGAAGTTGAGGGAATTCCTTTGATTCCCGAAGTGTTAGCCGTTAGTGATGACACGACCCAACCCCCACCCTTAGAGCTTAAGGTTCTTCCATCTCATTTAGAGTATGCTTTTCTAGGAGAGGGTTCCGAGCTACCGATTATCATCTCATCGAAGTTAGAAGATGAGAGAAATGAGAAAGAGGTGATAAGTGGTCCTAGTCTAGAGGAAGCGATAGGACCCAAGTGTGGGGATTCACCCGATAGGAGAGTAGATGATTTTGGGAAAAGGGTAAAGTGCGTAGAATCTAAGATAGAAGCGCTGAGCAAGGCTCAGTGTGGGGATAGATTTCGATTTGAAATGTATAAGTTTAAACCGCCCGATGATGGTTTGAGAGGTTGTGACAGGTATGCGGGTGTTCGGATAGATTCGGATAATAATAGGTATGATGGTGCTACAGCACGTGAGGTTTGGTATGGAGGTGAGCTGCGTCTACATGATCCTCCGTGAGTGTTAGAAAAGTGGATAGCACACTTGTAGAGTTTGTAGATTTTGAGTCTTTATCGTAGTTTTAGTTCTTTTCCTTGTTTTGTGTTTTGGTGTTTACCTGGTTATTGAGTCATTTATTTTGTACCATGAGTCTTAGCTAGTAGTTTTGAGTCAGTCTTTTGTTTAGAGTCGGTACTGCTTTGGTTTTTGCTTGTTTTTGTTTATGTAGGTTTGAATATGTACCACCCGTACTCAATCTCCATTCGGGTGATTTTGGAGCTGCTTATCAGATATCAGGCATTTATCGAGTATACCAGTTAGAGTCGAAGCCGATCGCGTCCGAAATGTTATACGATCGAGCTGGATTGGACGAGACCGTGGGAGCTTACGCGTTATATAACCAGCTAAGTCCTTTCCATTTATGCCCTTTGTCTTTTATTTTTTTTTATTTTACTTATTTATTTTTTAGTTTTTTTGAGTCGGTTTCCATCCTACATTGAGGGCAATGTAGAGTTTAAGTGTGGGGATGGGAAACTATCGTTTAGTGTCGTTAGTATAGTTAGTCGAGTCATAAAAAGTCGAAAAATACAAAAAAAAAATTAAATTAAAAATTTTTCAAAAAGCAAAAAAAAAAAATCCAAAAAAATTAGAAAATGTCTTTTGAGATAAGAAGTTTGCACAATAAAAAACGGAAAATGATAGAAAAGTCGGGTTTTTGTTCGGGTTCAAATAATGATAATATGAGAATAAAATAATTGTGATTGTGTCTAGTTTGGGATGCGCGGGTAGGCTCGATTCGGTTCTAGGTTCCTTTGATCTTAAATATACCTAATTGTCGGTCTACTAGTGGGTTCTCATCTAGGGAAAGTGGGGAAATTAAAACCGCCAAAAATAGTATAAGGGAAGCCGTTATAAGCTAAGATCGTTAGAGTTTTTGGTCATTATCTCGTGGAAAAATAAAAAAAAATATTAAAATAAAAAAAATAAAAATAAAAATAAAAAAGAGCTAGAAACTAAATGAAAGTAGTGCATTTCTATGTAGTCTGGGTTGGGGATAGCGACTTTACAACCGGATTACCGCTAAGGTGTGTGAAATCGACCTTGCAAAGAAAATAAAAAGTACCGAAGCCTAAGTAATCCGAGTTGGGGATACCAACTCTACAGCCGGAATGCCTCTGGGTTAGGGAAAGCAACGTCTACGCTCGAAAAAAAAAAATGAAAAAGTGATGAAAAAAAATGAAAAGGAAAAAAAATGGAAAGAATAGATTTAGTTTTAAACTCTCTTGATCTTGGTATAAAACGGTTAGGAAATAACCCAGTGGTTGTTCCTTTTGTCCTATATGCTTGAGGGGGGATTAGGTGGACCTGTGATTTCTAGCGTGAGACCCTAGGTGTCACACCCTGATATTTCCACATATTACCGGTGGGCCCGGCGGGGAGTATCGTGACGTAGTTGATATCATCATAGTCAATATACACAATATAATAGCACAGCGGAAGTCTGGGTGAATAAACTATTACAAACCATACTGTCTGAGTGTTCGAGTATATGAATGTACAGACTGGAATGTAATAAGATCCACAGGCGGATCATAAATAAATACAAAGATAACAAAATGACAGACTGCAGGCATCTTATGGATTTGCAAGATCCTCTAAAGACACCCTATAGCTCCAGCCTATTTCGAGAGGTACCTGTCAAATCAGTCTTTAAGAAAATACGTCAGTTTACACTGGTAAATACAATTAACTGACACTTTTGAAAAGGTTTAAAAATTGATTTGAATGCACGTGGCACAAAATCTTTTATAACTTGGGACAATTATTTAAATATAATCTTGTATACAGATTTATATGTTTGTCATACAATTGGGGCCGGTTGGAAGCCGGTCATGATTAACCGACTCACCACTTGTAGAACCCACAAAGGAGTTATCCCCAACATGTGAGTTTATATTTAGCATTTGCATCTGTCAGGTGTATGCCTACACCCCGTGCATAGGTCGTGGCCATTTTTAAATAAATGAGCCGAGGATATCCAGTACACGGTCGTTAACCCCCAATGCTTATGTTATCAAACAAGACAGATTGAAACGGGTTATGTAATTTATTAATCACAATCCGATTAAATGATTTCATACCCGACCAAGTGGTATTATTATAATACCATATCCCAAGCCCGTATAGGGAAAATAAGTTAAAAGTATTTACCTGATGCTAGCAGTAAAAATCTTAAAGCTTTTCGAAGGCACCTTCTACCGGAAGCTATTTAATCTGTATAGAAGGTTTATTAACCTATTAGGATGCTAACGGGTCTTTACTTTAGTCAAAGACTTAGACCGACTAGCTAGAAAGAAACCTTAAGGTTCTAAACGCTAGATTACGCGGAGACCGGAATAGAATGAGATTTAGACCCGACAAGCTTGGATACTTGTATAATATGGGTAAAATAAATACATTCTGGAAATTGAGGATTAAATGAAAAGGTTTGACCCGTTTCGACTATTTTATGTAAACTAGTCACATAAGCCGATCCGAACGCGTAAATGCGTAACGGGTAGCCTAATAAATTATATACAGGTCTTAATCATTATTATGCTTAAAATATGTTAATACATCAGTAAGATATTAACATATATGCCCAAAATTTTATTTAAACCAAAATAAGTCTCATAAGGGCATTTTGGTAATTTTAATGTCCATAAAAGAGTTTAATTATGCAACTGAGTTTCAAACCTGATTAAATCAGTAAAAATATGTATTTTTATAAGTTATAACAGTAGGATAGTTTATATTTGTGAAAATTATCTTATATATCCAAACTATGTCCCGTAGGGGCATTTTGGTAATTTTACATATGCTTTAAAGGTCAAAAATAGACTTCTGAGTTTAGAAACTTTAACTTACTGTATAATTATATAAATTAACTTAAAACATCAGTGGGTAATGAAGTTTGGTGTCAAAAATCGGGTTTAGATAGGCTTCTTACTAATTATGCCATTTAATACTAAAAAGTCCCTTAATTACGTTATTGAGCATAACTCCCATTTTAGACTTCCAATTGGTGTCAAATTTTTAGAACATGTCTAAATATCAGTAGCAAAGGTTTTAATCCAATCACATTGTTAAAAATCTCAGTTGTAAGTAAAAAGGGCGTTTATGGCATTATTAAGCATAATTACGATCAAGTGCATATAATTCAAACCATTAGGTACCATGCAATATAACTCCAGGGGGTTATACTACTAAGTAATGTGGTCCTAATAGAAGCTTAAAACATGGGTGAATTAAGCTTAAAAGGGTCAGAACTGAAAGTCAAAGTAAAAGTCAAGCTTTTGCGACTTTCGGTTATAAACTGACCTTAGACTATTAATTGTCGGGTTAAGACTGATAAAACATGTTTTAATATTAATTACCAAGTTGTTAGAATGTTAAAATATAATTTAGAACATCTGGTTTATTAGTTTTAATCATATTCAAAGATTCTGTCCAGTTTGACTTTTTGTCAAACTACTTTGACCCGACAATTGACCAGTCAAACGAGATAAATAGGAGGTGCCCTTTTAAGGGTTAATCACCTACACTAATGTGGTCTTATAACCACTTTCAATTTGATCAGTGGTTAAGCCACATGTAATTAAAACGAAAGTCAAACTAATTTTACGCTAAGTTTGACTTTAGTGTAATTAAGCTAAATTAAACAATTAAACAAGTAATTAGAAGCTTACTTAAGGTCCTAGCAAACTTTTCTACACTTCAAATTCTTCACCTTGTCCTTAGAAAGCTCCAGATGTGATTATGTAGCAAATGTTGCAAATGTGTGTCAAGAACACATGAACTAGCTCCTTTATATAGCCAATTTCTTGAAGCTAGATCACCTCCAGGTGTAATATGATGCTCTGAGATCGACCCAGGTGTCCTACCTATTGCATTAAACCGACTTACAACTCCCTAGGTCGATATCTTTGAGGTTAAGGCGGTGGAACAGGCCAACCCGCACCTGCAGGTTATTTTTCTGATCTGGGCGTCCTGAGGCGGGCCGCGTAAGACTTAAGGGTATCTTACGCGGGCCGCGTTGACACGTTAAACCGGGAAAAACCAGTTTAAAGCTGGCAGATTCAGTCCTTGCTCGTTTAAACCCTTTTTAACATGGTTTTTGGCAATAGAGACCCTTGTAATTATTTTCTTGGGGCCCAAGGATGTATAAACAAACTCCGTTAGGCTCGGGTTCGTTATATATTACTATGAAAGCAAGTTTCGTCAAGTTTACACTTTTGGCCCAAAGTCTTGAAATCACGCTTAATGATATCGAAACCACATGAAATTTATACCACTTATTCTTAAGAGTATATTTGAACATTTCAAGCCTCGGTTTCGTTAAAAGGTCACTCAGAGGTCAGAATTGACATATTGACACGTTTAACCCTTGTAATATAATAATCTCCCGATTATTTTCATAAACGGCTTCTCATATCCAATCAATCACTCATTCAAGAATATATTCGTCGTGTAAGGTCATTCAGAGGCACAAGTTTGGCATGTTGACACTTTCAGTCCCTGTGGTTTCATAGTTTCGTTATTCGACAACTTTGGCCTTTCAAACGAAATCTTTCGCACCTTTGGAATTTATGACACGTGTCCATATATAATTGGACATGTTTTTCCGTGGTGTTACATCCTCACCCCCTTAAAATAAATCTCGACCCCGAGATTTACTGAAATAAGTAAGGGTATTTCTGCTTCATAGTGGACTCGACTTCCCACGTATACTCGGGACCTCTTCGGGCTTCCCATTTGACCTTTACTATAGGTACTTGCTTTCTTCGGAGCCTTTTAATCTGTCGATCCTCGATCGATATAGGTTTTTCAACAAATCTCAAACTTTCATCAATTTGTACGTCCTGATGAGACATTGTTAGAGATTCATCGGCTAGACATTTCTTGAGATTACAAATGTGAAACACATTATGAATCCCACTTAGCTCCTCAGGCAAGTTCAGCTTATAAGCTACACTACCGATACGTTCAATAATCTCGAATGGTCCAATATATCTAGGGCTCAACTTACCCTTTTTACCAAAACGCATCACACCTTTACAGGGTGATACTTTTAGTAGAACTTTATCGCCTATTTCAAATTTTAGAGACATTCGTTTCCCATTAGCATAGCTTTTCTGCCTATCCCTGGCAGCTTTTAAACGATCTCGAATCTGGTCAATCTTGTCCGTAGTTTCAAGGACTATCTCAGGTCCTGACAACTGAGCTTCTCCTACTTCTGCCCAACAGACAGGCGTTCTGCATTTCCTACCATATAATGCCTCAAAAGGCGCAGCCTGAATGCTGGTATGGTAGCGATTATTATAGGAGAACTCGATTAAAGGAAGATGATCATCCCAACTACCTCCTAAATCAATGACACATGCTCGCAGCATGTCTTCCAATGTTTGAATTGTACGCTCACTTTGTCCATCCGTCTGAGGATGGTAGGCGGTACTAAAGTTCAAACGTGTGCCCAAAGATTGTTGGAAACTTTTCCAAAAGTGAGAGGTGTATCTAGTATCTCTATCCGAGATGATAGCCACCGGTACTCCATGTAGAGCCACAATCTTGTCTACATATAACTGGGCTAATTTATCGGAGCTATGAGTCTCTTTAATGGGTAAGAAGTGTGCTGACTTAGTCAGTCTATCTACAATAACCCATATTGTATCATTTCCGTGCTTTGTCCTAGGTAACTTGGTTATGAAGTCCATAGTTACCATTTCCCACTTCCATGTGGGAAGTTCTGGTTGTTGAAGCAGACCAGATGGCTTTTGATGTTCAGCTTTAATCTGAGCACAAGTCAGGCACTTAGCTACATAGGTAGCAATAGATTTCTTTAAACCTATCCACCAATAATTAGCCTTTAAATCATGATACATCTTGTCACCACCCGGGTGAACTGAGTATTTGGAATTGTGGGCTTCCTGGAGGATTACCTCTTGAAGTCCTCCATGAATAGGAACCCAAATCCTTCCGTTCATTCTGAGAATTCCATCCTTCCCAGGTGTTAACTGATCGAAAATTTTACCTAAATTTTCATTTGGAAGGTTATCTTCCAATGCAGCATCCTTCTGTGCAGCTAATATTCTTTCATTCAGACTATTCCTCAACTCAATGCTCTTGGCATTGATCCTAATTGGTTTAACTCTTTCCTTTCGGCTTAACGCATCTGCGACTACATTCGCTTTACCAGGATGGTAGCGAATCTCGCAATCATAGTCGTTTAAGGTTTCCATCCAACGACGTTGTCTCATATTGAGCTCTTTTTGATTGAACAAATGTTGGAGACTTTTGTGATCAGAAAATATAACACATTTAGTTCCATACAAATAATGTCTCCATAATTTTAGTGCGAATACTACTGCGCCCAATTCCAAGTCGTGGGTGGTGTAATTTTTCTCGTGCACTTTTAATTGTCGTGATGCATAGGCGATTACCTTGCCTCTTTGCATAAGCACACAACCCATCCCGGTGTGTGAAGCATCACAGTAAACAATAAACTCTTCAATTCCATCAGGTAAGGTTAATACTGGAGCATTGCTCAACCTTTGCTTAAGAATCTCGAAGGATTCCTGTTGTTTTGGACCCCAATCAAACTTAACTTTCTTACGGGTCAAGGAAGTTAATGGTGTGGCTATCCTTGAGAAGTTTTCAATGAATCTCCTATAATAACCCGCTAAACCCAGAAAGCTACGGATTTCGGTTGGAGTCTTGGGCGTATCCCAATTCATAACAGCTTCTACTTTGGCAGGATCTACCTGGATGCCTTGCTCACTAACAACATGTCCAAGGAATTGGACTTGGCGAATCCAAAACTCGCACTTGGAGAATTTAGCATACAACTTCTCCTGTCGCAGTAACCCTAAAATGCACCGAAGATGCTTCTCATGATCATCCTGACTACGAGAATAGATAAGTATATCATCTATGAAGACGATGACAAACTTGTCTAAGTATGGTTGCAGACTCTATTCATGAGGTCCATGAATGCTGCTGGAGCGTTAGTGAGTCCAAAGGGCATCACTAAGAATTCGAAATGTCCATACCTCGTCCTGAATGCTGTTTTAGACACATCTTTAGTTCTAACCTTGAGTTGATGATACCCAGATCTCAAATCAATCTTCGAAAAGAAGCTCGCTCCTTGGAGCTGATCAAATAAATCATCGATCCTGGGTAAAGGATAGCGATTCTTAATCGTTACCTTGTTTAGCTCACGGTAATCAATGCAAAGGCGCATTGATCCGTCCTTCTTTTTCACAAATAATATTGGAGCTCTCCAAGGGGAAGAACTAGGTTGTATAAAACCTTTCTCCAATAGTTCATCTAATTGAGTTCTGAGCTCTTTCATTTCTGTAGGCGCTAGGCGATAAGGAGCTCGTGCTATAGGTGTTGATCCTGGTATAATGTCTATCCTGAACTCTACTTGCCTCTCAGGTGGTAATCCAGGTAATTCGTCAGGAAAGACATCAGGATATTCAGAGATAATCGAAATGTCTTCAATTTTAGGCTTAGGTTCATTCACAGTTACTTGCGCCATGTAAATGACACGCCCACTTTTCATACACTGTGCTAACTTGAGAATAGACATATTGCTAGGCAATCCATATTGCGTATCTCCCTGAATGGTGATTGATTCACCAGAAGGGGTTTTGATAATGACTAGCTTTTTATCACAGGCAATTTGTGCTTGGTTATGCGACAACCAATCCATGCCTAAAACTATATCAAACCCAGCCAATTTCATTGGCAAGAGAGATAGCGGGATAGAATGATTCTTAATGGATATAGAGCATCCATCAAGAAGAGTGGAAACTGTTTCTAAGGTACCATCAGCAAGTTCTACCTCGTATTTTATGTCTAGAGTCTTAATAGGCAGATTCAATGACTTACAGAACTTATGGTCTACAAAAGACTTATCAGCACCGGAATCAAATAAGACTCTAGCATAATTATTATTTACGAGGAAGGTACCTGTTATGACATTCTCGT
This sequence comes from Helianthus tuberosus, assembly GCA_030545235.1. Taxonomy (NCBI): domain Eukaryota; kingdom Viridiplantae; phylum Streptophyta; class Magnoliopsida; order Asterales; family Asteraceae; genus Helianthus; species Helianthus tuberosus. Next base: position 119,309,948 of record CM060433.1, on the reverse strand, counting down.
CATTCACTGCTTCCTTTGCTTGCAACTGAAAAACTCTTGCATTATTTTTCTTTGCCTCCTCGGACTTCTTTGCATTCTTGGGGCAATTTGTTTTGATGTGTCCCTTTTCATTGCAACCGTAACAGGTTGCATCCTTTATATTTCGGCACTCAACAGACTTGTGCCCTTTCTTTTTGCAGATCCCACAAGGTTTAGCTTGTGGATCTTGATTGCATTTCCCGAAATGCCTTTTATTACAAGTCTTACACCTGGGCTTGTCACTCGACTGCCCCTTTTTGGAACTAGAGTTCCCTTTGCTCTTTTTGTTCGACTGAGGAGACTTGTCTTCCTCTCGCTTCCTCTTCCCTTCATCGTTTGCCCTCTTCGCCCTACTCCTCACAACATCTAAAGTGAGGGATAAGGATAGATCCACAACGGATCTATAAGTGGCTGGCTTTGAGGCCTTAACATTTCCCTTTACTTCAGGGGCCAAGCCACCAATGAAACGCGCGATGCGTTTGGGTTCAGGAGTGACTAAGTATGGTACCAATCTTGACATAGAGTTGAAACTAGTCACATAGGATCTACAATCCAGATCCTTCATTACTAAGGTGAGGAAATCTGATTCAATCCTCTCAACCTCGTGTTGAGGGCAGTAGGTGTCCTTTACAAGATCTACAAACTTCTCCCATGAAAGATTATACAAGTGAACCTTCCCAGTAGACTGTACTAAGGCTTTCCACCATGTGAGGGCATCACCTTTGAAAGATTGTGATACAAACATAACTACATCCTCCTTAGCACATCCGCTGATGTCTATTACAGTTTCCATCTCATCTAACCATTTCATACAATCAATCGCTCCTTTTTCTCCAGTAAAGTCCCTAGGCTTACAGGAGACAAAATACTTGTAGGTACAACCCTTGGCGTACCTAGAAGTTGGCCTGAGGACTAACTGCTTCTTGGGTTCATTACCTTGGTTAGATGAGTGCTGAGACTCACTTTTCTTATTAGTGTGGGGTTGAGATTGGGATTTCAAATGAGTTTGAGACCTAACAATACTAGGCTCTTTAAACTTAGCATCTACCGCTTGAGAAACTGCTGCAGTGATCATTGCCTGCAAATCGGCACCAGTGATATTAATTCTGGTGTTGTTGCCTTCTGTAGGATGACTGTTTGCTTCATCTGATCCAGCCATTTCTGAATACTCTATCAACATAAAGGATATATTTAATTTACATATTTGATCATCGTATTGATGAGTAGATGGTCATGGTATTATTAAACCATATGGACCATCAAAAATAATATTCAAAAAGATAATCATATTATACTAAGCTCGTCTCGAAGGACATTTAAATAGCTCAAGAGCTTGTCACAGGGCGATTAAAATATAACGCACGATCCTTTGGATTGGTAGTTACTTAAGGGTTGAACAAAGTTCATCGCCTTTTTGACAAGAAGTTTATGAATAGAACTTTCATTGTCTTTATTACACCTTTGCTTATAAGCATACATCTCTAATGGATGTTATGGTGTATACATCATATTGATGTTTACTAGCCATGATTCGTATCGATCATATAGGCTAAAAATAATGGCTTGGAAAAATCCAAGTATAATAAGAAGATTGTGTGATTTTTCGTACCGCACAATTCAAGATCGTTAACATGTTTTCAGATGTTAACAAAGAGTCATATCTTAAAAAGGTTATACCATCATAGCCATTTAATACTTTGGCTAGGTTATACCTCTAAGAGTTTTTCTTATGCAGATTAAACAAAATTCAAAATGATATAGTATTATATAACAAATTATATATTTGAAAACAAAATAACTGCATTAAAAATCGTGAAACGATTACAACGTCGCCCGAAAAGGGACTTAGAGAAAATAACACAACTAACTGCCCACGCAGGGGCTGATGAAAATACTGAAAAACACTACCCACGCAGGGGCATACTGAAACAGAAATAAGTCCGCGCAGGGACTTGATACATGAAATCAAAATAAACGTCTACGCAGGGACTTTATTATATAACAAACAAAAACATGACAACCCAACATCACCCTATTTCTTCTTGCCCTTGAGAAGGTTCATAAGGCCCTTAACAAAACCATTGTGCTTTTTCTTATTTTCATGAGCCTTATGTTCAACCCTCTCTAACCTCTCTAGAATCTCTTGAGTTTGCTGTTGCTGATACGTAGGAGGTTGTTGGTATGGCAGGTATTGAGAATCCTGCGCCGGGTATCCAGTGGACCCGGAGGGTATGAAGAAGGGTAAAGATGATGGTATTGGGCAGCTGTGAGATATGGGTCATGAGCTCCATAATCAGATGGATAACCAGATGGGTTATACCCGGATGATCCAGGGTATGTTGGGATAGGGTTGTCAAAACCCAACGGTGGCTGAAGTGGTGCGTGTGAAATTGGCGGAAGGTTAGCTTCCGTTACCGTGCGTGATGATTCTCCCAACTGAGGATCTTCTGGGATAGGAGGATACGAACTCGAGCCACGAGGAGATGCAAACTGTGGTCCCCCACGTACCGACATCCTAGCATTTCTCCCTCGTCTTGGCGGCGCGGGAGGTTGTTGAGGTGGATCCTCAACTGGCAAGGGTGGTGGGGTAACAGCCCTAAGCTGTGGTTCATCCAAGGGAGGTTGGACAGGTGAGCTATGGTATGACGGCGTGAAAAACCAGTGATACTGACCCATCCTCTCCTGAAATGAGTCGGGCCCATTGTACGGTGATCCTACAAATGGGGAACCGCTAGAAATACTAATCGGGTGGCCTGGTGTTCTTGTTTGCAGATCCGGGTCTGGGTTGTCATCCATCTCCATTTCCTGAGAAAAGTGATCCTCAGGTCCCAAAGGGTTGTAGCCCAAAAAGTCATTAACATAAGCGTTGGGATTGAATTGTAAAGGTGAGTAAGTGGAATCTGATTGGTGAAAAGGATGAGATTGGTAAGAATGGTATGATTGGTTGGATTGACGAGTTCCCAACGAAAGGGGAGAATGATGAGGTTCGTTCGGAATGGGCATCCCAAAATAAGGAGGGTCTGATGGTGATGACCCCAGCGAGACAGAATGTCTTGCTGGTTCAGGGTTATGGCTCCAATTATCCTTGGAGTCGGAACCGGTAAGTGAATCGGATGGAGTGCGCCTGTGAGAAGGTCCGGAGCTACTAGAGGGTCCTCCACGCATAGGTCCCTTGCCTCGTCCCCTTAGTCTTGGAGGCATTTTCCTGTTAAAACAAGTAAATATAATAAAACAATAAAAGGAAGGTTAAGAGTAAAATCCTAGGTCATTTGCCTAGACTCGAGAGTCTAAGGAATGTGCTTATTGTGTCATTGAGATTAAACACAAAAGGTTAGTGTTTAATTCACTCAATGTTGGCTCTGATACCAACCTGTCACACCCCGATATTTCCACATATTACCGGTGGGCCCGGCGGGGAGTATCATGACGTAGTTGATATCATCATAGTCAATATACACAATATAATAGCACAGTAGAAGTCTGGGTGAATAAACTATTACAAACCATACTGTCTGAGTGTTCGAGTATATGAATGTACAGACTGGAATGTAATAAGATCCACAGGCGGATCATAAATAAATAAAAAGATAACAAAATGACAGACTGCAGGCATCTTATGGATTTGCAAGATCCTCTAAAGACACCCTATAGCTCCAGCCTATTTCGAGAGGTACCTGTCAAATCAGTCTTTAAGAAAATACGTCATTTTACACTGGTAAATACAATTAACTGACTCTTTTGAAAAGGTTTAAAAATTGATTTGAATGCACGTGGCACAAAATCTTTTATAACTTGGGACAATTATTTAAATATAATCTTGTATACAGATTTGTATGTTTGTCATACAATTGGGGCCGGTTGGAAGCCGGTCATGATTAACCGACTCACCACTTGTAGAACCCACAAAGGAGTTATCCCCAACATGTGGGTTTATATTTAGCATTTGCATCTGTCAGGTGTATGCCTACACCCCGTGCATAGGTCGTGGCCATTTTTAAATAAATGAGCCGAGGATATCCAGGACACGGTCGTTAACCCCCAATGCTTATGTTATCAAACAAGACAGATTGAAATGGGTTATGTAATTTATTAATCACAATCCGATTAAATGATTTCATACCCGACCAAGTGGTATTATTATAATACCATATCCCAAGCCCGTATAGGGAAAATAAGTTAAAAGTATTTACCTGATGCTAGCAGTAAAAATCTTAAAGCTTTTCGAAGGCACCTTCTACCGGAAGGTATTTAATCTGTATAGAAGGTTTATTAACCTATTAGGATGCTAACGGGTCTTTACTTTAGTCAAAGACTTAGACCGGCTAGCTAGAAAGAAACCTTAAGGTTCTAAACGGTAGATTACGCGGAGACCGGAATAGAATGAGATTTAGACCCGACAAGCTTGGATACTTGTATAATATGGGTAAACTAAATACATTCTGGAAATTGAGGATTAAATGAAAAGGTTTGACCCGTTTCGACTATTTTATGTAAACTAGTCACATAAGCCGATCCGAACGCGTAAATTCATACCGGGTAACCAAATAAATTATATACAGGTCTTAATCATTATTATGATTAAAATACGTTAATACATCAGTAAGATATTAACATTGCCCAAAATTTTATTTAAACCAAAATAAGTCCCATAAGGGCATTTTGGTAATTTTAATGTCCATAAAAGAGTTTAATTATGCAACTGAGTTTCAGACCTGATTAAATCAGTAAAAATATGTATTTTTATAAGTTATAACAGTAGGATAGTTTATATTTGTGAAAATTATCTTATATATCCAAACTATGTCCCGTAGGGGCATTTTGGTAATTTTACATATGCTTTAAAGGTCAAAAATAGACTTCTGAGTTTAGAAACTTTAACTTACTGTATAATTATATAAATTAACTTAAAACATCAATGGGTAATGAAGTTTGGTGTCAAAAATCGGGTTTAGATAGGCTTCTTACTAATTATGCCATTTAATACTAAAAAGTCCCTTAATTACATTATTGAGCATAACTCCCATTTTAGACTTCCAATTGGTGTCAAATTTTTAGGACATGTCTAAATATCAGTAGCAAAGGTTTTAATCCAATCACATTGTTAAAAATCTCAGTTGTAAGTAAAAAGGGCGTTTATGGCATTATTAAGCATAATTACGATCAAGTGCATATAATTCAAACCATTAGGTACCATGCAATATAACTCCAGGGGGTTATACTACTAAGTAATGTGGTCCTAATGGAAGCTTAAAACATGGGTGAATTAAGCTTAAACGGGTCAGAACTGAAAGTCAAAGCAAAAGTCAAGCTTTTGCGACTTTCGGTTATAAACTAACCTTAGACTATTAATTGTCGGGTTAGGACTGATAAAACATGTTTTAATATTAATTACCAAGTTTTTAGAATGTTAAAATATAATTTACAACCTCTGGTTTATTAGTTTTAATCATATTCAAACATTCTGTCCAGTTTGACTTTTTGTCAAACTACTTTGACCCGACAATTGACCAGTCAAACGAGATAAATAGGAGGTGCCCTTTTAAGGGTTAATCACCTACACTAATGTGGTCTTATAACCACTTTCAGTTTGATCAGTGGTTAAGCCACATGTAATTAAAACGAAAGTCAAACTAATTTTACGCTAAGTTTGACTTTAGTGTAATTAAGCTAAATTAAGCAATTAAACAAGTAATTAGAAGCTTACTTAAGGTCCTAGCAAACTTTTCTACACTTCAAATTCTTCACCTTGTCCTTAGAAAGCTCCAGATGTGATTATGTAGCAAATGTTGCAAATGTGTGTCAAGAACACATGAACTAGCTCCTTTATATAGCCAATTTCTTGAAGCTAGATCACTTCCAGGTGTAATATGATGCTCTGAGATCGACCCAGGTTTCCTACCTATTGCATTAAACCGACTTACAACTCCCTAGGTCGATATCTTTGAGGTTAAGGCGGTGGAACAGGCCAACCCGCACCTGCAGGTTATTTTTCTGATCTGGGCGTCCTGAGGCGGGCCGCGTAAGACTTAAGGGTATCTTACGCGGGCCGCGTTGACACGTTAAACCGGGAAAAACAAGTTTAAAGCTGGCAGATTCAGTCCTTGCTCGTTTAAACCCTTTTTAACATGGTTTTTGGCAATAGAGACCCTTGTAATTATTTTCTTGGGGCCCAAGGATGTATAAACAAACTCCGTTAGGCTTGGGTTCGTTAAATATTACTATGAAAGCAAGTTTCGTCAAGTTTATACTTTTGGCCCAAAGTCTTGAAATCACGCTTAATAATATCGAAACCACATGAAATTTATACCACTTATTCTTAAGAGTATATTTGAACATTTCAAGCCTCGGTTTCGTTAAAAGGTCACTCAGAGGTCAGAATTGACATGTTGACACATTAACGGCTTCTCATATCCAATCAATCACTCATTCAAGAATATATTCGTCGTGTAAGGTCATTCAGAGGCACAAGTTTGGCACGTTGACACTTTCAGTCCCTGTGGTTTCATAGTTTCGTTATTCGACAACTTTGGCCTTTCAAACGAAATCTTTCGCACCTTTGGAATTTATGACACGTGTCCATATATAATTGGACATGTTTTTCCGTGGTGTTACACTAGGTAGATTGACCGCACTTGAACTAAAATCGCATGATAAGGGTTTGGAATCGGGTTGGGTTTAAGAGGATCAATATACTTGCAATTGCGGCTAACACGAGTGTCGGTTTTAATAAAGTAACTTAAGCTTTTGTCCCGAACGACTATTCCGACTATGATTCCATTTGCATAATTCTTTTTCGAGGACGAAAAAAGGTTAAGTGTGGGGATATTTGATGTATTGTAAAATACATCTTTATTCGCGTCCGTTTTAGTCGATAGATATTCGTTTTTGTCCGTTTTTAGCGTAGAATGTACATACTTTTGATATTTTGTGTTTTCCAGGTCTTTACAGCCAAAAGGAGCAGAATTGAGTCGAAATCTGGAAAGGCGAAAGGCTGGAACGGAAATCGAGAGCTCGGGAGAGGAAACAAAGCGAAAAATCATTCAGAAGGTCTCAAGTGGGCCGCGTGAGCTCATAACACACCCATACGCGGGCCGCCTCAACTTAAGGAAGAGTTTTGGTATTTAAGAGTCAAACGGGCCGCGTAAGCTTAGATGTACACCTTACGCGGGCCGCGAGAGAAGTAAATACGTGCACCGCCTTGAATCAGCAACGGCTATAGGGTTTTCTTGGATTATAAATGATCATCTTCATCTACAGCCGTAAATAGTTACGAATTTGAGTTTCTTGGAGCACCATTGAAGGTTGTTGAAGGTTTTGGAGCATCTTGGAAGCATGGAATCATTCGGGTACACTTCGGAAGCGTTCGGGAGTGAAGATTCGGGTTTAATCATCCTTTATCTTTTGTTTTCGTTCGTTTAACTTTATTGCACGATGAATTCAGTTTATACTTTGATTGTGATTCTGTTTTTGATGATGTTTTCCGGCTAAAAACCTTTAACTACCTAGGCATGACAATGGTTTAATGAAAGTTTGGATTTTTATTCGGTTTTAATGTGGTTTATGGATTTTCTTGTATTGTAAACGGCTATGGAATTTTAACTTGGTGTATATGCATGCTTGATATTGTTTTATCGCTGTTTATTGCTTCGTATAATCCTTGGTGACGGTCTTTATCACATAATAGGGTTGTGCTAGGGTTCTTGATTTAGGTGAGTGTCTATATCACGTAATAGATCATTAATCCTTTAGGGTGAAAAGTGCGCAATTAACCTTAGAAGTAATATTCGGTAATCTTTTAAAATCAAGTGTTCTACTAATCTTGTCGCTGTGAGGCTCGAGGTTGTTAATAGGTCTTGGTTTGGATTATAGCTAGATTTAGGTTTTGTGAGAAATCGGTCTAGTTCCCTACCCGTTCTCTTGTCTATTAAACCAAGTTGAAACCCATAGTTGCCTTAGACTTTCGTGCTGTGAGGTAGATTGTCATATTAGGGCACTTTCAAGAAGTTAGAGGACTGTGAGGAAATCTAACAACCGATAATCGTAACAGCCTAGGTAGTGCCACAAGAATCGTCTTGAGAAGGGTCGAGGGGCTTAGTGGTGTCTTAATAGGTTTAGTATCCAAAGATCCCAGTTCCATACCACATTATTTCGAATAGAAATCCATTCCGAGTTAAGCTTGCGTCTAGCCTAGGTAGTCTTCATCACCTCTTGTCAAAGTATTCGTTTGAGTTCGTGTTTAGTTAATTTAGCTAATTTAGTTTAATCTTTATTTGCATTATTTAGGATTTTTTTAGAAACCCTCCCCCCCCCAATCAATAAACATCTAGTTAAGTTGTGTCAGTCTTAGTCTAGATAGAGTCTTAGCGTAATCCTTAGAGTCTTGTGGGTTCGATACTCGGACTTGCTTTAGCTATACTATATTGATCGGTACACTTGTCGGTTGTGTGGTTTTAGGTTTAGATCGAGTCTAAGTTTATAAATTTAAAGCTTATAGTGTCTAGATTAGGGTTAATTTTAGTTGTTTTTAGTTGACCACTTTGTGCACGTCAAGCATACACAAAGAGGTCACATGAGCTGGCAAACATGTGCCCTAACCTGTCTCGACCCCCACCTCAAAGAATCGAGCTATATATCAAGGGCTTAGCACCAGCAGTAAAGAGTTTGGTCACTGCTGCAAATCTAAACAATTTAGCTCAGATCATCCGTATAGCACACAAGATTACCGACCAAGATGTCGAGCGTGGCTCATTGCCGCCTCGTGTATCTGCTACTACCCCTGCTGCTACCGCTACAACACCTGCTAGTGATAACAAGAGAAAATGGAATGATGCTGACAAAGCAACCAGTGCCAGTCAATCTCAGAAAAGGGCAGACAACAATATCCACCATAGTTTTAGCCAGTCGTCTTCTATGAATCAGAATCAGAGCAACAATTCAAATCAGGGTTCCTACGTGGGAAAGCTACCAAAGTGTAATAAGTGTATGTTCCACCATCACGGGCCGTGCACCCGGGTATGTCACAGGTGCAATAAGGTGGGTCATATGGCTAAAGATTGTAGGGTCTGGCTCCCAAAACAGCCACAGCAGCCACAGCAACAGGAGAGGCAGCAGCCTCAACAGAATCAGGGAAATCGAAAGGGGTGCTTTTAGTGTGGTGATGAGGGTCATTTTAAGCGGGATTGCCCTCAGCTTAATCAGAATGCTGGCAACAACAACAATACTGTGGATAACAACAATGGGAACAATGGTGGGAACGGGGCACGTGGAAGAGTATTTACTATTAGTGGTGGGGAAGCTCGCAATGATGGCAACGTTGTGACCGGTACGTTTCCTATGAACGATCTTTTTGCTTCTGTTTTATTCGACTCTGGTGCCGATTGGAGTTATGTGTCTTTGGGGTCCAGTCGTCAGTTAGGGTTGACCCCCACACCTCTTGTAAATAAGCATGTAGTAGAATTAGCAGATGGTAAATCAATAGAAGCTTCTCATATTCTTTTTGGTTGTAAACTCGATCTCATGGGTCAAGTGTTTAACATTGATCTACTCCCCGTTACTCTTGGAAGTTTTGATGTGGTCGTTGGCATGGATTGGTTGTCGAAGAACCTAGCGGAAATTCTCTGTAAAGAGAAAATCGTGCGTATCCCTCTCCCTAGTGGGGAATCATTGTCGGTTCAGGGTCATCGTAGTGGTGCGATGGTTGGTATCATCTCAGCTATGCAAGCTCAAAAATGTCTACAAAAGGGGTATCCTGCTATTTTAGCACTTGTTTCTGATTCTCAGCCTGAAGAAAGGAAGATCGAGGATCTTCCAGTAGTTTGTGAGTTTTCTGACGTGTTTCCTGAGGAGTTACCTGGTTTACCTCCGCATCGTCAGGTGGAATTTCAGATTGACCTTATGCCAGGAGCAGCTCCGATTGCGCGTGCTCCTTACCGACTTGCACCAGGAGAGTTGCAAGAGCTGTCAATCCAACTCCAAGAACTGTTGGATAGAGGTTTTATCCGACCTAGTTCTTCGCCTTTGGGAGCCCCAGTTCTGTTTGTGAAGAAGAAAGACGGGTCTTTTCGTATGTGTATAGATTATAGGGAACTCAACAAGGTGACATTCAAGAACCGTTACCCATTACCGCGTATCGACGACCTGTTTGACCAGTTGCAAGGGTCGAGTTTCTACTCGAAGATCGATTTAAGGTCGGGCTATCATCAGATGAGAGTCCGAGAGGAGGATGTACCAAAGACAGCTTTTCGAACACGATATGGGCATTATGAGTTTTAGTTATGCCATTCGGGTTGACAAACGCACCAGCAGTCTTCATGGACCTTATGAATCGCGTGTGCAAACCGTCTCTTGACGACTTCGTTATTGTGTTTATTGATGACATCTTGATCTACTCCAAGATCAAGGAGGACCACGAGCGGCACTTACGTCTTATTTTGGAGCTCTTGAGGAAGGAGCAACTCTATGAGAAGTTTTCCAAGTGTGACTTTTGGATTCGAGAAGTACACTTCCTTGGCCATATTGTTAATGAATCAGGGATACTCGTGGACCCTGCTAAGGTTGATGCTGTCAGAAATTAGGTGGCACCGAAGAACCCTTCGGAGGTACGACAATTTCTTGGTCTCGCTGGGTATTATCGAAGATTTATCAAGGATTTCTCGAAGATCACTCAACCTCTTACCTCGTTGACACCGAAAGGCGTGGTATATTCTTGGGGAACAAACCAGGAGGATGCTTTCCAATTTTTGAAACAGAAACTCTGCAGTGCACCGATCTTCTCTTTACCAGAAGGTACAGAAGATTTTGTGGTTTATTGTGATGCTTCCATTCAGGGTCTTGGTTGCGTATTGATGCAACGCAACAATGTAATAGCTTATGCTTCTCGACAACTAAAGGTTCATGAGAAGAATTACACCACCCACGACTTGGAGTTGGGGGCCGTGGTTTTCGCGTTGAAGATCTGGAGGCACTATCTGTACGGTACCAAATGCACTATCTACACCGATCACAGAAGCCTTAGCATATCTTCGACCAGAAGGAATTGAATATGCGACAGCGTCGCTGGGTAGAACTATTGAACGACTATGCTTGTGCCATCAAGTATCACCCCGGTAAAGCTAACGTTGTAGCTGATGCCCTTAGCCGGAAGGAATCAAAACCCAAACGTGTACGAGCCTTACAGCTCATAATTCACTCGAATCTACCTGATCAGATCCGTGCTGCGCAGACTGAAGCGTTGAAGGAAGAAAACCTGGAAGCTGAGTATTTGCGGGGCATGGAGAAACGACTTGCAAATAGATCTGACGGCATATACTATTTCATGGAACGGATATAGGTTCCTTTGTTTGGAAATCTTAGGTAGCTTGTGATGGACGAAGCACACAAGTCTCGATACTCTGTTCACCCGGGTTTGGATAAGATGTATCAAGATCTCAAGGTTATGTATTGGTGGCCGAAGATGAAAGCTAACATCGCGACGTACGTGAGTAAATGTTTGACTTGTGCAAAAGTCAAGGTGGAGTATCAGAAACCCTCAGGCTTGCCCCAACAACCAGAAATACCCATGTGGAAATGGGAGCAAATCGCTATGGATTTCGTCACTGGATTGCCGAGAACACAAAACGGAAACGATACCATCTGGGTGATCGTTGACCGCCTCACGAAATCTGCGCACTTCCTTGCGATCAAGGAAACGGATAAGTTTTCTCAACTCGCTGCTGTTTATCTGAAAGAAGTGGTTTCTAGGCACGGGGTGCCAACCTCTATTATCTCCGACCGTGATCCGCGTTTCATCTCTGATTTGTGGCAGTCTATGCATAAATCATTCGGCTCACGTCTCGACCTGAGCACTACTTATCATCCACAGACGGATGGTCAAAGTGAACAAACCATCCAGACACTAGAAGACATGCTACGGGCATGTGTGATCGATTTTGGGAAAGGATGGGAGAAACACTTGCCGCTGATAGAGTTTTCCTACAACAACAGTTATCACACTAGCATCTAGGCAGCTCCGTTCGAAGCGTTGTATGGCCGGAAATGCGGTTCTCCTCTTTGTTGGACTGAAGTGGGTGACAGCCAGGTCACCGATCCAGAACCTGTTCTTGAAACTTTTGAAAAGATTGTCCAGATCAGGAATCGTATGGCGGCGGCGAGCGACCGTCAGAAAAGCTATGCTGACAAGCGTAGGAAACCCTTGGAATTCGCTGTAGGCGATCGTGTTATGCTGAAAGTTTCACCCTGGAAGGGTGTGGTGCGCTTTAGGAAGCGCGGTAAGCTTAACCCACGTTATGTAGGGCCATTCAAGATTCTGGAGCGTATTGGTAAAGTGGCATACAAGCTCGAGTTACCTGCTGAGTTGGGTAACGTTCATGATGTTTTCCATGTGTCACAGTTGAAGAAGTGTTTGTCCGACGAAACACTTGTAGTACCGTTTCAGGAGTTGAAAATCGACGACAGGCTGCAGTTTGTCGAAGAACCAATCGAGATTATAGACCGGGAGGTCAAAGTTCGTAAGCATAGTCGGATTCCAATCGTGAGAGTTCGTTGGAACTCAAGATGTGGACCGGAGTTCACGTGGGAGTGCGAGGATCAAATGAAGCTCAAGTACCCTCACTTATTCCCAACTGACAAATCTAAACCTGATGCAACTGGTGAATTTCGGGGCGAAATTCCCTTTCAAGTTGGGGATGATGTGGTACCCGTGGAAAATCCACAGTCATCCTGAGTTAACATCTTGCTGTTTTGGATTACTTGTCAAATTTCGGGACGAAATTTCTTTCAAGTTGCGGATGATGTGACAATCTGAATTTTCAAGGTCTTTCCTTTACACATCACTGACGTCGCATTCCTGTTTTTTTTTTACGATTTGATTTACATAGTGTCGCGTGTGGATTGTCTGAATGATTAATGTTTTATGTGATGTGTAATACCTGAATGTGATGTGTGTAGTTTGATGCTTAGTTCACCTAATAATTAAATAATAACAAGATCAAGGTCTTTCACCATAAGTTGTTCTCGGCGAAAGTGAGTTGTTTCGTCACCCTTGGACCAGACGAAAGACTGATCTTTCGTCGAGTTAGTGTTTCGCCGAAAAAGGGCCTCGGCCCAGGGAGAGTAGCGGCCTAACCTCTTTTTACATTATAACCCTTGTGATCAGTTACGTAAAACACAAAAACCCTAAGGTTCTTTCCCCACTCCCTGGTGCGACGGCAGACTTCATTCGTTCCAGAATTTCCTAATCATAGATTGTCATTGATAAATTTATCTCAAGGTTAGTTCAGTGTTTTGGTCACAGAATCATTGTTCAATATGTGATGATGTGTAGTGAGGATCATTGTCTAGTTAAATATACATTATTAGGGTTGGGTGTATGAATGTTGTCGTGACTGTTAACACACATATAATTAGGATAATCATGTTAATGATCGGTTAGGTTAACATGTGATAGGGATTCTAGTTGTGATCGAAACTGTTTGGTGGTGAATATGTTGATGATCGGTTAGGTTAACTTTTGATGGGTTATGGTCTGTGAATATTGTGTTCGATGAAACTGTTATGTGCGAAACAAATTTGAATGCTCAAGGATTACTTAAAACTAGGATATTTGCTAGTGCAATGATCGTTGTGGTTGAAACTGTTTGATTGATAACTGTTGATAGGGATCTAAGAATTAAACTGTTTCATCAACTGATGAGAGGCGACGAAACAGGTATGTTTCGCCACACTTTAGCTCGACGAAACCTGTATGTTTCGCCACACTTAGAACTCGGTGAAACTTGTGGTCTTTCCCCACAAGTGGACTCGACGAAACATGGGATATTTTTCTTGGGTTGTTCGCCGTAGGTATAGACAGATGGGAACAGTAGACAAGTTATGCACTGATGAGTATTTTGTTTATACAATACGTAGTTGCATGATAACCATAATGTTTAATGTTAAATGACATGTATATGGTTTGTGGACTGTTATGATATTTCAGTAAGTGCTACATGATAACAGAGATCGTAATGCTAGATTCAAACTGTGTAACCATACGTGACTTACTGTGTGTAAACATGTGATTTGAATGACAATGAAACTGATACTGTTTGGTAACCACGGTAGGGTTTGGGTTGACCAACTTGGAGGAGTAATTAAACATACCGAGCAAATCAAAGGTGAGTTCATTCCTCTTGAGCATGCGTCCCGGTGGTTGGGACAGTCATTGGGTATCCCTGAGAGGGATAGGTTTTTGGGTAAATCATGGGTATTCCTGAGAGGAATATGTCTTTTGGGTAAATCTAGAATGTTGGATAATATACTCATCCTATCACCATTAAAGTCCCTCCGTGTTGTTTGGTTACCTGAGAGGTAAAAAGGTATTAGTTGGTAGCGCTACTTAGGTTTGGCACCCTCACCTCGTACCTGAGAGGATGGGTGTGAACTAATGACCTAGTCATGACCAATGCTTTGATAGGAGCATTGGAGAAAGGGCAAAAATAATCAGGAACCGTCTTGTATTCGGGATATTATCAACATTATATTCAATGGATTAAACTAAACACTTGGTAACCAACGTTTTCGTAAAACTATGAACTCACCAGCATTGTCTGATACACTTGTTGCATGCTCGCAGGTCATTAGGTACTTTGGATGGGAACTTGCTATCTGGATGGCTGGAGTGGTCATGGGTCGCAGTGCTTGGCTACGCGTGTCTTGTTTACTGAATTCATATACACTGGGTTTTGAAACATTTAAACAATGAATTGTTATTTGCTTCCACTGTCACTATTTAACTTGGATCTTATCCTATGAGTGTTTTATTTAATGAATGGAATTTTATTAAACATATTATGGTTAGCTCAATGTGATTGGTGGCTGGATCCTGGTACGTCACACGCCTAGCGGGAGTTACCGCGTGTGGTATTTTGGGGGTGTGGCATTAACAAACCGGTAACCAACCGAACAACCGGACACTACCCAAAACACCAAATTTACACTAGAAGCACTGTTTTAACATTACCAAGCTAGTTATGATCCCCGAACATCATAACACGTCATAAATATCTAGTAACTAAAACACTTAACTTATACTTGGATTTCAACTAGTAATCAACTAGTTTAGTTTAAACCTATTCCAGTAACCCCCCCCATGACTACGGCCCCAACAAGGGCCCCACTTTGTTTATTTGTTTCAATATTAAAATGGATATGCTTATGCTTTACTAAACATAGTAACAAAGAGTTAAACACTTAGCATGGATTATAAGTAAACATACAAGTTCTAACCTCATTCTTACACACACTCAAAACACACACTAGTCTCTCTTCTCCTCTTCTTGTTCTCGGCCGACCCCAAGCACACACACCACCACCATCATTCATCCATTCTCATACAATCCAAGCTCATACAAAGGTGTTAGAAGACATACAAAGGAGCTAGGAGCTTTCAGAAGTGCAAGGACCTTGTTCATTTGCTTTTATCCACTTGATTTCTTCACTTGATCATCCCTAGCCTTGTGCTAGTGGTAAGGACCTTGATCTTGCTATTTTACTTCCATTTTAAGTGGTTAAAAGAAGAATCATAATCATAATCTTGAAGAACACTAAGAATTACAAGAAGTAAACTTAAACATAAGCATGATTAATGAAGAAACTAAGTTGTTTATGTGTTGATATACTTGTTGATCTTTGTATGTTTGTGAAAATGATGTTGATCATCATATGATCTTGCTAGATCATGATTAAAAACATAATCTAGCAAGATGATAGGATGAACATGTTAGAGATTAATGGATCATCCACACAAAGATCATGAACTTGAAAGAATAAAGTTGTTTCTTGTTAAGTAATGATAAAAGTGAGTTGTTAATCATGTAGATCTAAAAATTTCATGCATGATTTCTAAAGAAACCAAGTTAAAAATATAAGTTTTACTAAAACTTGGTTCTTACACAAATCAGCCTTATTTTTGGTGGTTAATAAAGTGCAGAAACACTTGTGTAACAAGAAAATTTCATAAAGAAACATTTTTAGAAAATGAAATTACAAGTTGTGAAGATCAATTTTCTTTAAAAATGAAGTTTTTAAAGAATCAATCACACTTTAAAGGGTAACAAGGCTTACTAAGAACACTAGTAAGTTACTACAATTTTTTTTGTGAAATTTCAAGTTCATGAAGTATTAGATTATGCTTGTTTTTGGCAAAATTGGTAAGTAAAGGTTATTTATTGTTGATTGTGGATTGATTGTGTTGATTTTTACAAAAGAAAATGATATGCTTGAAAGCATGGAAACCTCCATTTTCAGCGGAAACTATGGCAAAATTTTCTAAAAATTTAAACACTTAGAAAAATATTTCTAAACAAGTATTTACAAGTGTATTTTAAACCATAAATTGTTACATAAACTTTGCCATAATTTTTGTTACAAAATTTCATATATTGGAGGTTGGTTTTTATAAACAAAAGTGACTAAATATGTATTTAGGAAAATATATATTTAGAAGACACCATGTGTGTGATTATTTGTATACTTTGTGTATTAGTTATATTATTTTAGGACTTGAAATAATATAACTCACCAAAATGCCAAAAATCACCATCCAAAATATTACCAAAATTCCAAGGAATAAATATACAAGTTACACACAAAATGTTGGTGAAACCGAACTAAGGAATATAACTCACAAAATATTCCGAAAAATATATTCATAAGTATATTTTTGGTAAATAATATTTTGGACATCAAAGGAACAAAAATATGATTTTTACAATTATTACAAAATTATATCATATTTTTGACAAGGAGAAAATATATTATTTTTGGGAAGTAAAAATATATTTTCTTGGAATTATTAGATGATATATTATTTTTGGGAAAGATATATATTTTCTTGGGTAAACTTGAAAGACATTATTTTCGGGAGAAAAATAAGTTTATATATATTTACCAAGTTAGACTTGAAAATATATTATTTTTGGAACTTATATGAAAATACAAATATTTTAGCCAAAGGAATTATAAATAATTTTCCTAAGTAGTAATTCTTAAAATATATATTTTGGAAATATATATGAATTTTTATTAGAAATAATATTCCGGAAAAGTTAATACAAAAAATTAAGTATAAGGATATTTAATAAACACAATGGAAATACGTATTTTCGTACGCATAAATACACACCGGAATACGACTCAAATGTATGGCAAAAATATACAAGTATAAGAAATACAAATACAAATATACCCATCCTTGGGAAGGTTATACATGTTTAAATACTTGAGAAATATTAAGTTAGAATATATTATTTTAACTATTATTCCAAAATTTAATAAATATAATTTAAGTTGAAATATTAATTATTTTAACAAATAATTATATAACTTGGAATAATATTGAAGACACAAGGAACGTGACTCAAAGACACTAATTAATACTAAGTCAAGGCATGACCCGCTCGTTTAATAGATCATAGTACGTTGTAGGTAGTCGTGTATATCCGGCGAAGCTTTGAGTTACGGTGATTACGAAGACGCAAGACTGTCAGTTCATGACCCCCTTTTCTTTAACTGTTTTGGGTTTTATAACTTCAGGGGTGAAGTACATGTTACAACTGTTTACAAACATTTCATACATGGTATGGTTAGCTAAGGAAGGGTACTGCTTGATCATGTGAGTGGTGGGTATAACGCTTAAGGCCATTAATCCTCGTTGTAGGACCGAGGGACATGAGTGATAGATCTATTTGGGTGTAGCGAACCCACACCCATGTGGACCAGGGTGGCCCATGAGGTGACTATCTCTTTTTCCCGGAGACAAATTTGCTAGGTTTGAGTTTTCCTGCATCACTTCACACATATCAATGGCCTTGCAAACCATTGGTGATCTGTTGTCCTTGTTGCTTTCATACCAGGATTTACAAACATACATACATACTTTCAATGACTACAAAGGTTTATTCGTACACACAAACAAACACATAAACTCGCTCAACTTTTGTTGTTGTTTTCAAACTACATGTATTTCAGGGAATTAAATGTGGATCTGGCAGGCGTTTGGAAGTTTCAAGTGTTGTTTGAGAATAGAGGATGTCATCCATGGTCATAGGGTTTGGTTAGTATGTCTTATTCCTAGACGAGACACGTCTTCCAAAGCCTGGTTTTATTTAATGTCTTTTGTCGAGTCTTTGTGAACTCTTAAACAAGTTGCATGGCTTGTACTCGAATTTGAATTCTTATGTTTTAAAACAATGTTGTTATGTTTTTAAACTATTTTAATGGATGACCATCTTTGGTTTTATCATATAGATGTTTTTATGATTGAATGCAATGATATTAAGAAAGTCACACATAATCATGCTTCCGCAATATTCAGGGTGTGACAGATACAGTGGTTGATGCATCTGTTGACTTTGGTCAACAGATGGATGAAAACAGATGTTTGAAACCACTGTTGGCTTAAAACACTATTTTGTGGACAAAAAGTGGTTGCTTTTTTTGCAAACAGTGGTTTGACGCTGGTCAAACAGACTTTGGTCAAGACAGACTTTTGAACCACTAAGAATCATAGTTTTGCAAACAGTGGTTTGACTTTGGTCAAACAGACATTTTGAAAACAGTGGTTTGACTTTAAGCAATCATCAATGGAATTGGTCAACTTTATTTGCAAAATTTTTTTTTAACTTTATTTGAATTACAAGTACCGTATAATTCTCATTCTTATTGCAAGAATTGGCTTAGATCTAAAGTTAATAAAATATGGTATGCATGGTTTTCTAATTACCACCCGTGTTTGCACACGGGTTTCACTACTTTTTTTTTAACGGCCAACAAACTTAATCCCGAGCACTCTCAGGGCACCCACTGGACAAACGGAGTACTCCGAGAGTAACCCGAGTCCACAACCAATTCCGGGGAAAACCCGATAACCCACCCGCCCGTAGGCACGACGGGTTTCACTACTAGTGAATATAATAAATACAATGTTCATCCATGACATTGATTTGAAAATTGTTTCAAACACATGGTTCTTAAAGTTTATGTTTTATTGATTATTTGAATTACATTGTCTTTTGGAATACAAATAAAACACAATCAATGGTTCTTTATTTTAAAGCAAACTAAGGCCCGGGTCCATCCTACGTGTAGCATATTTGAAATGGCATCAAACATTTGTATCTGAAACATATGTGAAAAAGACGGTCAACAATGAATGTTGGTGACTAACATAGGTTTTGTGGTCAAGATTCGTGGCTTTGAATATTGAAATATGTTTAACCAACTTCAAGAGTAGATATTTTAAATAAATCTTTGTAGCAATGAATCTTTGACAAAAAGTGTTTCTTTAGTAAAACCGTATGAGTAATCAATCGATTTTGACAAAAACCGTATGAGTAATCAACCTAAAAGAAAACATTGTATGGTTAACTTAGAAACCATTTATGACTTTGTATAAACCAACCAAATGTCTTGTCTTGTATAAACTAACCAAATGACTTGTCTTGTCTTGTATAAGCCAACCAAATGAATTTTCTTGTATAAACCAACCAAATGACTTGTCTTGTATAATTAAATGTCTTTGTTTAAACAAAATGTTTTGTTTTGTATAAAGCAATTGCCTTTTTGTATAAAACGAGTGTGGCTTGTTGGCGAATACATTCAAACCTTGTTGACTGTGAGAAAACCCTTAAAAATAAAGGTTTATCAAATGTGTTGCATAGTTTCTGTCATTCCCAGAGGAAACTTCCAAACAGACCTAGGAAGCGTGAATGGGGTTGTCAATCCTATGCTACCATCACATACTACCAGTCGGCTCGGCCAAAGTTAATGAATGTATCTGTAAGACCGGTTTTGACTCCGAAACGATTGCGAAATGAACGTATGACGTGCGGAATCCGTACACGAACGCGACCTAACACACACGATGTAATATAAACGTGATTCTATTAGAAATCTAACAAGAACAAGCACCTTGAATCACTTTCTCTCTCTAGATTCTCTCTCTAGATCTAGAGCTCTCTAAAACACAAATGAGGCAAAAGTCTCTAATCTAAACATAAAGCTCCTATTTATAGGCCTTGGCTTTTAATGAGATTTCTCATTAATTACAATATTGCCACCTTGCCTTTTGTCTAGATATTACATCATAACGACTCGTTTTCTTCTGTTTCTCGCTACGGCTCGGATTGACGAAGGCTATAGACATAAATGCACTAACAGACTCCCCCTTGGATATTGCCGCAGTCAATCTCGATCATTGAGTCAAACTCGTAACGTCTTCTCTTTCTCTTTTAGTCTTCTTGAACAGAATCTCGGTGGATCTGTCTTCAGCTTCAGCTTCTTCTCCTTTCGGTAGACTCTTTTCTTCATCAGGCTCCCCCTTTCGTCAAGCTTCCGTGCTTTGGGATCGACACCTTGCTTTTCGTATACAAGCTCTTCTAGGATAGTTACATGGCTTCTTGAATCCACGCTTCCTTTTGCGTTGAGCTCGTCTTCAGACTCCCCCTTAGACTCGGCTTTCGGGATCGTAGTCTGGTACAACATCTGCAATTCTCAAATATTTATAAGTAACAACATTTTGAACATTCAATTTTCCAGAAATCATAATCTGGCTCTATTCAACTTTCTAAAACACTCCTCCTATCACCAATCTTCATAGATTTGGCAGTATTTAAGAATCCAACATCGAAAACTGACTCTTTTCAACAAATTTTAACAGTCTAGGAATCCAAATCCCTCACAGTTAATCATCCAAGTCCAAACTAATGACCTTGGAGATATCACAAACTGTTTTTGAAAATTCTTTTTAATTTTTAAAATCAAGTTTCAAATTAATGAACTTGTTTTATTTTCAGAAACACAATCAGCATACTCAGATTTTGAAACTCAGCACTCAGACATCGATTGTCGAAAATAAAGCAGAATCAAAAATCTTTTTGTATTTTTCTGAAAATATAAAGCAGTAAAGAAATATGTACAAACATATTTACTTACAATATTTTTGTTTGAGTTTGCATCAGAGGATCATATCAGTTTTTGACAAGTCACAAGTACCGTTGAGCTTAGTTACACATTAAGAATTAAACAATTCACTTAGATTGTCAATATGTTGATCCACTTAAATTTTCACACAAATTTCAACTGATTCAGGATACGAATTAGGTGTTTTAAGAACTTAAACTCATTCATGTGTCCCACCTCTTGAATATACTCCCGTATCCAGATCCCAATATTCAGTCTTACAGGTGAGTATACCTAGATGATATCTGTAAGGGGAATAAATTATAGTACGAAACCGTGAGAGCTCAGGTCAGAACTTCCGTTCAGCAGAGAGATGACGTCTCGACTTTTGGTGTCTCCCCTTTAGAGGATCTTTTGTATTACAACAACAATGACTATCAATTTTATTGTTTCATCAATTTGCTGAGGGCGGCGCTATATTTCAAGCAATGCAGAAAGTATTCTCTGGGGACTAGGCCATTGCTTCCGCAAAATCAGAAGTCCCGGGATAATACCCCAGATATCACTAAGCATAAAGACCTAGTATCTCAGAAAGAGGGGTCCTTCAAACGAGATTTCAGGGGTTACCTATATATCCAAGTAGTGTTCCCCACAAAATAAGCAAGTTTGAATTTAGGTTTATATCCCGAAAAAATTTACTAAATGTATAAAAATCTATCAGCATATCATCAGTGAGACTGTTTAACGCTATTTAATCATTACATTTCTTTAGCATACTATAACTGTCTACTGATGTACTATCATTTCCTCTTTTTACGCAAAAACTCAATTTTTCATTTTATCATGTTTTTGACTTTTTCAAATTTTTCAAATGTTTTTGTATTTTCTGACAATTTTTCTCCCCCTAAAATGCAAAAACATTTAAAGAAAATTTGACAACCAACACTGGTAGCTTTGTCTCGCCATCCATTTTCTGCTAACTATGCTCTGTTTCGCAGAAAATCTAATATACCCCCATGATTTACAACACATTGATATTTACAGTTTGAAAACCTTTTTTCAATTTTGTGAAATTAATCATGTTTGTTCAGCCGTGAGGGTTTCGGCGTATTCAATCAACACATATTTTTGTAATATCTATTTTTGCAAATATAAAAACAAACATATTTTTGATTTTTCAAATTTTTGACAAAACATAAAAACATATTTTTTTTGGTTTTTAAATTTTTCAATTTTTAGGGTTTTTGAAAATATTGTTTATTTATGTACAGAATGAAAATAAGCTTCCTGTTTCAACCAACACAGGATTCAGCAGCCTCCTCTCCTCGTTGTGTCAGGCTGCTCCGAATTTGATTTTCACAATCTTCAGTTTTCCTCGGATGCACCTGCACATTCAGACTACTTTGATTACTTGAACAATTTAGCCCAGGTCTGTTGGACCTTAGGCATTTCAACACAATAATTTTCATTTAATCTCAGAAAATCTTTGTCATTCTGAACAAAGACTTTTTCATCTTTAGCTTCAATTTTCTCCTCTTTTACCAAAGTCACTTGTTTCTTAATACTCCATGTTTGACCTTTAGGAGTACCTCGTTTGTAAAAATGTGATTCTTTTTGAACATTTTGATTTTGAACAACAACTTTTGGTTTCCAAAACTCTTGGGGTTTTGAAGCATCAACATTTGTTCTCCAACTTTGTGTTGTTCTAACTCTGGGTGTGTGAGAATTCCAGGTCTTTCTAGTCTCAAACCTATTCGGGTTTGATTTCCAAGTTTGATCCGAAACAAACTTGTTTGTGTTATACCTCCAAGTTTGTTTTGAGTCAAATCTGGTTGACCTTTGTCTCACATTCTCAGATATTTATTTCTCAGCATCAATCTTCTTTAAGTCAGCATCCATAGGTTTCAGAATTGGACACTTGCGAGCAAGATGTCCTTTTTTATCACATTTAAAACATGTTCTCATGGAAACATCTTTGACCTGTGGTTGTTGCTTTTTCTTTTGAGCTAGGAACTCTTCAATAGACTGTTGTCCAATTTTAAGTTCTTTTTCTTCAGCTAAACTCTTTCCTTGAACAAAACTCATTTTTGTCTGAAAATTCGGAGTTTCATTTCTTTTCCAACTTTGTTTCTTCTTATAACCCAACCCAGCCTTCATGTTTTTCTTCTTAAAACCAGGTTTGTTGTTATAAAAAGATTTGTGACCTTTACCAGCAAACTTTGGAATCTCAGATTTTTCAATCTCAACCATCTTGAAAACTTTATCAACCTTTTCTGAAATCACATTCTGAATCGGGAATACAACATCTAAGAACAATTTGTCCGATCCAATCATGGTATAAACCAATCCTTTTGAATCGTCATTCAA
Organism: Helianthus tuberosus; assembly: GCA_030545235.1. Taxonomy (NCBI): domain Eukaryota; kingdom Viridiplantae; phylum Streptophyta; class Magnoliopsida; order Asterales; family Asteraceae; genus Helianthus; species Helianthus tuberosus. Next base: position 119,286,626 of record CM060433.1, on the reverse strand, counting down.
ACTTTTCTCGGATTTTGTGTTTTTCAGATAACTATCATGAAGATTTCCTTCATCTTCATCCTGTGATTCAGATTTACCTGTATTAACCAACTCTTCTTTCAACACACTTTCAACGACTTTACCTACCACCTCTGAATCATTAGTATCATCAGATTTGGAATAGGCTATGTCAATGTTGTCCGGAAATTGGTCTACCATGTTGAAAGCTTTTTCGACCTTTTCCTCATCATAAAATGCAAATTTTCCCGGTGGTGGAACTTGATGAAACTCTGAGCCAATACCTTTCTTGTTTTGCTCAGACTCACCATCTCCCGATTTTATATTGAAAATTCGTTCAAACACATATGACGACACATGATAACTCTTTAACTTGTTGTTGTCCTGTTCTAAATCAGCAATCTGTCGCTTTAGCTTAGCAACATCCTCAATATAGGAATTAACAACATCTTGTTTTATAGAATACATTCGTTTAAGTTCTTTAGTTGTTTCAGAAAGATAATTCATTCTTGATTGAGCAAATTTCATTTCATCTTTCACTTTTTCATATGACTCTTTTGTAATGTGATATGCCAATTTTATTGAGTCATATTCTTTCTTCATTTCTTGACAAACAATTTCCTTTTGATCATATTCTTCTGTCTTTTTCAAAACATTTTCTTTCAAAACTTCATTTTCTTTTTCTAACTTTTTGCATTTTTCCAAAAGTTCATCTTCATTATCTTTCAAAACTTTTTCGTTTTCCAACATTTCTTTGCATTTATTTTTGAAAACTTCTTCAATTTTAATAAATTGTTTGTCTTTTTCAATACAAGCACTGCACGTTTCCATGCATTTCTTGCACTGTTCAACAGTTTTCAAGATTTCAGAGTTAGAATTTACCTCAGTGATTGGCACTTCTGTGTTTGCTGCATCTGTCTGATCAGCATCATTCTTCTTTCCTTCAACACCAACTTCTTCACCAACATCACTAGTTTCCAAATTCTCATTCTTCACTTCTTCACTTCTTCTTTCTTCTTAGTTTCTTTAACTTGCTGCTCTTCAGTAACAGCTTTCTCAACTTCTACATTCACCACAACTTCTTCTTTTACTTCCACAGCTTTCTTCACATCTTCCTCAGCAACTTTCTTTAATTCTTCAACCATACTCTCAACATTCTTCTCCATTCTCTCTTCATCTCTCTTTTTCAAACTCGATATCATGACTTCTCTTATGAGTTTTTCCAGCTTTTCCTCATAATTTTTGTCTTTTACAGCATTTGAATAAAATTCGCCGACCCGAGGAATTACTAGAAGAACATCATCAAAAACTATCTGTTGACCATATCTGTTGACATAACACTCTCGTTTCGTATCCCATTTTTTGTATCTGACAGCTTCATCATATTCTCTTTGCATATCATTCATTCTGTTCGCAGCCATTCTTCTTTCTCTGTCTGTTTTCTCATTCAGAATTTCTTCTCTGGTTTTCTCTTTGATTTCAGCCATGATACTATCTCCTTGAATCACCTGAAATGAACAGACAACAAAATCAGTTCAATCACTAACAATCAACTGAATCAAAATAATACTCAAACTGGTGAATATTCTATGCAGACTGAAGATTGACAGACTGTGCGGACTGCTATGACCCGGATCAAATTCAAACGACCTGACCCACTACGTGCAGACTGAGTTCACTCTCAATTGACCTGGTTCACAAAGACACGACCTGAACTGTTTCAAGCGATTTGACTGAACTGCTTTGAACCGTATGACTTTGATGCGATGAATCTTGACTTTCACTCCATGCAAACTTGAATCAAATTCAATCAAAGTACATGCAACAGATAATGATTGTATTGGGCCTGCAATTTTAGATCAGATCGAAAAATGACTGTTTTCTTTAAATGTTGGGCTGATGACTTTAAGTCTCTGATTGGGCCTCAAATTCCATTAAGCCAACAACAACAATAATCACATTCATATGAACTGTTCATTTCACATATTTTCAAACTATCAAATGTCAACACTTTTATCAATTTAATTTGATTTGACTGGTTACTTAGTGGATCTGGATTTGTAATTTGGCCGATACATGCACACTCAATTCAATTTGACCTCCATATTAAACAATTTATCATAATCACATGCACTGTTTCAATCAATAGCCTATTGGACCACCAAGTCCACTAAATCGACAACATCAATTGTTATATGAAAATGATTTGTCCGAGTAGTTGACTGACACAATTTAATGATCACATGCAATCCTGATTCATTCAAGACCGACAAACACTTTAATTGAACCGTCCAACTTTAATCACGTGATCAACTGAACCAATTTCAAACGAGAATCGTGTTTCAAACGGTACTCTCAAACGTAATACATTCCTCAAACGGATCAACCCAATTTCAAACGGAATGGTTCAGTTCAAACTAGATGACCAGCCAATTTCAAATGGTATGTCAGATTCAAACGGACTGTGGCTGTTTTCAAACGGAATGAGGCTTCTTCAAACGGAATGAGGCTTCTTCAAACAGAATCAAGCTGATTTCACGCGATGTCGGACACAAAAACTCAGATTTCTCCTAAACGGCTAGGAATTAGGATCTGAAACTTGGTAGGGTTATAGATCAGGTGTTTTCGCACAACATATCAAAAAATCAGACGATTTGAACCATAAAAACCCGTTCAATTTGACGAAAAACAGTTAAAAACGTCAAAAAGATGAAGAAAAAGATGAAATCCGGATCTGAAATCGATGATTTTCTGCGCAGAAATGTGTGATAGATCAGTGCAATCGAGCTCCTACTCTGATACCACTGGTAGGACCGGTTTTGACTCCGAAACGATTGCGAAACGAACTTATGACGTGCGGAATCTGTACACGAACGCGACCTAACACACACGATGTAATATAAACGTGATTCTATTAGAAATCTAACAAGAACAAGCACCTTGAATCACTTTCTCTCTCTAGATTCTCTCTCTAGATCTAGAGCTCTCTAAAACACAAATGAGGCAAAAGTCTCTAATCTAAACATAAAGCTCCTATTTGTAGGCCTTGGCTTTTAATGAGATTTCTCATTAATTACAATATTGCCACCTTGCCTTTTGTCTAGATATTACATCATAACGACTCGTTTTCTTCTGTTTCTCGCTACGGCTCGGATTGACGAAGGCTATATGTTCAACACACCATCAAGTTTCGTACAATGTAAAGCATGTTGTGTATATAAACCATATGCAAATAAGTTATTAGTGCATTTATGTGTCTGTAACTTGTCTTGTTTCGTTGTATGTTAAACGGTCTTTTGTTATCGAGTCTGTACACTCCGTCATGTCTACCTAGTCGGATATCCTCCTATCCTACTTGGTATGACGTTTGTCTTTGTATTGTAACTTAAACAAATGCAAGTGTGCATGTTGTTTATGTGTGTGTGTTTACATATGTTTCATTATACTTAACTGATTAGTGCCTTGGTATATTTATGTTATGTTTGATGGATGACGAAGTCCTAACCTTCGTCATCATCAAACTTGGCGAACTCCTAACCTTCGTCTAAGAGGGTGTGTGGCGAAGGTTGAACCTTCATCACCCATCAAATTCATCAAAAGGAGTTCGTCATAGTGGACAGTATATATTGTTGGAATGTTTATCAGTCTAAGTATGAGAGCATAGTGAAACCAGAGAGTTTATCGTCAAACATTGTGTGTATATGTTTGATATTGTTCTCGTCCTTTTAATCCAAGTGAATCTTTGATTATCTGTTGTGTTACTCGCGTTACATTGTTTGGTTTGCATCGTCTCAGGGATTCCGCACCCGCGATTGTGTTTGTGATAAACAAGGATAGGTTACGTATCGGATCCTCCGAAAAAACGGACCTACACGTGGTATCAGAGCCTTGGCTCTTTTCCTTGTTTAAAACCAAACATTGTGTTGTTTGAAACAAGTGTGTTCTTCATTTTCAGAAACTTTAATTATTTAAAGATCATTTTTTTCTGGAAATACTGCTAAAAAATCTGTGTTTTAAGGTGTTAGTTTACTATAGCTTTATTGAAAACCTTGTTACATTACATGTGTGCATGTTAGGAGTTTGGTTTTTGTTAAAAGTATAAGCAAAATCGTTTTCGGAAAATTTGTCCGGTGAAAAGTTTGGCCGGAAACTTCATATCTTCAAAGTGTTCTTGAAAGTGTTCTTGAAAATCTTCAAACTGTTATTTGCATATATCTGTGTTTGAGCTTTGTTGATTCTAACTTATTGTGTTTATCAATATTAAATTGCAAGTGTTTGAAATTTGTGCACTGTGATAATTTGTTTGTTGAAACAGAAGGTTCGAAAAGCAGAAAGCATGGTGTGTTGAAAATTGTGTCACCAAACTTTGTCAGTGGATAAGATTTACATTTTGTGTGAAAATATCTCATAAAATTGTGTCAAACAAACCTTCGCCACATACAATCTTTGTCATCCAAAGTTCGTCACCATCCAGAGTTCGTCATACCAAAACCTTCGTCACATGTGTTGATTGACGAACTATACAACCTTCGTCACCGTAACCTTCGCCACTCATATAACCTTCGTCACATAACCTTTGTCACATTTGTGATACAAACATCTACATAGTTCGTCATCATTGTCATCGACGAAGTTTCAAAGTTCGTCAAGAGGACCTTCGTCGCTTATACTTGTCAATATTTGTCATAGAAGCTCTGTAAAAGTAGTTTAACTGTTTCATTTCAAGTTTTTTACTAGGTATTCACTTTTATACATTGATGCGTGTGAAGTGTTATATATATTAGGTGTATATTTTAAGCCCCTTTAACACTTATTTTTAGCCAAGTTTTAAATTTATAAAACACGATATTTTACTAACACTAAACACACATATGGGAAAGTGCACCCATCGTGAGCGTAGTATAGTGTTGGCAAGATACCGAGGTCGTCCAACGACACAAGAGCTTTTAGTACCGGTTTATCCTCAACGTCTAATCAAATCAAAAAGTTTAGAAAAATGTTTTAAACAAAGAAAAATAAAAACTAACTAAAAATGCTGAAAAATAAAATAAAAAGAAAAACAGATAGACAAGATGAATCACTTGGTTTCGACTCGTATCTAGTGTAACCTTTGATTATTTCCGCACTTTTGCACTTTTTAAGATATTATCTTAGTTATTCTAGTAGGCCCCTCTTTTGAAGGTGACGTTACCCTCACCCCAGTAGTTTGAGTCAGCAATGATACAATCCTAAAAGGGTGGATTATTGGAAGATAATTAATTAAGTTATTAATTCAAATTATGGTAGGCCCCTCTTTTGGAGGTGACGTCACCCTCGACTAAGTAGTCTGAGTCAGCAGGGATACAGTCCTAAATAGCCGGGTTATAGTATTAATAGTAGTTAACTTATGAGGGGATCAAAGAGTTTGGACCCCCGCCATCCAATACCGTTAAGTATTGAAGGAGGTCCTACTAAATTTGACCGAGGTCCATTGCAGGACCTCTAAACGCTGAATAATTGCAAGACCTTTACCAAACCGTTCCCTTAGCCCCCGACCAGGTAGCCAACATACCTCCATATAGACCGTGGAGATATGAATGGTGAAAATCTTTTATTTTATATAGACAGTAAAATAATGCCAAGACACCACGGACAAACGATAAGGAAAGATCACCTTCAACATAAGCAACTAGTTATTAAAGTCATTAATACAAAACCAAGTAAAAAGTGCGAAAAGATTAGAAATAAAAAGTATTACACTAGACACTTTGTCTTCACCAAGTGATGTAAGAGACTTAGGCAAACATGGCCTTGATTGTCAAGATCTCTTACGATCAATCGTGGATCCCAAGACGACTCACACACTCTACGATGGACAATGGATGATGGTGGTGGATGATGGTGTTATGGTGGTGGTGGGTGGTGGGTGAAGTGTGAGAGAGGTGGTGTGCCAATGGATGGTTTGAGCTTGAGCCAAGCACTCCTATTTATAGGCTGAACAGAAGCTCAGGCACGGCCCCGTGTCCAGTGGGCACGGCCCCGTGTCCACATCCTTCTCTTTCTTTATTTATTGCAGCTTGTCTTATTAGTTGACCACGCCCCCGTGTCCGCTGAGCACGACCCCGTGTGCAGAAGAATCTTTGTACTATGAAGATTTGCCTGGATTGTGCGAATCTTATAGTTGACCACGGCCCCGTGTCCGCTGAGCACGGCCCCGTGGTGGGCAATAGAAGCTTCTACCACTTTGTCTTTTCTGTTGACACTTGGGCACGCCCCCGTGCTGGCTGAGCACGGGGCGTGTTCAGTCCTTTGTTGCCTTGTTTTGCTTGGGAAGATGCTGTCGTGGGGTCGGGCATGTCACGTCTTGTTCCTTTTCTTGTATCTATGTTAGATTTTGATGTCTTTTTGCTTCTTTTGTTAATTTGAGCTCATTTAATCCTGAAAATACAAAAGGAAGACAAAAGCACAATTTTTCCAACATTAGTACTAAAAAAGGGTTAGTTTTATGCCACAATTGATGTAATTTATATGTTGCATTTTGCACACATCAAATACCCCCACACTTGAATCTTTGCTTGTCCTCAAGCAAAACTCTTTAATATGTGGCTATTACACTCCCAAATGGAATGGGTAGAGAAGAAGGTTTTTGGGCTTGTCCTAGAGTGTCGGGATTTCCAAGATTCTATATTTAGTTTTATTTTTATTTATTTACAATCCTATTCGTCATGATTTATTTAAAACTTTTCATAAGATAAATTACTTATTAGGGCATAACATGCCTCTTTAAAATTCTATTTATATACAAGTTCACATACCTCACGGGGATCACTCAACACTCGGCCGAAAATGTATTTTTGTGGATCACTCGAGAGCGGCATGGAACCTACTCCTACCATAGGCTTGCCAAGCAATCAATCCTCCTCCTTTTTAACTTATATACCTTTCTAAATATCAAGAGGACTTTGTGGGTGAAGGGTTAGGCTTGGGTTAAAGGTAGGTGGTTGGGTTAGTGGTTAGTGGTTAGTAGAAAAAAAGCGAAAAGCGTAACAAGTGTCGGTTTTCGTAAGACTTTCTATTTTTGTAACTTTTATTTTGAAGAAGCTATTATTCAAACAAAGTTATTTTTGATGAACTTGTTTGTTTATTTTCTTTTGCTTCATCATTAACACATTTTTTTTTTGAAAAGTCATACGAAAAACCGAACTTGTTACTAAAACAAAGGGTTAAAAATATAAAGGTTTTGGTGGGTAAAAGGGTGTTTGGTTTGGGTTATGAAATGAAAAGGTTTAGGCTCAAAGGGGCTAACTAGGGGGATTTTGGGTAGGTGGTAAAAAAAAGAAAAATAATGGTGTAGAAATAAAAAGGGTTAGTCCTAATGCCTCCATCATTTACTTACTCGGGTTTAAGTTGGTAAGGACCGGGAATGTATCATCATGGCAAGGTCTAGAGTCGTAAGAACCAAGCGGCTATTCACACAAGAAACGAAAAATGAGCATTTAGTCTAATGATTTGTAATTGTATGCTCAATAAAGGCTCAAAACTCACTTTTGTGGGAATGGGTTTTTATGTGATCAAGTATATATAATCAAATTTTAACTAAGTTTGCCATGCCTTTTCATAATTTTCTTATGTTGGTTCTTTTTATCACGACGCTATCGGTTGTAAATTCGTAAAAATATAACCTTTTTGAGAACTTGAATTTCCCTAATTAAACCTAGACAAGTAAAAAAAATGAAAATTTTTTAAAAAGTTTGGGGTGATTAGCGGTTCCAATAGAGTTTTGTGTAAGGCTTGTATTTAGGACTTGCAAGATTCAAGGTTTTAGCATCCCCCCACACTTAAATTACACATTGTCCACAATGTGTCCCAAAAACAAGTTTTTAGGTTGATTGAATGTGTAAAAATGTGTAAAAAGCAAAATTTTGGTGTTACTGGGCGCTGAACACGGCCCCGTGTTGTCCGGGCACAGCCCCGTGTTCAAGTGCCAGTAACAAAATTAAAACAAGAGAAACAGAAGCCTGGACATGGGGTCGTGTTGAGTGAACACGGCCCGTGTCCAGTTACCTGAACTGGGTCTTTTTCTGCAGATTGTGCAGCACGGGGCCGTGTTGGGCGGACACGGCCCGTGCCGAGCTTACTGTAAACGAAGAATTTCGTCGGACGGTTCTGTTTTCCTGCATGGGGTGCTGGTTCAAGTTTCCCTTGCACCCTTTGCCATCTCAAGTGTGTTTTATTCAATTCAACACCATCCAAACACCAAATTAACTAAAACCATCATTCATTAATCATAGAGAGAATTACATAATAGTCCTAAAAATGAAAAATAAAGCAGAAAATAAAGGTAAAAAGTCCTAATATTAAATAGGTCAAGTGATCCATAAAATCTTCCTAAGGAGCCCTACTTCTACAATAAGAACCAAAATTCCGGAAATAGATCTCCGGTCTAAAAGCCTTGTAGAACTCCAAGCCGAATGGTGTCCCTTAGATGTTGCTAGAGCCATTCTTCTATCTCCCTCGGGAGAAGGGAGGCGGCTTCATGTTCCTCAACATCTTGTGGAGGAGGAGCGACACCAATCGGAACCCCTTGTAGTATGTCTCGAGGAGGCTCCTGATGTAGGGCGTACCATTCGGCTGGAATGATGACTTCCGGCACCACATTCCATGCCCTTTGGGTGATAATCGGTACCAAAGGAGGAGAGGCGAGAATGTTCAACCTTTGGTGCAAAAGGTTGACCTCCCGGAGACATCCTTCTAGTCCCACCGTCAAATGATTAATGCGGTCGACCAATGCCTCTTCCACACTTGTTACTTCGTCAAGGGCTTCTCTCAAGGCGTAAACATAGTTTACAAGTGAATCTTCAACCGTTGATGATCTTCTCCCCTGCCGGTTGTTCCTGGAATGCGATGAAGAGTTTTCGCTAGTTCTGCTTGCTATTCTAAGAAAACATACCGAAAAGAGTTCAATTTTTATGGGAACAGTACTTCGGACACGGCCCCGTGTTCAGCGAACACGGCCCCGTGTCCAGATATCTGCAGGATTTAGGAGCAAGGAATCTTGGGGTTTTAAATTGTTTTCATGATTTGTAAAGCATTTTTGAATAGAAACAACTTAAAACATTGTTGTAGAACTTATTTTTAACAAGATTCCATGGTCAAAAATCCAACAAACATCTCAATAAGGCTTGAAATTATGGAAAGTTCAAGCCTTAATGGAAGTATGAGAAAAATTGAAGAAGAAGATAGTGGATAAAAGAGGAAAGGACAAGAAGATGGTTGAGAAACTTCTTTTAGAAAATACCTAGGATGGTATGTGAGAATATTCCCCAAATCTCTGTCCTTGGAATGGTTCAAATGTGCAGGATTCTTGGCTGCATTTATAGAAAATGACAGTACGTTGCGCACGGCCCCGTGTCGGCTGGACACGGCCCCGTGTGCAGATGGAATCCTGACACATTTTTGTCCGCATTCTGACAAAATCAGAAGGGAATCTTTGGGTGGACACGGGGGCGTGCTGACCTGGACACGGCCCCGTGTCTAGAAGCTGTCTTAAGGAATTCGTCAATTTTCAAGGAACTTTCCCAGATCGGGCGGTTCCTTACTGGATGGAACAACCCCAAAGTGCCTAAGATACCTTAATTGATCTAGATTAAGACGAGAACGCAAGAGGTTGTCGGTGAGGGTGATTCCTATGCTATATGTAGGTGGACAAGTCCAACCCTTTTCCGGGCTCTCGTTAAAGAAGGTGTATGTCGAATCGCTCAGGTCTATGTATGCATCAAACGAAGTTGATGGGGAGTCCTTCATGGCACAATCGACACAGGGACGACTATCGCTCAAGTCCTCACTAGAGTTAGGAGTATCGTCGGAAACAACGAAGTTGTTTGAATGCGTTTCCAACCCTTCTTCTTGGTTATCGTCTTGGAAAAGATTATTGAAATCTTTCCTAAGTTCTTTTAACCAATTAATAATTAGATCTTCTAGTTGAAATAATTCATCGAGAAGCATTTCTCCTAGAATATCCGGTTGGGCGCATTCGAGGGAGAGATAGGGATTATTTTTACTTTCGCCCCTCTTAAGGATACTAGGAAATGATGGGTCTATATAGTGGGGTTTATAATTTAGAAAATAAAATTCTAATTCCTTATGGTTACCACCACATAATTGACACCACATAGTACCATAAGAGTGCCGAAAGTAAAAAGTATCAGTATCACTCATGTTTGTGTCAGAAATTACCAACCGTCGGGATCTTACGGTTCTGTTTTCAGTAACTGAAACTTGGGCACGGGGGTGTGTCGAGAGGGCACGGCCCCGTGTTCAGCATACTGTCTGACTTAAAACAAGATTGCCAGTTCCAATGATTGGGTACGGGGCGTGTTCAGTGGGCACGGCCCGTGCTGAGTTCTGCAGAAGCTGAGAAATTAAGAAAAATCCTAAAAAAAAATGAAAAACAAGAAAAACGATTAGGCCGTTGATTCCTAACTTTCTTAAAATCCTTGTGTCCCCGGCAACGGCGCCAAAAACTTGATGCGTGTGAAGTGTTATATATATTAGGTGTATATTTTAAGCCCCTTTAACACTTATTTTTAGCCAAGTTTTAAATTTATAAAACACGATATTTTACTAACACTAAACACACATATGGGCAAGTGCACCCATCGTGAGCGTAGTATAGTTTTGGCAAGATACCGAGGTCGTCCAACGACACAAGAGCTTTTAGTACCGGTTTATCCTCAACGTCTAATCAAATCAAAAAGTTTAGAAAAATGTTTTAAACAAAGAAAAATAAAAACTAACTAAAAATGCTGAAAAATAAAATAAAAAGAAAAACAGATAGACAAGATGAATCACTTGGTTCCGACTCGTATCTAGTGTAACCTTTGATTATTTCCGCACTTTTGCACTTTTTAAGAGATTATCTTAGTTATTGTAGTAGGCCCCTCTTTTGAAGGTGACGTTACCCTCACCCCAGTAGTTTGAGTCAGCAAGGATACAATCCTAAAAGGGTGGATTATTGGAAGATAATTAATTAAGTTATTAATTCAAATTATGGTAGGCCCCTCTTTTGGAGGTGACGTTACCCTCGACTAAGTAGTCTGAGTCAGCAGGGATACAGTCCTAAATAGCCGGGTTATAGTATTAATAGTAGTTAACTTATGAGGGGATCAAAGAGTTTGGACCCCCGCCATCCAATACCGTTAAGTATTGAAGGAGGTCCTACTAAATTTGACCGAGGTCCATTGCAGGACCTCTAAACGCTGAACAATTGCAAGACCTTTACCAAACTGTTCCCTTCGCCCCCGACCAGGTAGCCAACATACCTCCATATAGACCGTGGAGATATGAATGGTGAAAATCTTTTATTTTATATAGACAGTAAAATAATGCCAAGACACCACGGACAAACGATAAGGAAAGATCACCTTCAACATAAGCAACTAGTTATTAAAGTCATTAATACAAAACCAAGTAAAAAGTGCGAAAAGATTAGAAATAAAAAGTATTACACTAGACACTTTGTCTTCACCAAGTGATGTAAGAGACTTAGGCAAACATGGCCTTGATTGTCAAGATCTCTTACGATCAATCTTGGATCCCCAGACGACTCACACACTCTACGATGGTGGTGGATGATGGTGTTATGGTGGTGGTGGGTGAAGTGTGAGAGAGGTGGTGTGCCAAGGGATGGTTTTAGCTTGAGCCAAGCACTCCTATTTATAGGCTGAACAGAAGCTCGGGCACGGCCCCGTGTCCAGTGGGCACGGCCCCGTGTCCACATCCTTCTCTTTCTTCATTTATTGCAGCTTGTCTTATTAGTTGACCACGCCCCCGTGTCCGCTAAGCACGACCCCGTGTGCAGAAGAATCTTTGTACCATGAAGATTTGCCTGGATTGTGCGAATCTTATAGTTGACCACGGCCCCGTGTCCGCTGAGCACGGCCCCGTGGTGGGCAATAGAAGCTTCTACCACTTTGTCTTTTCTGCTGACACTTGGGCACGCCCCCGTGCTGGCTGAGCACGGGGCGTGTTCAGTCCTCTGTTGCCTTGTTTTGCTTGGGAAGATGTTGTCGTGGGGTCGGGCATGTGACGTCTTGTTCCTTTTCTTGTATTTATGTTAGATTTTGATGTCTTTTTGCTTCTTTTGTTAATTTGAGCTCATTTAATCCTGAAAGTACAAAAGGAAGACAAAAGCACATTTTTTCCAACATTAGTACTAAAAAAGGGTTAGTTTTATGCCACAATTGATGTAATTTATATGTTGCATTTTGCACACATCATACATCAATCATGAGTACGAGTCCATGGAATTGGAGTACGGACCCACGACAAGGTCAAGATCAGACTTCAGCAGCTACATGGTTAAGGAATGTCATGCCTCCACAATCAATAAGTGCAAGTCAATGGGCATTGGTGTCGAATCAAAATCAAAGCATTCAAAATCTATTGCTTAGTGAGAGTGAGACGGGTAGCAACAATCGCCCGCCAAAGTTGAATCACATGAACGACTATCCATCATGGAAGGGTCGTTTCCATACTTACGTTCAAGGGCAAAACACAGAATTATGGACGTGTTTCACCTCTCCATACAATACAACCCTCGAAGAAGCTGGTTCAAGTGTGGCGACATTGGCGAATATGCTTGAAGACGACAAGAAAGCATATGATCTTGAGAAGAAAGCATTTGCTATTCTCACACAAGCACTCCACAAAGATATCTATCATCAATTTGGCTATTGTACCAGCACGAAAGCTTTATGGGATGCATTGGTAGCGAGAGGAGAAGGAAATGCAGCTACTAGAAAGACACGCCATGATTTATTGAAGAAAGAGTTTGAATCATTTCAATTCTTGGAGAATGAAACCCTAAATGATATAACTTCTCGTTTTTATCATTTGATTAGTAAAATGTATTCTTATACTGTTATTGCTACTCAACAGGAAATGGTTGCACGGTTTGCTGATGCTCTACCTCCAAAATGGAGCGCATTCATTGAGCTTCTAAAGCATACGGGCACTTTAGCTACTGTCAATATCTATGAATTTATTCAGAAGTTGGAGCACAAGAATGATGAAGAAATCCGGAAAGCTAAACGAATTCCTGTTCCTCAAAATACTGAAATGTACCTTGCAGGTTTTAACTCTTTAGCTAGTTCCATTTCCAGTTCAGTTCAGCAACCGAAGCTACAGACGGCATTTTTGTCGAATACAAGCTCTTTTCCGTTTCCACAATCAGCCCCACCTCAAGTTTTTGATCCAAGTGCTTATCATCCGCTAGCGCATATGATTGCTCAAGCTCATGCTTTCTCAAAACCTCAATTCGATGCAAGTGCATGGCTACCAACACCCCAACCTCCACCTCAAGTTACCACTACTCAACCACATTTCGATCCAAGTGCTTATCTTCCACAATCTCAACCCCAACCTCAAGCCCAACCACAACAACAACATCAACAACAACAACAACAACAACAAGCACATTATACCAACAATCCTCCACCCCAAAACACCAACACTGTCAGAGTTGATACTTCGAACCTCTCAAAAGTTAGCATTGAAGTAGCAAAGGAGCATATGGAACTCATTAATACAATGGTCAGTGCATACTGCGGATTGGTAGCAGGTCAAATTGGAAACATCAATATGACCAATGAAGATTATCAACAAATCGACCGTGATGAAATGTAGTTGATGGATATAAAGTGGGTGTTTGCAAGTGCAGTTAGAAGGGCAAAGGATTTCATGAGTCGAACGGGAAGAACTTCTTTGGAAAGTAAGAAGGATACGAAGTATGGGTTTGATAAAGATGCGGTTACATGTTTCAATTGTGGCGAAAAGGGTCACATCAAACGTGAGTGCACCCAACCAAGCAAACAGGGCAATCAGAATCCGTTCAGAAATCAGACGAGTACTTCTAATGCCAATCAAGACAATCGTGAACGAAGGATAGTAGCGGTTAACAACAACCAGAACCAGAACCAGTCTGGACCTTCAAACACCAACAGAGCATTAGTTGTTCAAGCTGATGAAGGGTGTAATTGGTCTGTACAATTTGGGGAAGGTGATCAAGAAGGAGGAGGAACAGCTTGTTATGCAAAGATCATCAATCACATCAAGCATGTTCACAAGGAAGAAGTTTCTGAAAGTGACGAAAGTTCGGGTAATATCGGGAGTTCTGATGAAGAAAGTTCTAATTCAGGTGGTCATAATTCTAAATCTGATGTGAAGGAAGAAGCCAGTTCTGATGTTGATGCTTTATTGACTGAAGCAGAGGAGTTGAAGAGTCAGAAATCTGTTCTGATCAAGAAGGCTGCTGTAGCATCTAAAGAAATGGAGAAATTCTTCTCTGAAGATGGATCTTTTTCTTATCAAACTGCCTATGGCAAATGTCTCAGCCTCTACGAGTCAGGTAAAATCTGAAACTCCTGCTCCTAGTGTTTGTAATGTTTGTGCAGATTTGAAGCTTGAATCTGAAAAGGTTCATAGTCATAACCAAAGTTTGGTTATTGAGTTGTCTAAGTGTAAAGAGGCAAATATGGCTTTAGCTAGAAACGAAAAGGATTTTAAATCTGTGATTGAAACCCTAAAGAAAAGTGTTTCCGAGCTAACAAAAACTGTTTTCAATAAGCAAATAGGTATTAACAATTACATTAATATCATCGAAGAAACCAAAAAGGAGCTAGCCATTGCCAAATGCGAACATGATGCAATCAAGCTCAAATTGGAGAGTTATTCTAACTCCCGATATGTGCTCGATCATATCACTGATGCTCAATAACTCAAAGGTAACAGGAAAGGCGTAGGGTATAAGAAGTGTCTGCCCCATTTAAGACATAATTATACTCATATGCCTGATGAAGAAGAAATTCCACGTTTTGAGCCCAGTGTGCCTCTTGATTATGAGGAAGTTACTATTGGCCTAGGGTTCAAATCGGACAGTTCTTCAAGTACATCATCTAAGCAAACAGAAACTTCAACATCTACGAAACAAAGTCCTCCAATCATTGAGGACTATGAGTCGTCTGATGTTGAATCAGAATCAGATATGAGTGATCAAGATAAATCACTTGACAAGATGAAGGGAGTAGAAATTCCAATTGAGAATCATATTCTTTGTGATCCTCCTACTCCTGTTGTTCAACCAGTTGTCAAACAAGTGATAGATCCTGTCAAGAATGACAAGAAATCTGTTTCTGCCGTTAAGAGTAATAACGTGTTGTACACTTTGGTTGGTGATTCTAAAATCTATTCAGATCACGATTTTCCAATTAAAAATGTCAATCCATCTTCGATTGATAAAGTTTTTGAAGATAACACAAACAAGTTTTTGGGAAAGACAATTCCAGGAGTCATTGTAACTCAATGTGACCCAATTCCAAAAGCTGAAATCAGGAAACAATTTGGAAATCAAAAATCACCAACAAAGCAACAACCTATTGCTACTAAGGGTAAACAAGCAGAAAAGCGAGCTCAAAAGCCTAACGTTTCTCAATCTAAATTTGAAACAAAAGGAGCTCGTTATCAAAAGAAAAACAGTAATGTCAAATTTGTAGCATCGAAGGGTACGGATAAAATTGAGACTTTTGAAAACAAATCAAACACCGATTTTGTCCAACAAGTCACGATTTTAAAGTGTAACAGTCAAAACAATTACACTCAACATACAAATGAGTGTGATGAAAAAGCAAGTACCTCTGGTTCTACGGATTCGACATCTATTCGTCGATCAGATTCTCCTAAGTTTGTGGAAAGGAGAACATGTTTTAAGTGTGGGGAGTTTGGACACATCATTAAAAATTGTCCAAACACTCCCAAGGATAAATTTGTTGAGAAAGCACCACCTGAAAAGGTTCACCCTCAACGTCGTCCCGTTTCACCAAAACATGATAAAAGAACTGTTAAGGAACAAGAAACGAAACAACGACGTCAAAACGTCAAAGCTGTTGAAAAGGCTTTAAAATCTAAAGTCAAAACAGTCAACAGGGAACCAAGTTCTTCACAATTTTTAAAACCAGAAGTTTCAGAATCTTTTCATAAAACTATATCTAGTAAAGCAAATCAAACTTGGAAACCTAAGATGGGTGAAAATTCAGGGGGATGTGTTGTGTTACAAAATCATCAGGAAATCGAGATCATCTTTCGTGATGCTCAGGGACGACCCAAGACCACTAAGGCTTGGGTCCCCATCCTCAACTGATCATTGATGATATGTGCAGGGTGTTCCAGGAGGAACTATTAATAGTTATTGGATTGTTGATAGTGGAGAATCTAGGCACATGACAGGCGACTTACGGCTTCTATATGATGTGAGAAATATTAGAGGAGGCTATGTCGCGTTTGCTGGAGACAAAGGCGGATACATCACTGGAGAGGGAATGATCTCCAATGGTGTTGTATGTTTCGATAAGATCAATTATGTTCGACAAATTGATCATAATCTTCTCAGTGTTTCGCAAATCTGCGATAAGAAGTTCACCGTGCATTTTGATGATGCCGGTTGTTATGTGCTGAAACCTGGGTTCAAAATTCCAGAAGAATGGATTCTCTTATTAGCTCCAAGAGTTAATGATCTTTATATTCTTGATATGAGCCAAGCTATTATGACGTCTGCCCAAGTCACATGTTTTGTCTCGAAAGCCACAGAGAAGGAGTCTATATCTTCGCACAGAAGAATGGGGCACATTCACTTAAGAAAAATGAACCATTTGGTGAAAAACAATCTTGTGAATGGTTTGCCTGTGAGAAGTTTTCATCTACAAGATATCTGTGTTTCGTGCCAGAAAGGGAAACAAACGAAGAAGTCTCACCCTCTGAAGAAAATCAACACTGTTAGCATGCCTCTAGAACGTCTTCACATGGACATCTTTGGACCTATGCGACACAAGACAACATTCAAGTATGCTTATTGTTTAGTGGTTACTGATGATTATTCTAGATTTTCTTGGGTAGCGTTTATGGCACACAAGAGTGATACTCCTGGAATCCTCAAGGATCTTCTTACAATGTTGGAAAATCTCTACACGTTGAAAGTTAAGAGGATCAGAAGCGACAATGGAACTGAGTTCAAGAACCGTGTGATGGATGAGTTCTGTACTTCTAAGGGCATTCTTCATGAATACAGTTCTCGATACACTCCACAACAAAACGGTGTCACGAAGAGGAAGAATCGGACGATAATTGAAACTGCAAGAACGATGTTGGTAGAGTCGGAGCTTCCTGTTCAGTTCTGGGGGGAGGCTGTGTCGACTGCTTGCTACACATTAAACCGAGTTCTTACAGTTAAGAGACATGGCAAGACTTGTTTCGAACTTCTATAGAAAAGGAAACCGGATCTTTCTTTTCTATAACCTTTTGGCGGTCCATATGATTGAGCCAGATGGAAAGTTTGGCGCGAAAGCTATCGAGGGTTTCTTCCTTGGATATGCTACTCTGAATTTTCGCGTTTGGAATCTGGCTACCAAAAAGATTAAGCTATGGAGTGAAGTAAGGGTTCAAAGGTATACAAGTTCTGTTAGAGCTCCGGGTGATCCTTGGATGTTCGACTACGATGGGCTATTCGACTCCTTTAATCTGCCAACCTTTGACGAAGAATCTGCAGCTGCTAGAATGTTATTTGATAGTGACAACGCTGCTGGCTCGCCATTGGTTAGACCTGTTATTGTTAACCCCCAAGGTTCTAATTCAGTTAACAACACAGTTCAAAATGAGGTATTTAAAGATGCTACTGAGTACAATGAGTCATCGGAAGATGATGAATATCAAGATGCGACAGAAGGGACTTCGGCTCCAGTTGCTCCTGTTCAGGGTGCTTCTGTTGAAACTCCTCATGTGCAGGATGTTGATACTGCTGAAGGGAATGCATCCACTTCTACGCATATTCCCGGTGTGGAGTTGGTTGTTGATCTTAATATTAACAATTTGGGTATTAATGCTCGTGTTCCTGAAAATCCTGAAATGAGGATTCACGATACCCATCCACAGCAGAATATCATAGGAGATGTCCAACGCGGGGTGCAGACGCGTAATCAGCTGAGAAACAACCAGAATGCTGGTTTGTATTCAGCCATCAAAGAATCTGGTCTTCAAAATGATTGGTCCTTCGCGTGTTACGTTTCACAAGAAGAACCGAAATCTTGGAAAGAAGCCCTAAAGGATAATTCTTGGGTTGAAGCAATGCAAGAGGAACTACAACAGTTCCAGAAACTGGGGGCTTGGAGACTTGTTGAAAAACCCGACAACTACAAGAAAATTGGCACCCGTTGGGTTTACAAGTGCAAAAAGGATGATCGTCGAGTGGTCATTCGCAACAAGGAGAGATTAGTCGTCCAGGGCTTTCGTCAAATTGAAGGCATTGATTATAATGAGGTTTATGCACCAGTTGCTCGTCTGGAGGCTATTCGGATCTTTCTAGCTTATGCTTCTTTTAAAGGATTCAAAGTCTACCAGATGGACGTCAAAAAGCGCATTCTTGCATGGTATTGTTGAAGAAGAGGTGTATGTCGAACAACCTCCAGGTTTTGAAGACCCTATCCATCCCGATCGGGTTTGGTTGCTCAACAAAGCCCTCTACGGGTTACATCAAGCACCGAGGGCTTGGTACGCAACATTATCTACTTATCTGCTGGAAAACGGTTTTCGCCGAGGTCTTATCGACTGTACTCTTTTCATCAAGGAACAGGATGGAGATCTTCTGTTGGTACAGGTATACATTGATGATATCATATTTGGTTCTACTAACGATGCTTTGTGCAGGCAATTTGAACGTGTTATGCAGGAGAAGTTCGAAATGAGCGCAATGGGAGAGATGAATTTCTTTTTGGGCCTACAAGTTCAACAAACTAAGTCTGGGATATTCATCCATCAGACTAAATATGTTGGTGACATCTTGAGCCGATTCCAGATGTCTGAAGCAACGCCCATTGGTACCCCACTTCCGACTAATCATGGGATTACTCCGGACTTGAAGGGTGAAAGTGTCAACTCTTCTTATTATCGCGCTATGATCGGATCTCTCATGTATCTCACAGCATCGAGGCCTGACATCATGTATCCAACTTGCCTGCTTGCAATATATCAAGCCAACCCGAAGGCATCTCATCTGGGAGCTATTAAGAGGATTTTTCGCTATCTGAAGGGTTGCCCGGACACCGGTCTCTGGTAGCCTAAGGATGATAGCTTTGACTTGGTTGCTTTTAGTGATTCAGATTTCGGCGGATGCAAAATAGATGGGAAATCCACAACGACTGGATGTCAATTCTTAGGAAGTCTCCTAGTCACGTGGCAGTGCAAGAAACAAACTTGTGTCGCTACTTCAACTTGTGAAGCGGAATACATTGCTGCATCAAGTTGTTTGATGCGTGGTTAGTGTGTATATATTTTAAGCCCTTTTTACACATTAGTCAAGTTTTAAATTTATAAAACACGATATTTACTAACACCAAACACACATATGGGCAAGTGCACCCATCGTGAGCGTAGTATAGTGTTGGTAAGATACCGAGGTCGTCCAAGGACACAAGAACTTTTAGTACCGGTTTATCCTCAATGTCTAATCAAATCACAAGTTAGAAAAAGGTTTTTAACTAGAAAAATAAAAACTAACTAAAATACTGAAAAATAAAATAAAAGTAAAAACAGATAGACAAGATGAATCACTTGGCTCCGACTCATGTTTAGTGTAACCTTTGATTATTTCCGCACTTTTTCATTTTTAAGAGATTATCTTAGTTATTGTAGTAGGCCCCTCTTTTGAAGGTGACGTTACCCTCAACCCAGTAGTTTGAGTCAGCAAGGATACAATCCTAAAGGGTCGGATTATTGAAAGATAATTAATTAAGTTATTAATGCATATTATGGTAGGCCCCTCTTTTGAAGGTGACGTTACCCTCGGCTAAGTAGTCTGAGTCAGCAGGGATACAGTCCTAAGTAGCCGGGTTAAAGTATTAATAGTAGGTTACATATGAGGGGATCAAAGAGTTTGGACCCCCGCCATCCAATACCGGTGAGTATTGAAGGATGTCCTACTAAATTTGACCCAGGTCCTTGCAGGATCTATACACTGAACAAGGCAAGACTCTTACCAAACCCTTCCCTTAACCCCCGACCAGGTAGCCAACATACCTCCATATAGACCATGGAGATATGAATGGTGAAAATCTTTTATTTTATATAGACAGTAAAATAATGCCAAGACACCACGGACAAACGATAAGGAAGAATCACCTTCAACATAAGAAACTAGTTATTAAAGTCATTAATACATAACCAAGTAAAAAGTGCAAAAAGATTAAAAATAAAAAGTATTACACTAGACACTTGTCTTCACCAAGTGATGTAAGAGACTTAGGCAAACATGGCCTTTGATTGTCAAGAACTCTTATGATCAATCTTGGATCCCGAGACGACTCACACACTCTATGATGGACAATGGATGATGGTGGTGGATGATGGTGTTGTGATGGTGGTGGGTGGTGGGTGAAGTGTGAGAGAGGTGGTGTGCCAAGGGATGGTTTGCAAATGAGCTAAGCACCCCTATTTATAGGCTGAACAGCAGCTCGGGCACGGCCCCGTGTCCGTCCTCTTCTCTTTCTTCATTAATTGCAGTTTGTCTGCATTAGTTGACCACGCCCCCGTGTCCGCTGGGCACGCCCCCGTGTGCAGAAGCATATCTGTACTATCAAGATTTCCCCAGATTCTGCGAATCTTAGAGTTGACCATGGCCCCATGTCCGCTGGGCACGCCCCCGTGGTGGGTGATAGAAGCTTCTATAGCTTTGTCTTTTATGCTGGCACTTGGGCACGCCCCCGTGTTCACTGAGCACGGGGCGTGTTCAGCCTTCTGTTCTCTTGTTTTTGCTTGGGAAGATGCTGTCGGGGGGTCGGGCATGCCACGTTTGTTCCTTTTCTTGTATTCATGTTAGATTTAGCTGACTTTTTGCTTCTTTTGTTAATTTGAGCTCATTTAATCCTGAAAATACAAAAGAAAGACAAAAACACACTTTTTACAACATTAGTACTAAAAAAGGGTTAGTTTTATGCCACAATTGTTGTAATTTATATGTTGCATTTTGTGCACATCAAATACCCCCACACTTGAATCTTTGCTTGTCCTCAAGCAAAACTCTTTATAATGTGGCTTTACACTCTCAAATGGAATGGGTAGAAGAGAAGGTTTTTGGGCTTGTCATAGGGTGTCGGGATTTCCAAGATTCTTTATCAAGTTTTATGTTTATTTATTTACAATCCTATTCGTCATGATTTATTTAAAATATTACATAAGATAAATTACTTATTAGGGCATAACATGCCTTTTTAAAATTCCATTTATATACAAGTTCACATACCTCACGGGGAATCACTCAACACTCGGCCGAAGATGTATTTTAGTGAATCACTCGAGAGCGGCATGGAACTTACTCCTACCATAGGCTTGCCAAGCAATCAATCCTCCTCCTTTTTAACTATATACCTTTGTAAATATCAAGAGGACTTTTGGGTGAAGGGTTAGGCTTGGATTAAAGGTAGGTGGTTGGGTTAGTGGTTAGTAAAAGGGAGAAAGGCGTAAAAGCGTCGGTTTCCGTAAGACTTTTTATTTTTTTTACAATTTTTATTTTGATGAAGCCATTATTCAAACAAAGTTATTTTTGATGAACTTGTTTGTTTATTTCTCTCTTGCTTCATAGTCAACAATTTTTTTTTTTTGAAAAGTCATACGAATAACCGAGCTTGTTACTAAAAACAAAGAGTTAAAAATAAAAAGGTTTTGGTCGGTGAAAGGGTGTTTGTTTTTGGGTTAAGAAATGAAAATGTTTAGGCTCAAAAGGGTTAACTAGGGGGATTTTGGGTAGGTGGTAAAAAAAAGAAAAATTAATGGTGTAGAAATGAAAAAGGGTTAGTCATAATGCCTCCATCATTTACTTACTCGGGTTTAAGTTGGTAAGGACCAGGAATGTATCGTCGTGGCAAGTTCTAGAGTCGTAAGAACCAAGCGGCTATTCACACAAGAAACGAAAAATGAGCATTTAGTTTAAAGATATGTATTTGTATGCTCAATAAAGGCTCAAAACTCACTTTTTGTGGGAATGAGTTTTTTTATGTGATCAAGTATATATAATCAGATTTTAATTAAACTTGTCATGTCGTTTCATAATTTTCTTATGTTGGTTCTTTTTATCACGACCCTATCGGTTGTAAATTTGTAAAAATATAACCTTTTTAGAATTTGAAATTCCCAAGTTAAACCTAGACAAGTAAAAAAAATGAAAAAAATTGAGGTGATTAGCGGTTCCAATAGAGTTTTGTGTAAGGCTTGTGATTAGGACTTGCAAGATTCAAAGTTTTAGCATCCCCCCCCCCCACACTTAAATTACAAATTGTCCTCAATGTGTCCCAAAAAATAAGTTTTTAGGTTGATTGAATGTGTAAAAAGGTGTGAAAAAGCAAAATTTATGTTACTGGCGTCTGGACACGGCCCCGTGGTGTCCAGGCACGGCCCTGTGTTCAGATCGCCAGTAACAAAAGTTTGTAAAAAGAAACAGAAGCCTGGACACGGGGGCGTGTTGGGTGAACACGGCCCGTGTCCAGTTACCTGAACTGGGTATTTTCTGCAGATTGTGCAGCACGGGGCCGTGTTGGGCGGGCACGGCCCGTGCTTAACTTGTTGTAATGAAGAAAATTTTGTCGGATGGCCCTGTTTTCGTGCATGGGGTGCTGGTTCAAGTTTCCCTTGTTATCCTTCACCATCCCGAGTGTGTTTTATTCCTGAAAATTAAAACTAAACTAGAAAACATAAAAATTAATCTAAACTAAACTAAGGATAGTTCCGCGGAATGCCTCCGTGGTGCGCCACGTTTATAAGGGTCCTTGGCTAGACCCAAAGCCTGGTCATATGTTACCCAAGTGGGATGTTTTGCATCCCATGCTACACCGTCGGAGAGCGTCATCCAAGCTTGAGTCTATGACCTTCATGTAGTTGACCGGGTCTTCGTCTTCTACTCTTTTTCCAACTCCAAACTTCACTTCCACGTCCCCAAACTTCAATGTTAGTGTCTCGTCATTCATGTCTACCACTGCTTGGGCTGTGGCTAGAAATGGCCTCCCTAGGATGAGAGGGACTTCGGCGTCTTCTTCCATGTCTAGTATGACAAAGTCGGCTGGGAAGACGAAATTGTCGACTTTGACCAATAGATTTACGACGACACCTTGTGGATATTTGACGGATCTGTCGGCAAGTTGTATGCTCATCTTTGTAGGGCTCGTTTTTTCTAGGCCGAGTCGTTTGAACATTGAGGCAGGCATGAGGTTGATGCTAGCCCCAAGATCGGCTAGTGCATTGCTAATGGGGGATTCCCCAATTGAGCAAGGAATCGTGAAGCTTCCAGGATCAATCTTCTTTTGCGGGATTTTGTTGAGTAGTAAGGCGGAGCATTCTTCGCCTAAGTTAACTAATTGCAATGATTCAATTTTCCTTTTATGAGTGAGGAAGTCCCTCATAAATTTTGAATATTTAGGCATTTGGGTTAGGACTTCGATAAATGGAATATTAACATGCAATTGTTTTAGTAAATTTTCGAACTTTGAGAATTGCTCATCGGTCTTTTGACGAATTAACCGACCGGGGTATGGAACCGGAGGAGTCTTAGTGTGTTATTGGATTGGTGGAGAAGCCTTCTCTGGTTGGGGCATGGGGGAGTTATGATATGGCTGGATTGGCTTCTTTCAGTTGACGGTAATGGAGCATCCTCGGGACCAACGGTTCGGTTTCTCAATGTGATGAGATGTACTTGCACCTTTGGGTTGGTTTCGGTATTGCTTGGTAACGTGCCTTGTGGTCTCTCAGAGAAATTTTGAGCTATTTGATTTAATTGTTTTTCAATGTTTTGAATGCTAGCTTGTTGATTTCTGAAATTCGATTCCAATTGCTGAAATCGATCCGATTTTTTCTTTATGGTGTCGGAGATGAGGCGAGATACAGTATCTTCAAGCCTTTCTCGTCCACCTTGTTGTTGAGAAAAATTTTGTGGTTGTTGAAAGTTAGTTCGTTGGTTACTACTATTGTCGGGATCTCTCCAACCAAGGTTAGGGTGGTTACGCCATCCTTGGTTGTAGGTACCCGTTGGAGGACCCGACGGCCTAGGTCTATTATCAATGTAGTTTACCGTTTCCGTTTGATCGTCTAATTCTTTCACACAACTCCAATTTTCATGTGGCCCACCACACCCCTCACAAGCCATAACCAAGACCGTTTTTGCCATTTCTAACTTTTTGATTATTGAAGAGAGGGCCTCGATTTGGGCTTGTAAAGAAGTGCTTTAATCAACCTTATGGGCGCCCGGGGCAATAGATTTATTGCTTCGGGTGTCACACCCCAACCGATGGCGGAAACATCGGGATGAGACGAACAAATTGCTCAAAACATCATAACACTATGTGACAATATTTAAGTAAATTCGAATTTCATTTCAAGAACTAAATTGTCATACAACATTCAAAATGGAAATACAACATTGTTCAAATTCAAATCAACAAAAGATAATAGACTTAAGGTGTGTATCTAGTCCACCCTAAACTTGTTTCATCATTCATCCATACTCCAATAATCAACCTGCAACATGTATTAAAATAGAGTTTCAATGCAAAGGCAATGAGCGAGTATACAAGTTTGTTTACATAGCATAATAGAATAAAAGGCTCAATCCAACATGATTCATAATATGTGAATTACTAGCATGCAATTTTGGCGTACACTATGATCAAACCCAAGAATCCAATGCATAAAATAACCTAATCCCAATTGACAGCGGGATGGTAAATGTTTAACTTAACAATACCCCAAGTTTAACGGGCGGTGCGTAAATCCTATAGCGCTATAATTGTTAAGGTGGGCTAGCAAAGTTAATGAGCATATACGTTCCAAATCGTTCAAATAGAGCATACAAGAATCATAAGTAAAGCACATTAGTTTCATGTTTGTACAAGGATTGAGTATGTTTAGTTTAGTTTAAAGAAGGTTGCATAATTATACAAGTTGCATCCCAAAGTGTAAAGGGGAAAAAGGGATCGAGTATACTCACGGTGGTTGCAAGCTTTCCTACTTGAAATCCCGCGAGCGAGTTTGGTGGATGAATTAAGTTGGAGCACCTAGTCCTTCTACACAAGGAAACGTAGGTGTGTGAGTTTGGCGTTCAACGGAAGATTATAAATTTGGAGTTTAACATAAAGTATGATATCAAAATAATCATCTTTAACTTATACTCTTATATGACACTACGTAACCACTAGGGTTATATTGTATTTCATGGGTAGAATGCCCATTAGAATCGTACTTGGAGTGTTAAGTCTTAGATGGTATTCTACTACCTTAACATATAAACACAAGTTTAATATTAAAGGTTCGAATGAGTGTATATATATATTTAGGTTAAGTATTACATATTATTAGGTCCAATAATTCAAGTAGGAGGTAGAAGGTTAAGACTTTCATTTAGGCACCTCGAGTTATTCATGGATGTCATGTATGGGGTAGGAAGACAAGCTTCCATTTAGGAACCCCTTGAATGTTCACCACTTCTCTTGATGTAAAAACAACCAAGGAGGGTCACGAACTAGGATTAGTATAATATAAACAATCTAACTAAGAGAAATCATCAAATCATGTGAGGATTGTATGTTTGGAACAACCCAAGTTGTTCCATAATCACTCTACATCAAGAACTAGCTCGAACATGACTTGTGGGTCAAAACACCCTAACAAAACAGAAAGTTTATGAGGTTTAATCCTCTGATTTAAAGTGTCTCAACCATGTTTTTAAGCTTAACCAACCATAAGAGAGGTTGTAAGCATTAGGACATTGGTGTGAGATGTGATAGACACAAGTTGGATGAAGTTTAAACAAGTTTGAAAGAGTATGTAACAAAACAGAAAGTTCTTGGACCATTTCAGGGCAATTCCAGGTCTGATTTCTCCAAGGAGAAACCAAGGAATCAAACCCCATGATTATCCAAGCAAGTAGGAAGAAGAATCAAGTAATTTCATTAAGAAATGAGCAAGTTATGCTCACTTTAGTGCAAGAGTATGAATCTGCCCGAATTCTGAATTTGCAAGTGATTTGAGAGTGAATTTGGAGAAGATTTGAGGTTGTGAAAGTGTAGAAATGCTTGGAGAAGGGTGGTATTTATAGTGGAAGAGGTTGGGTATGATTGGAGGTGTTTAGAGGTGGATTAGAGGTGATTGGGTGAGGTTAGATGTTGGGATTTCGTGCATTTTCGCGAAGAAACACAATCTGTCCCGCCCAGATACCCTTGTGCATCGTAAGGGTTTTTTGTTGCGGTGCGCAAGCCATGGTCAGAAGCAAGAAATCTTTTATTTTAATGATTTAAAACTTGTAACTTATCCCAATGATATAGTTTACGTGTTTTATGACGTTTTTAGGGTATTTTAGCATATAAGACATGTATCAAGTGTACCTCAAGCATCAAAAGAATAACATTAAGTATAGGACTCGTATGTAATAGCGGTATCAAGTATGAATGTTGCGTACTTAAGAATTCAACGTATGTTTGTAAGTATCACGAGTAAGTATCAAGTTGTTTCACCATTAAATGTGTACAACGTATGAAGCATGTATAACACGTATTTAAAGAAATGCAAGTTTTCATTCATGATTCAAGTCTCGAGTTTACAACGATTACCAAGAAGGAACGATTACAAGAGCACAAGGTTTTCAAAAATAGAAACACGAACAAAACTTTCTATAAATGGAAAATACAAAAGAGCCAGGCGTTACAGTCTCCCCTCCTTTAGGAAATTTCGTCCCGAAATTTAGGAAGACGTAGGGAAAAGATAGGGATACTTCGTCGTTCGAGAAAACATGGATGTTGAGTGCGAGAAGACAATAATGGAAAGTAAAATTCTATGGTGATGAACTTGCCATCAAAATTTTTGACCGGAAATGACATAAATTCAATTTTAACAACACAAGGTTTTACGCGAATAGGGGTAATAAGGTTGCTAATGAGAAAGCGTATCCTCACTGTCTTCATCGTCATATTGGGCTTGCTGTCGTTCTTGATTCCATAGAGGACATTGTGGGCGAAGATGAGTAGTTTCTCCACACTTGTAGCAAGCGCGTACTTTGTTGACTGACTCTGTGTGTTGAAACTTTCGTTTCCTGCCTTCGCCACCACTTGCTTGGGCTTCATGGTCAGTTGTAATCTGATTGGCTATCTTGGTAGCGACCTGTTTATCGCGAATGCGATTGTTGTTTAGGGAAGCAGCGAGGCGGTAAACAGCTTCAATATTATCGAGTTTGGCTGCCTCGATGGTATCACGCATAGCAGAGGGTAACCCATTGATGTACTTCCTTATCTTGAGGTCGGTGGTCATAACGAGGTGAGGAACAATGAAGCTAAGTTGTTTGAAACGGGTGGTATAAGCTAGGTTCTCATCTCCCACTTGCTTGAGTGCCCAAAATTCTTCCTCCAACTTTTGTTGCTCATGCGGAGGACAAAACTCATCCATCATCAGGGCCTTTACTTCCTCCCATGCCAACGCATATGCCAGTTCGTTCGAACGAATGTTCCTCTCGTTCGTCCACCATTCGAGAGCTCGGGCTTGGAATACCCCAGTCGCACTACGCGTTTTGAGCTCATTAGGGCAATCGATGTTGATGAACGTGACCTCTATGCTATCGAACCACTCGAGCATGGCGGTCACCCCATCATTGCCAGTGAATGGTTTGGGATTGCACGCTGAAAAGTGCTTGAAATTGAACGAAACGGGCTTGCGTGTTTCGACCTTAGAGTCGACGGAGGAGTTCGGAGTTTCAGAAGCTCGGATTTCGGAAATGACCTTTGGAACGACGCGCAAATTGATCGGCCATGAAAGCCATCATTTTCTTCGTAGCACGGGACTTTGACTTCTTAGACGAGTTGGAGTGACGAGAAGACATCTAAGATTCAAAAGAACGAATAGGTGAGACTTGATCATAATGTTTGTTTAAGAAAAATTCGTTTGCATAAGTTGATTCATATAGCATAAAGTGTCACATAGCATAAAAGTTTTAATTTGATTCACATAACATAAAGAGTGTAGATGTCACATATAGCATAGTCACGAGTCCAACATAGCATAACATGGATAAATGAAAGCATGGTAAATTTAGTTTGTTCACGAAGGATTATTGTTGTTTGTGATTGCGATAACGTGCGAAATGATTAAAACGACATTTTGAAATGAACGAACGTTCAAGTATAAAATCACATATAAATTGAGATACATAAAAGAGAGGCTCAACAAAACATTGGATTGTTTCGGGTAGAGAAACGTCGACTATTCCAAAGTGGGTCGAAAGTTCTTTCGAATTAGAGAAAACGTGCTTTGGCCTATAGGTAAGATACTCTCGTCGAGAAGCGATTAACGGTATCTTACCCATCCGGTTACTACACATCTCTAATTGATTGAAACAATCGGGACTTTGGCGAGATTGAAAATCGAGGAATGGGACTTAATCGACGAGATGCGGGTTTCACCCCTAGCTTGACGATTTCGTACCCTAAATGTGGTTGGTACTTGTCGGGTCAAAATAAAATTTCGACACTATGACAAGGGTCCACTAGAGTTGAAATGGAAATTACCATTAAGTTGTGGATTTCACTCCTAGCTTAATGGTGAAATTTCGTGCAAAAAGAAATAGTTTAAGGTAGAATGAGAGTCGTTTACCAAATTGTGGGTTTCACGCCTATTTTGGTAAAGTTGTCTCGTTTGTGTTACAAGAGTATACAAATAAACATAAGTGTATTCATGTTAACCTTAGGAAAGGCATATAATTTAATCAACAAGAAGTGTAGCTAGGAAGCATGCATGGTAGAGTACAAAAGTTTTAAACAACACATAAGAGGCAAAATTCCTAGAACTATAGATTAGGGCAAAAGCATGGCAATTTTCCTAACTACCTATAGTTATAGCTCTGATACCAATCTGTCACACCCCAACCGATGGCGGAAACATCGGGATGAGATGAACAAATTGCTCAAAACATCATAACACTATGTGACAATATTTAAGTAAATTCGAATTTCATTTCAAGAACTAAATTGTCATACAACATTCAAAATGGAAATACAACATTGTTCAAATTCAAATCAACAAAAGATAATAGACTTAAGGTGTGTATCTAGTCCACCCTAAACTTGTTTCATCATTCATCCATACTCCAATAATCAACCTGCAACATGTATTAAAATAGAGTTTCAATGCAAAGGCAATGAGCGAGTATAAAAGTTTGTTTACATAGCATAATAGAATAAAAGGCTCAATCCAACATGATTCATAATATGTGAATTACTAGCATGCAATTTTGGCGTACACTATGATAAACCCAAGAATCCAACGCATAAAATAACCTAATCCCAATTGATAGCGGGATGGTAAATGTTTAACTTAACAAAACCCCAAGTTTAACGGGCGGTGCGTAAATCCTATAGCGCTATAATTGTTAAGGTGGGCTAGCAAAGTTAATGAGCATATACGTTCCAAATCGTTCAAATAGAGCATACAAGAATCATAAGTAAAGCACATTAGTTTCATGTTTGTACAAGGATTGAGTATGTTTAGTTTAGTTTAAAGAAGGTTGCATAATTATACATGTTGCATCCCAAAGTGTAAAGGAGAAAAAGGGATCGAGTATACTCACGGTGGTTGCAAGCTTTCCTACTTGAAATCCCGCGAGCGAGTTTGGTGGATGAATTAAGTTGGAGCACCTAGTCCTTCTACACAAGGAAACGTAGGTGTGTGAGTTTGGCGTTCAACGGAAGATTATAAATTTGGAGTTTAACATAAAGTATGATATCAAAATAATCATCTTTAACTTATACTCTTATATGACACTACGTAACCACTAGGGTTATATTGTATTTCATGGGTAGAATGCCCATTAGAATCATACTTGGAGTGTTAAGTCTTAGATGGTATTCTACTACCTTAACATATAAACACAAGTTTAATATTAAAGGTTTGAATGAGTGTATATATATATTTAGGTTAAGTATTACATATTATTAGGTCCAATAATTCAAGTAGGAGGTAGAAGGTTAAGACCTTCATTTAGGCACCTCGAGTTATTCATGGATGTCATGTATGGGGTAGGAAGACAAGCTTCCATTTAGGAACCTCTTGAATGTTCACCACTTCTCTTGATGTAAAAACAACCAAGGAGGGTCACGAACTAGGATTAGTATAATATAAACAATCTAACTAAGAGAAATCATCAAATCATGTGAGGATTGTATGTTTGGAACAACCCAAGTTGTTCCATAATCACTCTACATCAAGAACTAGCTCGAACATGACTTGTGGGTCAAAACACCCTAACAAAACAGAAAGTTTATGAGGTTTAATCCTCTGATTTAAAGTATGTCAACCATGTTTTTAAGCTTAACCAACCATAAGAGAGGTTGTAAGCATTAGGACATTGGTGTGAGATGTGTTAGACACAAGTTGGATGAAGTTTAAACAAGTTTGAAAGAGTATGTAACAAAACAGAATGTTCTTGGACCATTTCAGGGCAATTCCAGGTCTGATTTCTCCAAGGAGAAACCAAGGAATCAAACCCCATGATTATCCAAGCAAGTAGGAAGAAGAATCAAGTAATTTCGTTAAGAAATGAGCAAGTTATGCTCACTTTAGTGCAAGAGTATGAATCTGCCCGAATTCTGAATTTGCAAGTGATTTGAGAGTGAATTTGGAGAAGATTTGAGGTTGTGAAAGTGTAGAAATGCTTGGAGAAGGGTTGTATTTATAGTGGAAGAGGTTGGGTATGATTGGAGGTGTTTAGAGGTGGATTAGAGGTGATTGGGTGAGGTTAGATGTTGGGATTTCGTGCATTTTCGCGAAGAAACACAATCTGTCCCGCCCAGATACCCTTGCGCACCGTAAGGGTTTTTTGTTGCGGTGCGCAAGCCATGGTCAGAAGCAAGAAATCTTTTATTTTAATGATTTAAAACTTGTAACTTGTCCCAATGATATAGTTTACGTGTTTTATGACCTTTTTAGGGTATTTTAGCATATAAGACATGTATCAAGTGTACCTCAAGCATCAAAAGAATAACATTAAGTATAGGACTCGTATGTAATCGCGGTATCAAGTATGAATGTTGCATATTTAGGAATTCAACGTATGTTTGTAAGTATCACGAGTAAGTATCAAGTTGTTTCACCATTAAATGTGTACAACGTATGAAGCATGTATAACACGTATTTAAAGAAATGCAAGTTTTCATTCATGATTCAAGTCTCGAGTTTACAACGATTACCAAGAAGGAACGATTACAAGAGCACAAGGTTTTCAAAAATAGAAATACGAACAAAACTTTCTATAAATGGAAAATACAAAAGAGCCGGGCGTTACATCGGGGAGTGTGCCACTGAAAATTGGTCTGAGCAATTTCCTCAATTTGATTATATATTTCATTTGGGCGACGATTACCTAGAAGTCCCCCGGAGCTAGAATCAAGTGTTTGTCTTGTGTATGGCAGCAACCCATTGTAGAAAGTGGATACTTGTTGCCATACCGCAAGACCGTGATGAGGACACTTTCTTAGTAGCTCTTTGAACCTTTCCCAAGTTTCATATAAGGATTCCCCATCCTCTTGTGAATATGTATTAATTTCAGTCATTAATTTAGCCATTTTAGCAGGAGGGAAATACTTATATAGAAACTTTTGGGCTAGTTCATCCCAGGTGTTTACCGAACCAACTGGGAGGGTGTTAAGCCAAGCCTTAGCTCGGTCTTTTAGTGAGAATGGGAACATACGAAGGCGGATGGCGTCGTTTGATGCTCCATTGATCTGAAAGGTATCACATATTTCTAAGAAATTAGTAATATGTAGATGAGGATCCTCGTCCACAAGCCCATGGAAGGTTGCGGAGTTTTGAAGCATTTGTATCAAATGTGGCCGAAGTTCGAAGTTGTTGGCTTCGACATTCGGTGCATTGATAGTGGCGCCGAGATTACCTACGGTGGGTCGTAGGTAATCCATGAGGGTACGTTGGTCCGCCATTGGAAGTGGGTCCCCCGAAACTTTCTCTTGGTTTTTAGCTTTAAGTCTTTTTCTGAGAAAGCGTTCGGGTTCTTCTATAGGTTCTTTTATGTCTCTACTACAACTAGAGCTCATACACTACGTAGAAAGTTCAAATGTGGCGCCTGGGTTCCTAGTCCTACAATAAAAACAGAAAAGAACGTTGGTCAGAAGGTTCACCACGGCCCCGTGCTCAGCTGAACACGGCCCGTGGTCGGAGATACAGTGATTGTTTTCCGGATCCCTGTTACTGGGGAGTTGGACACGGCCCCGTGTTGCACCGACACGGCCCCGTGCTCAACTCTCTATAACTCGGAAAAGAAAAACTGCCAGTGACAATGCTGGGCACGGCCCGTGTCCGACCAGGCAAGGCCCGTGCTGAGCTCTACAGAAACTGAAAAATTAAGAAAAATCTAAAAAAAACAGAAAAATTAGAAAAAAACGAATAGGCCGTTGATTCCTAACTTTCTTAAAATCCTTGTGTCCCCGGCAACGGCGCCAAAAACTTGATGCGTGGTTAGTGTGTATATATTTTAAGCCCTTTTTACACGTTAGTCAAGTTTTAAATTTATAAAACACGATATTTACTAACACCAAACACACATATGGGTAAGTGTACCCATCGTGAGCGTAGTATAGTGTTGGTAAGATACTGAGGTCGTCCAAGGACACAAGAGCTTTTAGTACCGGTTTATCCTCAACGTCTAATCAAATCACAAGTTAGAAAAAGGTTTTTAACTAGAAAAATAAAAACTAACTAAAATGCTGAAAAATAAAATAAAAGTAAAAACCGATAGACAAGATGAATCACTTGGCTCCGACTCATGTTTAGTGTAACCTTTGATTATTTCCGCACTTTTTCATTTTTTGAAGGCCCCTCTTTTGAAGATGACGTTACCCTCAACCCAGTAGTTTGAGGCAGCAAGCATACAATCCTAAAGGGTCGGATTATTGAAAGATAATTAATTAAGTTATTAATGCATATTATGGTAGGCCCCTCTTTTGAAGGTGACGTTACCCTCGGCTAAGTAGTCTAAGTCAGCAGGGATACAGTCCTAAGTAGCCGGGCTAAAGTATTAATAGTAGCTTACATATGAGGGGATCAAAGAGTTTGGACCCCCGCCATCCAATACCGGTGAGTATTGAAGGATCTCCTACAAAATTTGACCCGGGTCCTTGCAGGATCTATACACTGAACAAGGCAAGACTCTCACCAAACCGTTCCCTTAACCCCCGACCAGGTAGCCAACATACCTCCATATAGACCGTGGAGATATGAATGGTGAAAATCTTTTATTTTATATAGACAGTAAAATAATGCCAAGACACCACGGACAAACGATAAGGAAGAATCACATTCAACATAAGAAACTAGTTATTAAAGTCATTAATACATAACCAAGTAAAAAGTGCGAAAAGATTAAAAATAAAAAGTATTACACTAGACACTTGTCTTCACCAAGTGATGTAAGAGACTTAGGCAAACATGGCCTTTGATTGTCAAGAACTCTTACGATCAATCTTGGATCCCGAGATGACTCACACACTCTATGATGGACAATGGATGATGGTGGTGGATGATGGTGTTGTGATGGTGGTGGGTGGTGGGTGAAGTGTGAGAGAGGTGGTGTGCCAAGGGATGGTTTGCAAATGAGCCAAGCACCCCTATTTATAGGCTGAACAGCAGCTCGGGCACGGCCACGTGTCCATTGGGCACAGCCCTGTGTCCATCCTCTTCTCTTTCTTCATTAATTGCAGTTTGTCTGCATTAGTTGACCACGCCCCCGTGTCCGCTGGGCACGCCCCCGTGTGCAGAAGCATGTCTGTACTATCAAGATTTCCCTAGATTCTGCAAATCTTAGAGTTGACCACGGCCCCGTGTCCGCTGGGCACGACCCCGTGGTGGGTGATAGAATCTTCTATAGCTCTTCTTTTATGCTGGCACTTGGGCACGCCCCCGTGTTCATTGAGCACGGGGCGTGTTCAGCCTTCTGTTCTCTTGTTTTTGCTTGGGAAGATGATGTCGGGGGGTCAGGCATGCCACGTTTGTTCATTTTCTTGTATTCATGTTAGATTTAGCTGCCTTTTTTGCTTCTTTTGTTAATTTGAGCTCATTTAATCCTGAAAATACAAAAGGAAGACAAAAACACACTTTTTCAACATTAGTACTAAAAAATGGTTAGTTTTATGCCACAATTGATGTAATTTATATGTTGCATTTTGTGCACATCATTGTTGCTCTCAAGTACTATGGATTCAGCAACAAATGCGCGACTACAGTTTTGAATTCCTATCTACCTCTATTTTTGTTGATAATTCTGCTGCTCTATCTATCACTAGAAATCATGTCCAACATTCCAAGACCAAACACATCGAAATTAAGTATCACTTCATACGTGATTGTTTTGACAAAAGACTTATCGATGTTGTTAAAATCCATACTGATGAACAGCGTGTTGACCTCTTTACAAAAGCTTTTGACAAATCTCGTTTTGACTATCTTTTGTTGGTCAATGGTATTAAGGTGAAACAAGAGTAAACTTCTTTCGGCTGATCGTTTTTGTAAATATTTTCCTTAAGCGTCAAAAATCCAAAAAGATTTTCAGTTTACTTATCTTTTCGCATTTTAGGGGGATAAATTTCAGAAAATATAAAAACATATAAAAAATTGTTAGTGCATTTATGTCTATCGCCTCCGTCATCTCAAACCGTAGCAGAAACTGTTAAATTCTAGGCTTTATGTTGTAATAGTTAGAAATATCTAGAAAAGGGCAAGGTGGCAATAGTGTAAATAAGAGGAAAGCTCTTATAAGCCTTGGCCTATAAATAGATGAGGTAGGGTTAGAATTAAAGACTTTTGACACTTTTGCTCATTTGCTACATTTGAGAGCTCTAGTTCTTGAGAGAGAAACTAGAGAGAGAAAGTGTCTAGGTGATTCACGGTTCCTGTAACGATTTCAGATCTTTGAATAGAATCACATTCATTGTACGTCTCGTGTGTTTCGGTCTTGCTCGTGCACGGATTCCGCACGTCGTACGAGTCGGTTCGCAATCGTTCGGAGTCAAACCGGTCCTCACAAGTGGTATCAGAGCGGGAGTTCGATTGCTCAGATCATTCACACGATTTCGCACTTGAATTCAGCAGATTCAGAGCCTAAATCATCCAGATTTGTCAAAATTCTCATATTTTCTTGTTCTTCACGTTTTTATCTGATTTTTGTTGATTTGAACAGGTTTTTACGGTCGAAAATGGCTGAATTTTGGATATGTTGAGCGAATCTACCTGATCTACAAGCATACAAAATTTCAGTTCGAAATTCAAAGCCAGTTAGGAGAAATCGAGAATTTTGTGGTTCGAAAAATGTTAAAAGTTGCTGCTGTTGTTCTTGATGTTCTCCGCGCGGATAGCAATCCGTGCGGATGACCATACGCGTTGACTGATTGTTGACCTATCCGTACGCATGAGTTGCACGCACGGATGACATAATACGTATTGACTTTGTTGTTGACTCTGTCATACGCACGGATAGCCTCATTTCCCATACGCACGGTTGGCAATCCGTGTCACTTGGTCAAAGTCATTTAATCGATTGTCAGTCAACATTATCAGCATTTCATGTGAAACATTAAATTCATTCGGTGTGCATGTGATTGTCTGTTGTCATCAGGTATCACCTTCATTAATAACAACATCACGTGACAGTCTTTATTGCTTTATCATAATAACCGGCCATCATTAAATGAGTACATGTGATTTGTCAGTCTGCTAGAGTTGTGAATTTGTGCATTCAGTGTCTTCACGTGAACTTGTGCATTCGGTGATTATTACATGTGATTGTTTTAGAATTTTAAAGTCTAGTGCATGTGATATTATTTGTTTGGTCGAATAAGAGTTGTGTCACACGTGCGGTTGGTATTACACACGGATAGCATAAGCCATACGCACGGATTGAGTCATACGTACGTACGAGCCATACGCACGTACGAGCCATACGCGCGGATAGCCATACGCGCGGATAGCCCACCCGTACGCATCACCACCCGTGCGGATAACATCATCCGGATCCTCATCCGCACGCACAACAATCCGTGTTGACTTTTATTTGACCATACGGACGGATAACTTGTACGCACGTATTAGCTTTTCTCATCACAGCAATCCGTGTCATAGCACATTACTTTTTCTGGCCATTTAAGTCAACAAAGTATTTTGCCATAAATTGCTTGCATGTGAATTCTCTGTGCATTCTTAGTTTGGTCAAATAGGATCATGATTTGAGTTTCTTTGTCGGCCACTTAATTGTTTATTGATATCAAGATTATCACGTGAAGGATTATTGGCATCTTGCATATGAAAGGGCATTAATTGTTGGTATCGTGTCAACCGTTCAAACAAGGTTTGTCGTTTAGTAAAGTGATTTGTGTCAAAGGTTTGTCAACCGCACGGATCCCCACCCATACGCATCAACTTCATACGCACGGATTCCCACCCGTACGTATCACCACCCGTGCGTACAACATCTCACGGATCCCCATCCGAGCGTATCACCATCCGGATATCCATCCGAACGGACCTTCATCCAAATAGCAGTCTCACTCGAACGGACAAGCGTTGTCACGCGATTATTTTCACTATTGACTTGTGTTGACTCACTTGATCGAATACCCGTCCGATTCAAGTTGTTTGATATTGATTAAACTCACTGTGTTTGTTCGTGTTTCAGGTGATTCAAGATGGCTAAAATGTTTGATGAACAGGAAAACGAGAATCTTAAAAATTTAAACGTTTGGACTTCTGGATCTTGGATTGATAAGAAAAATAAGAAGGATGTTTGGATTAAAAGATTCGAAAATTTCTTGTGCATGAAAAATGAATCTTTGGAACAATTGGACAAACGGTTTGATGAGTTGATTGATAAGTTCGATAGATATGAGATAGGGGTTTCAAATGCTGAAAAAATTTCAAAATTTGCTGATGCATTACCTTTTGAATGGGATGAATTTTTAAGTGAACTAAAAAGGGATGCTAGTTTCTCAAAGCTTCATTATAGAGAATTCATCAATAAAATTAGATCACATGAGTTTGATAAAGAAACAAGAAAAGTAGAGTTGATGAATGAAATGAAAAGGGACTTAGAAAAGATAAATTTGGATGTAATCATTGAAATGAGAAAAAGATTTTCTGTATGTCTTGCTGCAAAAAATGTCATGAAATATGATATTAAGAGAGGTTGTTTTATTGATGAATATGCAAATCCTCTTGATTTTGTTAAAATCTTTTGTGCAGGAACTTTCAGGATGGAATCAAAGAAAGAAGATGATACAGGAAAGATGAATGAAAAATGCTCAAACTGTGATAAACTTGGAGCAGACAATGCCAAATTCTTGGAAGATGCGGAGAATTTGACATTGGAAAACAAAACTTTGAAAGCTGAGAAGAAAACAGTTGATGAACAGATTCTGGAGTTGCACTTGAACTGTGAAAAACTGAGATCTGAAAATGACAAACTTTTGAAGAATGTTGAGAGTTTGTCATCAGAAAATAAAAATCTTAAAAAATTAGAAAATGATTTCAAAAGTCAAATAAAGATTTTAGAAGATGGGAGATATATTTTTGGTAAAAATAATCTCGAAAAACAAGAAACAATAAATTCTCATCTTGAGAATATCATTCGACTTGAAAAAGAAGCCGAAGGTAATAGAAAGAAAATTGCTGATTTAGAAAACAAATTGAAAAGTTTTGTGACTTCCGCACCATATGTGTGTCCAAAACCGATCAATTCTGTTCCAATAAGTGACAATGTCACAAATTTTGACAAAGTCAAAATTGAAGATTGTGATGAAATATCTGATGATGAAAAAGAAAAGAAAAGAAAAATATTTTTAGATTTACAAGAAAAATTTAAAAGTACTGTTTTGCAATCTACTGAAACAGGTGAATGTTCTAAACAAAAACCTGTTAAGAAGATTGTAGAACAGAAACAAAAAGATAAAAATTTGAAAAATCCTAAAATTGAAAATAAAAGCTCATCAGTTAAGTCATCCAATCATTATGAAAAACCACAAAAATTTAAAAATCAAAACTCACAAAAAGTTGGTAATAAGTGGTGCAGGTTTGACCACAGTGCTCAAAAGACAAATACAGCATTAAAGAAGAGTGATGATTACCGCAAAGCCAGACAGTGTTATGATCTAAGCATATGGAGTGAAAGTGGTAAATGGTACGATAACAGAGTGTGCTACACCTGTGGTGTGAGAGGACACATTGCCGTTAACTGCCAGAATTGGAGTTATGAGACAAGAAGATGCTATAATTGTCAAATCAGAGGTCATATTGCCAGAGATTGCCCAAAGAGATCGATGGGGAGATCAAGGGTTGAATCTCAGAGAACGATAAAGAAACCAGTCACTGTCAAGCCCAAAGAACAGAAAGTGGAAAATAAGAAAGTAAAGCTTTCACAGGGGCAGAGAGACAGACTGAGGAAGAAGAGGAAGAAGGCGAGGGAGTATTTGGAGAAGATTTTGTCTTCGGGTTCACCGGTTGGTTCGAATAAGAGTTCTGATGAATCGATTCACTCGACGGCAAAGTCAAGCAAATCGAATTCTTCAGAAACAAATCTGAGGACAGAAAAGAAGAAAAAGAAGAAAGTTATTGGCGATGAATCTGACTCATCCAAGTCAGACAAGCCAAGTTCGGGCAATGAATCTGATTCCATAAATTCAGAGGAGCCACAAGTTGAGGTAAAAAAGGAAGAGACAGTTCCTTTAATGAATGATGAGAACTTTCCACCATTACGAACCGCAAACCTAAAATCAAAAGGTGTTGATGCTGGAAAAATGTTTAATATCAATGTTAAACATATTTTTAGCAAGATGGCTAATGGAAGGGTAAAAGGGGCAAAAGAATTTTATGAAGAAAAGAGAAATGTTCAAAACACACCCAAGACTGGTCAGGCTTGGGTACATAAATCTGTTGGTTGAATTCCTGACTTGCCGGAGCTTCCAGGTTGGTAAGTGTGAAGCAGGTATCGGCATCATTCTTGAGAAATTCACAGGATGGTAACTGTGATATTTCGTCTTACAAGTGGTTAATCAAGGACATTAAGTTGTACTTGATTTTCTACAAGTGATAGTGGTGTTTGACCTAATAATGTTAAATTTTCAAAACGGTTAAAAGAGAACAAGGTGATGAGATGACCCCGAACCCACAAGTGATGGGTAAACAAACTAATTTTTTTTCCGGAAAAACCATTCTGATTAACACAAACTTAAGTGTTTTGAAATCATTATGGGAAAATAGTTTGTTGTAAGGGGGAGTTTTGATTGAATATGCCGAAACCCTCACGGCTGAACAAACATGATTACTTTCACAAGATTGAAAAAACGGTTTTCAAACTGTCGAAAATCAATGGGTTGTAAATCATGGGGGTACATTATTTTCTGCA
Organism: Helianthus tuberosus; assembly: GCA_030545235.1. Lineage (NCBI taxonomy): Eukaryota > Viridiplantae > Streptophyta > Magnoliopsida > Asterales > Asteraceae > Helianthus > Helianthus tuberosus. Next base: position 119,247,133 of record CM060433.1, on the reverse strand, counting down.
AATCAGTGCATGAAAAGCAGAAAATGGATGGTGAGACAAAGCTATCAGTATCGGTTTGTCAAATTTTCTTTAAATGGTTTTGAATTTTAGGGGGAGTAAGAAATTGTCAGAAAATCCAAAAACATTATAAAATTTGAAAAAGCCAAAAACATGATAAAATTCAAAATTGAGTTTTTGTGTAAAAAGAGGAAATGATAGTACATCAGTAGACAGTTACAGTATGCTAAAGAAATGTATTGATTATATAGCGTTAAACAGTCTCACTGATGATATGCCGATAGGTTTTTATACATTTAGTAAACTTTTTCGGGATATAAACCTAAATTCAAACTTGCTTATTTCGTGGGGAACACTACTTGGATATATAGGTAACCCCTGAAATCTCGTTTGAAGGACCCCTCTTTCTGAGATACTAGGTCTTTATGCTTAGTGATATCTGGGGTATTATCCCGGGACTTCTGAGTTTGCGGAAGCAATGGCCTAGTCCCCGGAGAATACTTTCCGCATTGCTTGAAACATAGCACAGCCCTCAGCTAAAAATGATGAAACATTGAAAAATGCTATTCATGGCTGTTGTAACAAAAAGATCCTCTAAAGGGGACACACCAAAAAGTCGAGCCGTCATCTCTCTGCTGAACGAAAGTTCTGACCTGAGCTCTCACGGTTTCGTACTATAATTTATTCCCCTTACAGATATCATCTAGGTATACTCACCTGTAAGACTGAATATTGGGATCTGGATACGGGAGTATATTCAAGAGGTGGGACACATGAATAGGTTTAAGTTCTTAAAACACCTAATTCGTATCCTGAATCAGTTGAACTTTGTATGAAAATTTAAGTGGATCAGTATATCGACAATCTAAGTGAATTGTTTAATTCTTAAAGTGTTTTAAAGCTCAACGATACTTGTGACTTGTCATAAACTGATATGATCCTCTGATGCAAACTCAAACAAAAATATTGTCTGTAAATATGTTTGTAAATATCTCTTTACTGCTTTATATTTTCAGAAAAATACTAAAAGATTTTTTATTCTGCTTTATTTTTGACAACCGATGTCTGGGAAGCTGAGTTTCAAAATCTGAGTATGCTAATTGTGTTTCTGAAAATAAAACAAGTTCATTAATTTGAAACTTGAAGTTTTTAAAAATCAAAAATCAAAAACAGTTTGTGATATCTCCAAGGTCATTAATTTGGACTTGGATGATTAACTGTGAGGGATTTGGATGCTTATATTGTTAAAATCTGTAAAAGAGCTAGTTTCCGATCCGGTTCGTTGAAACTGCCAAATCTTTGAAGATTGTTGATAGAGGGAGAGTATCAAGTAATCCTGGATATATTTCATATTATTATATCTTAGTCCCAGGATCTTGATTTAGAAAGTTTGATGGAGCCAGGTTACGATACCTGGAAATCTAAAAACGTTTTACTTATAAACGTATGAGTATTGCAGATGTTGTACCAGACTACGATCCCGACAGCTGAGTCTAAGGGGGAGTCTGAAGATGAGCTCAACGCAAAAGGAAGCGTGCATTCAAGGACCCAGGAACTATTCTGGAGGAGCTTGTAACCGGAAAGCCAGGTGTCGATCCCAAAGCACGGAAGCTTGACGAAAGGGGGAGCCTGAAGAGTTTACCGAAAGGGGGAGCTGAAGCTGAGTACAGATCCACCGGGATTCTGTTCGAGCAAGAGGGAGTCTAGGTTTTTAAAGTCGTAAACCCTTCAAGAAGACTCAGAGAGAGAGAGAGAGAAAGATCAGAAGCTACGAGTCTGAATGTTTGAGATTGACTGCGGCAATATCCAAGGGGGAGTCTGTTAGTGCATTTATGTCTATCGCCTCCGTCATCTCAAACCGTAGAAGAAACTGTTAAATTCTAGGCTTTATGTTGTAATAGTTAGAAATATCTAGAAAAGGGCAAGGTGGCAATAGTGTAAATAAGAGGAAAGATCTTATAAGCCTTGGCCTATAAATAGATGAGGTAGGGTTAGAATTAAAGACTTTTGACACTTTTGCTCATTTGCTACATTTGAGAGCTCTAGTTCTTGAGAGAGAAACTAGAGAGAGAAAGTGTCTAGGTGATTCACGGTTCCTGTAACGATTTCAGATCTTTGAATAGAATCACATTCATTGTACGTCTCGTGTGTTTCGGTCTTGCTCGTGCACGGATTCCGCACGTCGTACGAGTCGGTTCGCAATCGTTCGGAGTCAAACCGGTCCTCACAAAAATTCAAAAATCCAAAAATATGTCGTTTACTTTCTGTCTTTAAGTTTGAAAAATCAAAAATTCAAAAACAATAGAAAATCAAAAATAAGTTTCTTGGAGAAAAGAAGGGAAAGTGACGATATACACTGGTGTGGTATGTCAATATGGTCAAAAGAAAAAGAAAAATTGAAAAATGATAAGTAGCTTTACTAACGATGTATCGGTAGGCTCACAATCAGACTAAAATGTGCAGGATGATATAAACCTAACAGACTTCAACTCAGGTGGGAACCATTCATTGGCATATGGTCTTGGTACCGAAATTTCGTTTGAGAGATTGCCGAGTTTCTGAAATATTCGGTCTTTATGCTGTCTTATCATCTGGGTATCATGGTTGTATCAAACCGTAAAAATAATTGAGACGAAGTCTAAGATCTTCCATGATACCATACATACGTGTACATATTGCATACGACCTCAATAAGTGATCAACAATCACACGTCCAAACAAATAAGTGATAATATATCACATTTATCCGGGAGTCAAGTTCGTCTTTTGCTGTACATTGTACTAACCTGTTCACGGACTTGCTCATGTGCCCTCATGCATATGAAAATCAAGTTCCTCGTCAATAAGTGATTCATTCACATAGGGCTTGTTTTCAAATCAAAATAAGTGAGTTTCTGACATTCTTTTATACGGTCAAACGGATGATAAGCGGTATACTCACCGGTAAGATGAACTCTCGTGCATACCTTGATACAGGAATGCCGTGAGAGGATGAACACCGACAAGTAAGTATAACCCTTACCGTAAATCATATCTCCTAATTGTGATTACATCTGATAAGTTGAGCTTGTGTGGATAACAATACCGATAATTGTGGTAGGATACTTGAAACTTGCAAAAAGATTGATTATTGTACAGTTTGTTTATGTTATTGTCTTTCGTTAGTTTTTCGCATTTTAATTTCTGTTGTAGTGTATGTTGTAAAACTCATTTTGATGAGCCGAAGTGGTAACTCGAAGTTTTATGCCGAAAAGCCTGAAACCGAATTGTTTGTGTTTTCACTTCATAAAATGTCCTGTTTGCAAATTGGAAAAACTAACAAAATGTAAAATCTGTTCAAAATAAATCAAATTGTGTTTTTGTGTTGACTGGTCAACACAGACCTCATTTGGTCTTCGACGAACCTTAAATGGTTGACGAAGTTTAACCTTCGTCAAAATGGGTTTTGGGCTAAATGTTACAAGCCCAACTTAAAAACTTCGTCGGACCAAAAGAACCTTCGTCGAGCCCAATTTAACCTTCGTCGTGGGTCCAGGATATATAAAGGGGACCCCTGTGCATTATTGTTTCACTTTTTCAAAACCTCACTTCAACCGACGTACTGTTCATCAAAAACCCCCCGTACTGTTCATCCATCTTCTCCGCTGAAACCCCCAACCGACGAACCACATCTTTCTTTACCTTGTCTACTATAAAGATCTGAGGTACTAAAACGAATCAAAAACATGATCAGAACTCATATAAAACCTCTGTTCTTTGTCCAATTGACATTTGAGACCCCCTTTCATTTCTGTATTGATGATATATCTGTATATATGTCTGCGTATATCTTTGTTATGTCATTATTTGTTTAGATTGTGCATGTAACATATTTTGTGTGTAGATATTTTCATCATAGGTTTTGATTTGATGACTGAGTTAACTGGGTTTTTGGGTTATTGGTGTTTTTTATTCAAGCAAGGGGTGTGACTATGTTGTTTGATACTGGGTGGGTTTTGGTTGTTTCTGTTGTTAACATTGGTTAAAATAAGGTTTGGTTAAATGGTGTCTTTGAGATGGTTTCAAACTCATCTGGTATTTGTGTCAAAATGGTAGGCAATTTGATGTTATTTTGCTGATTGTTTGATAAAGTTTGATGTTTAATCAACTGGGTTTTAACACCAGACGACGAACCCCAAATTTGACAAAATCCCCAAAATTGATTTCTCAACGGCGAACTTTAATTTGACGAACCCTAATTTGACGATGTTTAAACTTTGTCATAACTGTGCACGATGAACCTTAACTAACGTTGAGTGTTTGACCATTGAACCTTCGTCACATTTGAACATTAACCTTCGTCATACATAAGCGACGAAGTTTCAAACTTTGTCAAAGGGGATTAAACTTCGTCAAAAGGAATCAACCTTCATCACAGTGAACCATTCTTTGACACTCAACACTTAGAAAATTTCATGTTTTGTCAAAAATTGTAACTCTTATACAGTGTGTATATATATACATGATTAATGTTTACAATGAACATAAAATGTGTATACATATATGTATTATTAAAGTGTTATATGCTTTGGTCTCATTACGAGTATGTTTCATACACAGAATGGCTCCAAAAGCTCAAAAGCGCAAACCCGCCACAAAGAAAACGGACAAAACAGAAGAACAAATAATGTCCGAACCTCGACACAATATGGTTGCTTTCTTAGATCCTGAAGGAAAAGTTGACGATTACAAGGAGATTACAAAATGGCTCAGGGAATCTCGTATTAACAAAGCTGTTACATTCTCAACACCTGTGTACAAGTCACTTATTAAAGCTTTCTGGGAAACTGTGAAAATCATAGAAGTTGACGGGAAGGAAGTTATACAAGGGCAGGTTCATCAGTTGAATGTAGATGTATCACCAGAGATTTTAAACACTGTTTTGGAGCTTCAAGATGACGAAAATGCTCCATTCTCCATTCCGATCATGTGCACGCGTGGATGCCTACTGAAAATGAAGTGCACTGGCGATATCTTTGCTGGGCAAATTGTTGGATCGTTGTACAACCTAACTGAGTCGTTCAGAAGAGTCGTTTAACCGAATCAGATGCGGAATCAATGAAACGGACACTCGATGTAATTAAAATGTCTCTTATATTGATATGATACTGATTTACAACCTTGAGACGATTCGGCAGAGCTTCGCTACTCAGATCCGAAACTTTCTGAAAAATTACAAATGATTTAGCTTGAATGCTATTTATAGTGATGTTGATTTAGCTTGAAATGACACATGGCACTTTCAAGGGAAATCAACATGTTGATTTAGCTTGAAACTGTCATGTGACACTTTCAAGGTAAATCACCACTTTCAAGCTAAATTACCTTAAACATACTCTAAAACCTCCTATACTCTCGTATAACAAGATCTAATCTAACAATTCAAATCCTAGACTCGATACAAGACGAAGTCAATAGACATAGTGCACTAACAGACTCCCCCTTGGATATTGACGAAGTCTTCAGTGTCCAATCTTTATCATGACACCTCTTCAGTCTTGATCAGTCTTCAAACTCTATCTGAATTGTAACACTTTAAGCATCCTTCAATCTTTATCTTCTTTCCATCAGCTTCAGGCTCCCCCTTTCATCAAGCTTCCGTGCTTTGGGATCAACACCTAGCTTTCCATCTACAAGCTCCCCCTTGCTTTGAGCTCGTCTTCAGACTCCCCCTTAGACTCAGCTTCCGAGATCGTAGTCTGGAATCTCATCTGCAATCACTCAACCATTTATAAGTAACAGCATTTCAAATTTCAGCTATCCAGGAATTGTATCCTGACTCACTCAAACATTCTAAACAAACAATTTTCATGAATTTGGCAGTTTAATCGAATCGAATCAGAAACTAGCTCTATAACAATATAAGCATCCAAATCCCTCACAGTTAATCAACCAAGTCCAACTTAATGACCTTGGAGATATCACAAACTGTTTTTGATTTTTGATTTTAAAACTTCAAGTTTCAAATTAATGAACTTGATTTATTTTTCAGAAACACAATCAGCTTACTTAGATTTTGAAACTCAGCACTCAGACATCGGTTGTCGAAAATAAAGCAGAAATCAAAATCTTTTTGAATTTTCTAAAATGTAAAGCAGTAAAGAAATATGTACAAACATATTTACAGACAATATTTTTGTTTGAGTATGCGTCAGAGGATCATATCAGTTTTTGACAAGTCATAAGTACCATTGAGCTTAATTTCACATTAAGAATTAAACAATTCACTTAGATTGTCGATATACTGGTCCACTTAAATTTTCATACAAATTTCAACTAATTCAGGATACGAATTAGGTGTATTAAGAACTTAAACCTATTCATGTGTCCCGCCTCTTGAATATACTCCCGTATCCAGATCCCAATATTCAGTCTTACAGGCAATTATAACACAAATGATATCTGTAAGGGGTTAATAATTTATGAAGAATCATGAGAGCTCAGGTCAGAACTACCGTTCAGCAGAGAGATCATGACTCAACTTGGGTGTGTCCCCTTTAGAGGATCTTTTTTTACAACAGCATTGCTAAGCAATTTTATTGTCTTATCATATATGCTGAGGGTGATGCTGTGTTTCAAGCATTTGCGGAAAGTATTATTCGAGGACTAGGTCAGAATTTCCATTCAGCAGAAGTCCCGGAATAATACCCCAGATATCATTGAGTATAAAAACCTAGTATATCAGAATACGAGACCTTTCAAACGAGATTTCAGGGGTTACCTATATATCCAAGTAGTGTTCCCCACGAAATAAGCAAGTGTGAAATTTAGGTTTATATCCCGAAAAAGTTTACTAAATGTATAAAAATCTACCGACACATCCACGGTGAGATCGTTTAACACATTTAAACTTTCCATTTCTTTAGCGTACTGTAACTGTCTACTGATGTACTATCATTTCCTCTTTTTACGCAAAACTCAATTTTTGAATTTTATCATGTTTTTGGCTTTTTCAAATTTTCAAATGTTTTTGTATTTTCTAACAACAATTTTTCTCCCCCTAAAATGCAAAACCATTTAAAGAAAATTTGACAACCAATACTAATAGCTTTGTCTCGCCATCCATTTTCTGCTAAAAGTGCTCTGATTTGCAGAAAATATAACGTACCCCCATGATTTACAACCCATTGATCTTAACAGTTTGAAAACCGTTTTTCAATCTGATGAAAGTAATCATGTTTGTTCAGCCGTGAGGGTTTCGGCGTATTCAATCAACACTCCCCCTTACAACAAACTATTTTCCCATAATGATTTCAAAACACTTAAGTTTGTTTTAATCAGAATGATTTTTCCTGAAAAATTAGTTTGTTTACCCATCTCTTATGAGTTCGGGGTCATCATATCACCTTGTTCTCTTTTAACCATTTTGAAAAATTTAACATTATTAGGTCAAACACCACTATCACTTGTAGAAAATCAAGTACAACTTAATGTCCTTGATTAACAACTTGTAAGACGAAATATCACAGTTACCATCCTGTGAATTTCTCAAGAATGATGCCGATACCTGCTTCACACTTACCAACCCGGAAGCTCCGGCAAGTCAGGAATTCAACCAACAGATTTATGTACCCAAGCCTGACCAGTCTTGGGTGTGTTTTGAACATTTCTCTTTTCTTCATAAAATTATTTTGCCCCTTTTACCTTTCCATCAGCCATCTTGCTAAAAATATGTTTAACATTGCTATTAAACATTTTTCCAGCATCAACACCTTTTGATTTTAGGTTTGCGGCTCGTAATGGTGGAAAATTCTCATCATTCATTAACGGAACTGTCTCTTCCTTTTTTACCTCAACTTGTGGCTCATCTGATTTTGTGGAATCAGATTCATTGCCCGATCTTGGCTTGTCTGACTTGGATGAGCCAGATTCATCGCCAATAACTTTCTTTTTCTTCTTGTTTGTCCTCAGATTTGCATCTGAAGAATTCAATTTACTTGGCTTTGCAGTCGAGTGAGTTGATTCATCAGAACTTTTATTCAATCTGTCCAGTGAACCTGAAGACAAAATTTTCTCCAGATATTCTCTTGCCTTCTTCCTTTTCTTTCCCAGTCTGTCTTTCTGCCCCTGTGAAAGTTTAACTTTCTTTTCTTGAATTGTCTGATCCTGAACTTTAGGTTTTAGAACCTTCTGTTCTTTAGGCTTGACGATGACTGATTTCTTTGCCATTCTTTGAGATTCAACCCTTGATCTTCCCATCGATCTCCTCGACCAATCTCTGGCAATATGTCCTCTGATATGACAACTATAGCATCTTCTTGTCTCACAACTCCAATTCTGGCAATTAACAGCAATGTGTCCTCTCACACCACAGGTGTAGCACACTCTATTATCGTACCATCCTCTTCTGTCATTCCAAACCTTCAGATCATAACATTGTTTGGCTTGGTTATAGTCATTTCTCCTCCTCAATGCTAGATTTGGCTTTTGAGCACTATGGTCAAACCTGCACCACTTATTACCATCAATTTGTGAATTTTCATTTACAAATTTTTGTGATTTTTTATAATGATTTGATGACTGAACTGATGAGCTTTTATTTTCATTTTTAAAATTTTTCGAATTTTTAACTTTTTGTTTCTGTTCTACACTCTTCTTAACAGGTTTTTGTTTAGAACATTCACCTGTTTCAGTAGATTGCAAAACAGTATTTTTAAATTTTTCTTGTAAATCTAAAAATATTTTTCTTTTCTTTTCTTTTTCTTTTTCATCATCAGCTTTGTCATCACAATCTTCAATTTTGACTTTGTCAAAATTTGTGACATTTTCACTTATTGGAACATAATTGATTGGTTTTGGACAAACATGTGATGTAGAATTCACAAAACCTTTCAATTTATTCTCAAGCTCGGTAATTTTATTTCGAGCAATTTCAGCTTCATTTTCAAGCCGAATGATTTTCGAAGATGAGAATTTATTTCAATTTGTTTTTCAAGATTATTGTTAAGAATAACAGATTTTTCATCTTCTAAAACCTTCATTTGACTTTGAAAATCTTTTTCAATTTTTAATTTTTCATTTTTAAACTCCTTTTCTTTTTCTTTCAAAACTTTGTTTTCCTATGTCAAACTGTCCACATCACTCAACAGTTTGACATTTTCAGTTTTTAGTTTTTCACAGTTCAAGTGCAACTCCAAAATATGTTTATCATCAGCTTTCTTTTCAGCTTTCAAAGTCTGAATATCTTCAGTCTGTTTCTTCTCCTCTTGAACAATCTCAAAGACTAGTGTGTCTTCTGCAATCTCTTTCTTAATCACTGGTTCAGATTTCTCAGATACAGACTTTTCAGATTCTTCTTTCTTTGAAATTACTTCCTCAAAAATCTTCTGTTTTTCGGTAACAGCTTCTTGTATAACTTCTTCAGTCATCACAACTTCACATTTTGTTTGACTTGAAATCTGCTCTTCCTCAGAATCTGAATCACCATGATCAAATATTGGCATGTTCTTAGCTTCTTGATCATCATTCACTGCCAACTGATTACCAGTAGCAATTTCATCATTATGATCCCCATCATCTCCAGTGAATTTCCTAGGCTTCAGACACTGACAGCTGCTGTCCTGTACACTCCCTGCTCCACAGTCGCAAAAAAACCTACTTGATCGAGAGTAGACAACACGATGTCCTCGATGACATACATCTGCACAAACAGAACAACAACCTTTTGAAACAGTCAAATCACATGTATAACAGAAATACCAATGTTGTTCCATAAAATTACTCCCACTGATCGTAAACGTACAAACTTTAGAAGCGAGGATTTTTTCATTGTTACTATCATGATCAACCTTACTGCTTGACATCTTCAAACAACTGGAGACGAACAAACAAACACAATCAGTACAAACAATATTAAACAACTTGAAATAGACTGACACTCGGTTGACGTGAAATGATCTTGACACGAAAATCCTCTTTCAAGTGAAATATGAATCTCAAGCGAAAATCAGAAATTTGAAGTGAAATCACTTTGTGAAGTTCAAGCAAAATCAGACTTTTAGACAAACATCCACTTTCAAGCGAAATCAAGACTATGATGTTTCAGGCGAAATCAAGACTATGCTGTTTCAAGCGAAATCAAGACTATGCTGTTTCAAGCGAAATCAAGTCTATGCTGTTTCAAGCGAAATCAAATCTATGCTGTTTCAAGCGAAATCTGATTTTATGAACTATCTCAAGCGAAATCTTCAGAATATTCAAGCGAAATCTTTAATATTCAAGCGAAATCCAGCAGCTTTTTCAAGTGAAATCTGATTTTTGATCCATTTCAGTCATTTTTAATGCGAATTTCGGTCTCAAACTTTCAAGGCTTTGTTAAACTACTATTTTGCATGTTCGGTGAAAAGTTCAATCCATTTTGACCATGAAATCTTGTTCAGTTTGAAAAAGAAGGTGTAGAAGTCAGAATCTAATTACAATCGAGCTAAACTCTTCCTCCTGAGCTCTGATACCACTTGTTGGATCGTTGTACAACCTAACTGAGTCGTTCAGAAGAGTCGTTTAACCGAATCAGAGGCGGAATCAATGAAACGGACACTCGATGTAATTAAAATGTCTCTTATATTGATATGATACTGATTTACAACCTTGAGACGATTCGGCAGAGCTTCGCTACTCAGATCCGAAACTTTCTGAAAAATTACAAATGATTTAGCTTGAATGCTATTTATAGTGATGTTGATTTAGCTTGAAATGACACATGGCACTTTCAAGGGAAATCAACATGTTGATTTAGCTTGAAACTGTCATGTGACACTTTCAAGGTAAATCACTACTTTCAAGCTAAATTACCTTAAACATACTCTAAAACCTCCTATACTCTCGTATAACAAGATCTAATCTAACAATTCAAATCCTAGACTCGATACAAGACGAAGTCAATAGACATAGTGCACTAACACAAATAAACAAAGCTAATTTGCCACTACGGTACAAGTTCTTGTTGTATATACTAATTCAATGTTTAAGCAAAATTCGTGCAGGTTATGATATGGCAGGGAATGATCTTGTGGGGTTGATGGTCGCATTGATATTGAACAAACCTTTCAGCATTTCACAGTTTATCTTCGCCAACATGAAAGATAATCTGAGGAGAACAGGAACTCGTACGTCCGGCAACAAATTCTGGATGTATCCGAGATTTATGCAAATGATAATGAACGTTCAACATCCGGATCTTCCATGGCTGCTAACGACATTCTTAAGATCGATGCTATGCTGGAAAACTCATTACGGATATTCAAGGGTTTCTGTACTAAGAAATACAATGAATCGGATCCTCCTCGAAAGATGTTTGGTGCTCTGGCGAACAAAAAATACGTGGCTCCTGCTAATAACAAATGGCGTCATGACGACAGCCAGTCAGATGATGAGGAACCAGAGTTAGAAAAGATGAACAAGTTCAAGCGCAAGCGTGATTCATTTGATTCGTCTGATAGTGATGATGATGAAGAAGGTGGTGATGCTGGAGTGACAGCAGCTAGTGCACCTAGCGCAAGTAGTGTTGGTGGAGATGAACAAGCAGATTCTGAGCTCGATAATCAGCCAGAATCTGGATATGAATTCTTCACAGATGATCGTGGTGTTCGGAGCGTGGTGTTACGATTCGGATACGCATGAAGCGGTGATTGTATTTAAAGATCAGGAAAACTTCCGCATGCTAGATCCGATGTGGATTGTCAACATGTCTGCGGCCAACATCAACAAACTGTTTCGGCGTGATATCTTCTATGAAGACAAGTACGCTCAACAAGCTTTAATGTTCCAACGCGTCGCTTGTTTCTGCTTTTATCGTGGTATTCATGCCGGAAGCACCTGGTCCGCAAAACACTAAGATTGAAGACTCAAAGATCGAAGACCAAGCAACAGACAAGGGGGCGTTTGTTAGTGCATTTATGTGTCTGTAACTTGTCTTGTTTCGTTGTATGTTAAACGGTCTTTTGTTATCGAGTCTGTACGTTCCGTCATGTCTACCTAGTCGGATATCCTCCTATCCTACTTGGTATGACGTTTGTCTTTGTATTGTAACTTAAACAAATGCAAGTGTGCATGTTGTTTATGTGTGTGTGTTTACATATGTTTCATTATACTTAACTGATTAGTGCCTTGGTATATTTCTGTTATGTTTGATGGATGACGAAGTCCTAACCTTCGTCATCATCAAACTTGGCGAACTCCTAACCTTCGTCTAAGAGGGTGTGTGGCGAAGGTTGAACCTTCGTCACCCATCAACTTCATCACAAGGAGTTCGTCATAGTGGACAGTATATATTGTTGGAATGTTCATCAGTCTAAGTATGAGAGCATAGTGAAACCAGAGAGTTTATCGTCAAACATTGTGTGTATGTGTTTGATATTGTTCTCGTCCTTTTAATCCAAGTGAATCTTTGATTATCTGTTGTGTTACTCGCGTTACATTGTTTGGTTTGCACCGTCTCGGGGATTCCGCACCTGTGATTGTGTTTATGATATACAAGGATAGGTTACGTATCGAATCCTCCGGAAAAACGGACCTACATAAGTTTTGTAGATGTGGAAAATAATTTAGCACATATTAATCACCCCAAAACAATTTGAAAATTGAAAAGTTGGGAACTATGTACTCACAGGTTGCTTAGATGTCTTGCTCAATCATGTATGCAAAGCTAAAGTATTTTCTAATTATGTAAAAAATTATATAGTTAGTGTGTATTGTAGCTTAAATGGAAGAATGGATAGAATGTGGTTAATAACCAAACAAGCGAAGGATCTCGTATAATATGGTTTATTAAACCTTGCATTCTGATTGGAAAGTGTCTAATGGTGTTTTGACTCGTTACGACTTGTTAAAACGGTTTATGCCATTTTAATAGGTGGTATGCGCAAATACGGGTCCGGATGGTCAAATGGGTCTTATAACAAGTCCGATATGTCAAAATATCTTTATTGATAATGATCGGTTTAAATGTTTTTAACATTTGAAGTTTCACCGGTTTCTTGAATTTAAGCTTTTACCGGTTGATACATTTAGTAGGTTTAACATTTGATTGTTTCAAAATTTGTTTAGTTTCTCCTTTGGAAGCAGATTTTGTTACATTTGATGTGACAACTTCCGGTTCTTTAGCTTGGGCGTGCTTTAGATTGTTGTACGAACAGTTATAAGAAACGTGTCCAACTTCTTGGCAGTTAAAGCAAGTTCGCATATCCTTGTGATTTCTCACATAGGTAGGATGTCCTTTTACACACGCTCGTTGTTCATTTTGTTCAAGAAACTCTTTATTTGATTGGTTTCTGAACTGAGCTTCTTTCTCACTCTCCGAACTAGTTCCAGAAACAAACCTGAACATATTTCAAGTATTTGGATTTACCATGAAAATTGTTTCTGAACTGGTTTCTACCATTACCATTACCCAATCCCCTATTATCATTATCATAATAACCACCATTATTTTGGTAATTCGATTGGTTTCTCACATTCTTGTTATATTTCTTCTTGTCGTTATAAGAAACCTCTGATTGGTAATAACTGGTTTCAGCAAAACGTTTTTTATTGTTTCGTTTTTTAGGGGAGGACTCCATTGAAATATGGAGCTACGAAATTTCAAGTTCATATCAAATAACTATCCTGTTAAAAGAACAAATCCCAAGTAATGAGTTCATATAAAAAATAAAAGAAACTAGTTGATTTTCCGCCCGCGCGTTGCGGCGGGGACCCAATGACTGCAAAACGCGTGTCAGTAACGGCAAGCAGATACCGAATATCAAAACATAAATAAAAATGTCGTGAAAAGGATAGTCACTCCGTCGTAAAAAAGCGATTTTAAATAACTTAATATATAATAACAGGACCCACACGTCCTACACGTTGGAATTTCGGTTGTTTTTAGTTTAGTTATTACGGTGCTAACACGTTAAAATATGGATGAGCTCGGTACCGGTAACGAAACCGAAAGTACCGATCTGGAAAATCATCGAAATTAGGTACCGGCACCGAAAATGTTCGGTACAATACGGTATGGTATTTAAAGGTAAAAATCAATAAATACATGTATGGTGCTAGACCGATGTCGAACCGAAAGTAACGATTCTGAAAACGCCAAAATGTGGGTACCAAATTGGTACCGAAAATGATTTGGTATAGTAAATTTGGTACCGATACGATACCGGTTTGATTACAGGATTTGATATCAATAATCTAAATATCCAAGTTAATTTTACATGCTGCAATTCATTCATTACAAGAAAAGACAAAAAATAAAGCCAAAAAGTTGTTGTGTATATAAAACGTCATTCAAACGAAATACAATTTACTTACTGTGTGTATGAAAAGTAATCTAAACGGTGCAATTACTTGCATTGTTACGTTGCTACAGGATTTGATGAGCTCGGTACCAACCGGTACCGAAAATACCGTTACCAAAATTCTCAAAAGTGGGTACCGGTACTGAATATACCTGGTACGGTACGGCTCGATACGGTCGGTACTGGTACGTCACCGGTATTTGAGGGTAAAAACTGATGAATACCGTTGCCGAACCGATACCGAAAATACACCCGGTTTGATAAATTTGATACCGGTACCTGTACCCGATATCATTTGCTCATTCCTTATTGATGTTACTATTAATTCAATTCTATTTTTATTATTGTTCATTCAATTCTGTTTTTAATATATAGGTAAATTAACTCAAATACCGCCTACTTTGTTGTCATAATTGTCGAGTAAATGAGGGGAAGACTCCATTGAATCATGGAGCTACGAAGGGGATCATTATGCTATGAGTAAACAAATCTCCAACCAAGAAAGCACACTGTATATATAATTTATAAGGAATGCAGTACATGTAAAATATAAGCCACACTCACTATTACTATGAATCTGAGTCAAACTTTAAGTTGTTTCTTCTTAGGGTGGTTACAAGAGGGTTCACTTATAATTTATAGAACAAAAAATATTCAACTTTATAAGTTCATTCTTTCATCTCTCTGAATTCGTCAACGGTGGAGGTATCCACAACCCCCCCCCCCCCCCACCCCACCCCAAAAGTATTTACACACCCCCTAACCCTAAATGACCCTCATTGCCCAATACGCCTCAAACTGGCCCCACCCATATGCCCCTCATTGCCCAATACGTTTGAAAATGGTCCCTACCATCTAGTTAATGCCAATCATTGGGTGTCAGCCAATGATTACCAATGATTGGGATGTAAGGAACTTTATTTTGATAGAATTTTTGTATGGGAATGTTGTGAAATATTTATATAAGAAAATTAATATTTTTTTTATAAAATGTTGTTATAAAAAATTGTGTTAGTATTATAAAACTTCATATTCTTATAAAATGAATTGTGTATATTTTTAATAAAAAAAATGTGCATATGTTTTTTTATTAAGTATTATTATTAAAAACTTCATATTTTTATGAAATGAATTGTGTATATTATAAAATGGCAATCTTTTTATAAGTATTATTAAATGTCAATTTTTTTTATAAAACGAATTGTATATATTATAACAAAGTTTTTTTATTTATGAATTATGATTATTTCTTTAATTGTCAAATACGAACGTAGATCGGCGTTCTAGTTCATGAATCTGAAATACGAACGTAGTTTCTCCATAACTATTACGCTACCACCATCGTCAAAACACCGACTTTCGATATCCTGTTAATAAAAAATACAATTTAGCATTAGACTCGGCATTCAAAAATATATTGTAAAAAAAACACCACCACAGCCGACCCACCACCACCACCACAGCCGACCCACCACTATCACCACCACCACAGCCGACACACCACCACCACCACAACCGACCCACCACCACCACCACCCTAGCCGACCCACCACCACCACAACCACCCCAGCTGTGACAACTGGCACAAAACCGGTACTTTCCGTACAATTTAATTTATACTTGATAACTGCAATTATGTGCTTAAATGTCAACATTGATTTATTTCATTCTATACTTGTGAATTCATGCACGTTTTATACTACAAAATATTGTTTTATGCATTAACGAGAGCGTTGCGTCAGAAATACTAGTAAACTCACCGGTAAGACACATTGTGTCAACAAAACTGCAGAAAGCAGTCAGACAATAGAATTGGAGCCTAGGTGTAGGTCCAACGACAAGAATACATTAAAACCCAAGAGTACCTACAAGTAGGGCTGTAAACGAACCGAACGTTCAGCGAACAGTTCGTGAACCGTTCGGCGGGAAGTTCATTTATGTTCGTTCGATTAGCTTAACGAACGAACACGAACAAAAAATTTCGTTCGGTTAGCTTAGCGAACGAACACGAACATAGGTCTCGTTCGTTCGACTGCGTTCGTGAACGTTCGGTAACATGTTCGGTTACGTTCGTCTGTGTTCGTTTGATTATATTAAAAAGTAATAAATAATAAACCTTTTATCTAAACATATTGAAAACTTGAAACCCTATTTTTTTTTTCTAAGTTAGCTAAAATTTGGACATGCTAACACGTTTTTAGGGATAATTATGTTTAAGTTTGTTAAAGTTGATTCATCGTTTGGTGGTGTATTAGACTTCTTGTGTTTTGATTTTTCATTTGATGGTCGTATTTAACTACTTATATCCAATGTTTAAGGATAACAATATTTTTATTTTTTTATTTCCAAGTTAAATGTTCGTTTGTGTTCTTTTTTATTTGCTTGCGTTCGTTTGTGTTCAAGACCAGTGTTCACGAACTGTTCGTGAACAACTGAATTTCCTTAACGAACGAACATGAACATAAACTTATGTTCGGTATACGTTCGTGAACAGTTCACGGACATGTTAATTTTCTTAACGAACGAACACGAACATGGCCTTGTTCGTGTTCGTTCGGTTCGTTTACAGCCCTACCTACAAGGGTTAACATACAG
This sequence comes from Helianthus tuberosus, assembly GCA_030545235.1. NCBI lineage: Eukaryota > Viridiplantae > Streptophyta > Magnoliopsida > Asterales > Asteraceae > Helianthus > Helianthus tuberosus. The sequence continues at coordinate 119,230,223 of CM060433.1, read as the reverse complement.
ACTTTCCGGAAGCTAAAATACGCACTAAAAAACACCCGAAACGCACTTTAAGTACAGAATTTTATTAAATTCAGCCATAATCAGCCATAATTCAGCATTTTAACCTTAATATATTATGCAGAATTCATGATTTATCATCCAGAATACTTCCCTAAGTGTCGGGAATTGAAAGGGTTACGAAAGGATACTTAAAGGACACTAAACGGTGCAATTTAGCACTTTAACGAACCGGTATTTAACCGAACAACCAGACATTACCCGGGATATCAAAATATTACTAGGAACATTGTTTTTATTTTTCTGAGCTAGTATTGGTTCCCGAACACTTAAACATACTACATAAAGCATGATACACATTAAGCACTAGATATTACACTTAACCCCTCACAAACAACCTACTTATCATTCAATTCACAATTACCCCCCCCCCCCCATATGTAAGTAATCGGCCCACTTAAGGACCCCACCCAAAGATTTGCCCAAATCTTCTAAAATCTCATTCATAATCTCTTGGAAATTGCTAGATCTTGATTAGATTTATGAATGTACTTAAGGGGACAAGAAACCCAATGGATAAAACTTAAGACTTGATTATAAGAACTTACACCTTCATCTTCCATCTTCATCAAACAAACTCACTCTCTCTCCCTTTTACAAGCTACGGCCAAGCAACCCCCTATATACACCACCATTTTTGTTCCAAGTTCAAGCATTTCAAGTGTACTTCAAGGTGATACAAGGTGAATTAGGAGGCTCGGTGTTCTCGGAACTTGAAAGACCTCACTCGTTTGCTCTTATCCACCACATTTTCCTCATTGTTCATCCCTAGCTTTAAGCTAGTTGTAAGATTCTTGAACACCCTTGTTTACTTCCATTTTAGTTGGTTAAAAGATATAACATGTCGATTATCATAAGAACCCTAAAATACATACACATGAATCTTGAAACACAAAGTGAAATATGATGATATCTTGATGAAATAGTGTTGTTTAGTGTATGAATGATAATTGTTTGTGATTTTTTTAGATGATGATGTTAATCATCGCATGAAGCTTGCTAGATGACGTTTAAACACTTAATCTAGCAAGTGGGAGGGTGATTATGTAGCAACCTAGAATAATCATCCTCTTGTTAAGACATGAACTTGATGAATGAATGATTTCTTGGAAAAATATTAAACAAAGCAAGCTAGTAATCTTGTGAATCTAAGATTCAGGGGTGGTTTTCTAAAAGAACCAAGTTTAAAATGTGATTTTTAGAAGATCTTAGTTTTTACATAAAACTACACTATTTTTATTAGAAAAATAAGTGTATAAACACTTATGTAAAAAGAAAAATACAAAAGAAATATTTTTGAGAAATGTTATTACAAGTTGTAAATGACTAAATCCTTCAAGAATGGGATTTACAAACAAACAATCATGTTTTGAAGGGTACCTAAACCTACTAAATAACATGGTAAGTTACTACAAGATTTTACAAAAACTTCAAGTTCATGATATAGTGTGGTTTACATGATTTTTGGCTTGTGGTAAGTCTTGATTAAGTTGTTGATTGAGGAGACGATTTTAAAAGAAAATAAACACATGTTTTGAAAACATGGGAAACCTCCATTTTTAGGGGAAACTCTGTCAAAATTTCTATAAAATTTTGACACTTAGAAAAATATAAGTTTTTGAGAAACTTATTCCCTAAAAATGTATCTAAAAATATTTACCAAGGTTTCCCTAATTTTTATGTTAAGAAATTATGATTTCTTCAAGGTTAAAATTGATATTAAGTATATATATTTTTGAGAAAAATATATATATTATTTGATCACCAAATTTTGTGCTAAGTGTATGTAGTATGCACTGTTGTAGAAATCGGCCTAGGCGGCCGATTAATCGCCGCCTAGGCGCTAGGCGCTAGTCTACTGATTAATTATAGCCTAGTCGGTCCATTAATCGGTAATCGGTCCTAGGCGGCCCTAGTCGGTCAAAGTCGGTCCTAGTCGGTCAAAGTCGGTCCTAGTCGGTCAAAAATCGGTCCTAGGCGGTCTACATTAATCGGACAAAATCGGAAAAAATCGGTCCTAGGCGGTCCTAGGCGGTCCTAGGCGGTCCTAGTCGGTCAGAATTGGTCAAAATCGGTCAAAATCGAACCATACTATCTGAAACTTGAAGTATTTATGTGAATTTTGAAGTATTATTTTTATATTATTGGGTATATATATATAATTTTGAAAAAATACATATAAAAATCCCATTCCGATTAATCCCGATTAATCCCGGTTAATCCCGATTAATCCCTAGGCTGTACCTCACCGCCCGACTAGCGCCTAGCGCCTTCTACAACATTGGTAGTATGTAATATACGTGATAGTGTATTAGGACTTGAAAATACACTAAATACCCCTAAGGAGTGAAGATACAAAAATACACATACAACATACTTAGACAAATACAAGAGAATATATTTATGAAAATATATTACTTGATAGATTATATAACTTGGACAAGTTATGAACATGAAATGAAGTTTGTGGACAAAATACATAATTCGGGTGAAAAATACAAGATACTTATATTTATTGTTGAGAAAATAATATAAGTAAGGCACATAGTTAAAAATATAAATTATTTTTAACACAAGAACACATATACAAAAGATAGTTACTTGTACTTGTGCGATACAAGTCTAGTGACTAACGTTAATAAAACACGTTTAGGTCACGACGCTAGATAAGCAAATCCGGTGAAGTTTACGACCCAGGAACGCAAAGTTGTGAGTTCATGCTCCCCCTTTTCTTTTAACTGTTTTCAGTTTTATAACTTCAGGGGTGAATTACATGTTACAAATCTTATAATGTTTATAAATGGTATGATACAAAAACAAGAAGCACTCTTGGTGAGAACGAGTACCAAGTATGATGCGTTTTAAAGAATGATACGAGAAATGATACAAGAAGTGATATGAGAAATGATACGAGAAATCGTGTCACGAATAGGGTACCATAAGCACCATTAATCAACAATATACCTAGACCGCAGAACAAAATGTTAGATCTAACGGGTTTCGGGCAGCCACACTCTTGGTGAGAACGAGTACCAAGTAGTGCTATTGTGTCTCAGAATCGACAACTAGAAAATGCCTATGGTTTGGTTGCTTCATATGTCGTGTCACATGTTAATGGCCTTGCAACCCATTAACAACCTTTGTAGGATCGAGATGTGACCCAAACGAGTCAATCGGAAGAGCTCTAATCTGTTTCAGAGGCGGAAACTAAGAAACAGATGTGGAAAACAGTTTGTTTTACTATTAAACGTCTTGTATATTGATAAAAATCAGTTTACAGATCAAACGACGCTTCGGCAGCAGTTCGGTACCGGAATGACGAAAGTTACAACTGAATTCGCTTGAAAGGTATATATAGGGTTTGAGATTTCGCTTGAAGATGTCAGATGCCAGTTCAAGCGAAATCATTATGTGTGATTTCGCTTGAACATGTCACATGTCACTTTCAAGCTAAATCACTTCCTTCTAGCGAAATTACCTAAAATCTCCTATTTTCTCATACATCGCGCCCTGATCTAACAAACCTAATACTAGACTTGATATAAGACGAAGTCGACAGACGTATGCACTAACAACCTTGATACATACAGAAATACGCGATTTATACAAGAATACTTGATTTAAACAAGAGTACGTGATTTATACAAGAATACGTGATTTATACAAGAATACTTGATTTATGCAAGAGTACGTGATTTATACAAGAGTACGTGATTTATACAAGAATACTTGACTTATACAAGAATACCTGATTTATACAAGATACATACCATGTTTTCATACAAAGTATACAAATGTTCAATACAAGAACTGCATGAATTCACACCAACATTATGTTGACGTTTTTCCAAAACTCAAATGTATTTCAGGAAATTAAAGTGGATGTGCGCGCGGTCTTACTCATGCTCTCGGATGTCGTTATGTTTATCGTTGAATAAAGTTGTAAACTTTTAAGACAATATGTTGTCTCGTGTTGTAAACACTTAAACCATGATTTCAGTGATGTAATGTTTTGCATTTGAAGTTATTTTTATGAGCATGTAGTATGTTTACCAATCGTATGCAATGAAAACCTTTCATGATCACACCTCGTGCTTCCGCCTTAGAAAGGGGTGTGACACCAGCCGGCCCACCACCACCACCACCATAGCCGACCCACCACCACCACCACCCCAGCTGACTCACCACCACCACAACCACCCCAGCCGACCCACCATATTTCACGGATATTACACCTTTGCCAAGTTAACAAATTCTTTTTCGTGAAGTTCTATTACTACCTACTAACGCCCTACCCTGTGTAATACGAGAAATGTACATTGTCACTCATTCCATAGCTTCTATACTTCGGTGAAGTATTTCAAAGTCCATTTCGTACCGGCATCGGACAATCATCCCGTTAACTTAGCCACGATGAAATAGACACCTTCGACATAAGCGATCGATAAAATGAAATGGTTCGGGTAAACCTCCGGACCATCGAACAAACGGGAAGTAAGTTTGATAAATAAAAAAATTTGATATTTTATAATACACACAATTCATTTCATAATATATGAAGTTTTAAATAATAATAATAATAATAATAATAATAATAATAATAATAATAATAATAAAGCATATCACATATTGAGTTGCTCATTGACCAATAATAATAATAATAATAATAATAATAATAATAATAATAAATAATAATAATAATAATAATAAATAATAATAATAATAGTAATAATAATAATAAAGCATATCACATATTGAGTTGCTCATTGACCAATAATAATAATAAAGCATATGCATATATTGAGTTGCTCGTTGACCTATAATAATAATTATAATAATAATAATAATAATGATGATGATAATAATAATAAATAATAATAATAATAACAATAAAGCATATACACATATTGAGTTGCTCATTGACCAATAATAATAATAATAATAATAATAATAATAATAATAATAATAAATAAATAAATAAATAATAATAATAATAATAAACCATATGCACATATTGAGTTGCTCATTGACCAATAAGCCTTCCCTGGTGGACACATTATGAGTGTCTTATTGACCAATAAGCCTCCCTGGTAAGGCTGTAAACGAACCGAACGTTCAGCGAACAGTTCGTGAACTGTTCGGCGGGAAGTTCGTTTATGTTCGTTCGATAAGCTTAACGAACGAACACGAACAAAGGTCTCGTTCGTTCGACTGCGTTCGTGAACGTTCGGTAATATGTTCGTTCGTGTTCGTTCGTTTATGTCCTTTCGTGTTTGGTTTTTTATGTTTATTTTTCTAAAAGTTTTTAATGTTTTATTAATTTTTTACTTTCCCCGTATGTATTATTTCCCTCTCTCTAGCCCTCTCCCTCTTTTGATATTACGCTCCTTCATTTAGCTTATCTCCAATCGATTGAACCCAATATTATCCATCCCTTCAATCTTTAAATGGTTATATTTAACTACTTTCGTTGTGTACAATGTTTAAGATTAACGGTGCCTTTTTTAATTTTCAAAATTAAAGTTCATTTGTGTTCGTTTGCGTTTGTGGTTAGTGTTCACGAACTGTTCGTGAACAACCAAAATTCCTTAACGAACGAACACGAACACAAACTTATGTTCGTCATGTGTTCGCGAACAGTTCACAAACATCAAAATTTCCTTAACGAACAAACACGAACATAGCCTTGTTCGTGTTCGTTCGGTTCGTTTACAACCCTACTCCCTGGTACTATTCCACCTTTGAGAAAAGTGGAAACCATCAGAGGAGGCTTATTGGTCAATGAGACACCCATAATGTGTCCACCAAGAGAGGCTTATTGGTCAATGAGCACCTTTTAGGAGTTGTATATGTGTCTCATTGCCCTATACGACTCATATGATATTAATTTTAAAAAAAAATTGTGGTAATTAAGTGTTTTTATGTTATAAAACACCCTAATTAATATTATTTTTATAAAAAAATTGTTGCGTACACTATATTTCACGGATGTTACACTTTTGCCAAGTTAACAAATTGTTTTTCGTGAAGTTCTATTACTACCGAGTAACGTCCTACCCTGTGTAATACGAGACATGTACATTGTCACCCATTCCATAGCTTTTATACTTCGGTGAGGTATTTCAAAGTCCATTTCGTACCGGCATCGGGCAATCATCCCGTTAACTTAGCCACGATGAAATAAACACCTTCGACATAAGCGATCGATAAAATGGAATGGTTCGGGTAAACCTCCGGACCATCGAACAAACGGGAAGTAAGTTTGATAAATAAAAAATTTGACATTTTATAATACACACAATTCATTTAATAAAATATGAAGTTTTAAATAATAATAATAATAATAATACTTAATAAAAAAACATATGCATATTTAAAAAACAATGTTATAACTAGTCCCGGCAAACGGGTCGGGCCGGGGGTCGGGTAGGGTCTTTGACCCATGACCCTACCCGACCCCCGGCCCGACCCGTTTGCCGGGTCTAGTTATATCATCGTTTTTTTTAAATGTGCATATGTTATTTTTATTAAGTAATATTATTATTATTATTAATATTATTATTTTAATTATTATTATTATTATTATTATTATTATTATTATGAGTTTGAAAAATTTTGAATCAAATAAATCATGTATGCTTGGGTAAATAAACATTCTTGGTCGATAAGGGTCGTATAGGTTGATAAGGGTCATATGGGTCACTTTCACGCTTTTTCAGACTGAACTCCTTTCATGTCAGTAATTATACCTTAAATTCATCAAAAGTCGTGCCGATAAGCCTCTCATTGCTCAATGAGAGGCGTATAGGGATAAATGCTCCAACTACCACAACCTTATATGCCTCTCATAGGGCAATGAGAGGCTTATCAAAACCTTTTTTCTGGCACATTAATTGCTTTCACACTATATACTCCCCTTATTGTCCTATATGTCACATCTGGAGGGTGTGCACTCAAAAAGTAGGGGTGTATCAATACCCTCACCCTTCGTCAATCACTTAAATTTAATTGGGAATGAAACTTGAAGCCTTGAATGCACTGAAATGATCTTAAACTTTAAATTGATCTTACTTAAGTTTATGTTGTATTGTTGTGTAGTCTAAGTTATTTATTTATTTTGATATCAATCTTTGCAAGAAATTAAATCCAAAAATATCGAAACGCACTAGGTTTACGTGAACCCGTAACCACAAAAATAAATAAATCCGCCCATGGTTGGTGTTGATCTTGTTGATTGCTTTAGCCTTTTGATTCTATAGCCTTTAGCACGTGATGATAGTGGCCGCAGATGCTTCCAAATCCCCCTTAGCCAAATAAAACATAAACGAAACCATTTTTATGTACTCAAGACTCAAGAACCAAGAGGAGATCTTAAAAGCAAAAAAAAAAAAAAAAGTAAATAAATAATTTGACCTATGGCATTAGGCGACTAAATCATAAAAGACCAAAAACATTTTATATTAAATGTGGCATTGGACGACTAAATCATAAAAGACCAAAAACTTTTCTATATAAACCTCCTTACATTTTCTGCTCTAATCCAATCCTTCTTCTTTACAGATATGAAGTTATTATTTCAAGCTTACCTGCAGTTACTCCTTTTCCTTTCGCTAGCAGCAACATCAACTGCAGTTTCAACCTACGCCAAGACAGGGTGCAACGATACATGCGGGGGCGTGATGATTCCATACCCTTTTGGAATTGGTGTGCATTGTTCGGTTAACCCATGGTACGTAGTAGAGTGCAAATCCTCGAAGCCCTATCTATCTAAACTCGACCACCTGGAAATCTTGGGTGTAAGCTTAGTTAATCAAACAGTCACTGTTAGCATGCCAACGCTCTACTCTGGTTGCCAAAACTTTGTTCAGAATAGCAGCAAGGCCACCAGCTTCGATCTTGGTGGGAGCCCCTTCTTGTATTCCAAAATACGCAATAAGATTGTGTTTGAGGGGTGTGGTGTTGCTTCTATGATGTATAATGGGAGTGTGGTCACAGGGTGTTCAACGGCTTGTCTCAATGTTACACATAGCGATAGAAACAACTGTTATGGAATCAGTTGTTGTGAAACCACAATTCCTAAGTTTCTCAAGTCGTACAGCATTCAACTCACCGGCTTGGAAGGGCAAGGGGCGAATGGCGGTTGTGGGTCTGCCTTCTTGGTGGATGCAACTTCATATGATCCAGTTTCTTTAAAGAGTACCTCTTTGACTCCCGTATCACTTCTGTGGACTCTAACAGCTTCCGAGCAAGTAACTTGTTGTGATAAAGAAAGCCCAGTTATTGTTGCAGTGGATATGTTTAACGGTACTATAGTGAATTCACGAAAATGCCGCAGTGGAGACAACCCTTATTTAGTAGAGAACTGCAGAAGGGACCCTGGTATGTAATTCAATATACAGTATTTATTTGTTTAATTTGCTTCTTAAGATTTATGAATTTCGTTCTTCTAATATATAGTGTTTACTTGTTTATTCGGAGTAGACTCGTGTTATATCTATGTAGGTTCCTCCTATCAAAACCACCATTATATAATAGCCACCAACTTACATTTCTGCTATAATCCTTGTTTTTGTTTCATATTTTTTATATGCATATGAAGTTATTTCAAAGTTACCATCTACCCTTTTTCCTTTGAATAGAAAGACAAAAGTATGCCAAGACAGGGTGCAATGACACATGTGGGGATGTGAGGATTCCTTACCCTTTTGGAATCGGTGCGAATTGTTCAATTAACGAATGGTACAGAGTCGATTGCAACTCCTCCACACCATATCTACCTGCACTCAAGAACCTGGAAGTCTTGAAAGCATACACTGAAAATCAAACGGTCATTGTTCGTACACGGAGGATATCTTCTTGCCAAAAGCCAGTTCGGAATAGCAGCCAGACAATGAGCATCGATCTTGGCAGGAGCCCCTTTTACTTTTCCAACCAAAACAACAAATTAGTGTTTGAGGGGTGTGGTACTGCTTCTTTGATGGAGAATGGGAGTGTGCTCGCAGCGTGTTCCGCGGCCTGTGGCAGTGTTACACTTAGCGGTAGAAATAACTGTTTTGGAATTGGTTGTTGTCAAATTGCAATCCCTAATGTTGTCAAGTCGTACAGCATTCACCTAACCGGCTTGGAAGAGGAAGATGGGCATTGTGGGTCTGCCTTCTTGGTGGATCAAACTTCATATGGGGAAGGATGGTTGCCTGTCAGGGATACCTCTTTTATTCACATATCACTTATGTGGACTCTGAGAGACTCTGATCAAGTAATTTGTTGTGATGGCAATGCCCCGGAAAGAAGGATAGTGGATAGGTCTAATGGTACTTCAATGGATACTTGGCTATGCAATGGATGGTCTTACGGATCCCCTTATTTAATAGATGGATGTGCTTCAACAGTTCGTAGTTGTATGTAATTCAATATGGCCGGGTCTATTCGCACACGCCCTTAGTCTATTTAAACACTCCAAAGCGCTCCGCTATGGCCAAAGCGGGGCGCTTTGGTGTAAAGTCAACAGACAAGGTCTGAACCGGTCAGACCTTGTCTGTTGCTTTACATCAAAGCGCCCCGCTATGGCCAAAGCTGGGCGCTTTGGTTTTTTTTTTTCCCAAAGCGCCCCGCTTTGGCCATAGCTCGGCGCTTTGGTTTTTTTTTTTTTTTTTTTTTTTTTTTTTTTTTACATTTTGGGCGTATTTTTGACTGGTGACTGGTCTACGTTTAAGTTCAAATTTTACATTTTTTGTCCAAATTTTACAATATTTAATTTGTTTGTGCACATATATCTAAAGGTGAAGTCCCATCTCAATATTGTTTTTTAATCAATCTTATTTTTATAAATTACTATGTTAGTTGTCAAACTTTGTGTTATTACCAATAACACAAAGATAAACAAAACATAAAATAACAATAATTACCTTGTCTTTTTTCTCAATACACTTCGACAAATGTGTATAACACTGCTTCAACACATCATTACACAACACATCACTGTTGTATTGTAGAAGAACTTGACTAATTAATTCACCTTTCACATCCCTGTCAGCTGGTGGTGATGATAAAGATGATGACATCATATGAGAAAGTCAATAATAGCCTACACAACAAATATAGGGTACATGATAACACTATTACAAGTAATGCATGTCTACATATTTATAAAAGAAAACCTAATAGATTATACCTAACATTCAAATACCATTAACTCACCAGTGATTGGCCGGTCAAGTATGTGCCTTGTACATGTACGGTAGGCGGCTGATACACATAACACTACTCATAGGATGCTGCTTGTTTAAATGGTTAAAAAATATGATTCAATACGCACTTGTACGACCCAAAATGACAATATACATCATAATACTACAATTAATGAAAAAATACGTCATGTACATGTACGGTAGGCGGCTGATACACATGACACTACTCATAGGAGTACTTGTGCTTTCAAACCAAAATGATACGATATAATGGAATACGACATCACACGTAACCGATTTGATCCGGAACTTGCAGTATAGTCCATATATATTAAAAAATGATGTATAATGGAAAAAACGTAAAATTTAGACTATTATCGACGCGTTTGTGAATTAAAAACAATTTTAAAAAATTTAAAAAAGGCCCTAAGCGCTGCGCTTTGACCTAAGAGGGGCGTTTTGCCCAAAAAAAAAAAAAAAAAAAAAAAAAAAAAAACCAAAGCGCCGCTCTATGGCCAAAGCGCGGCGCTTTGATGTAAAGTCAACCGACAAAGCCTGACAGGCTCAGTTCTTGTCGGTTGACTTTACCCCAAAGCGCCCCGCTTTGGCCATAGCGCGGCGCTTTGGGGTGTGAAAGTAATTTTCTCCGTGTGTAAATAGCATGACCCTTCAATATATTTTGGTTGGTAGGTTGTCTTGTTTGTTTGTTTGTTTGTTTTCTGACATGGAACTTGCTCTTGTAGATGGTCCTGATACGGAAGAGTGTAGAAAGTGCCGTAGTAGGGGTGGTTATTGTAGTCCTATCGACGACATATATGACGCTGATGGTTCACTTATCCATGCAAACTACACTTGTGTGGGAGAGAGAGAAATAACTTCCCTAAGGGTAATACTAGGTAATGTCTTTTCTTTATTGTATTTTATTTTTAATGAAATGAAAGGGTTTAACCAAAATATTGATTCCATACCAAGATTCTATACCTAGTTAAAATAAATAATAACAAACAATTATCTTTAAAGGGTTCTATATTGATTTTTTTTAGAGTTATTGTGCTGTTTATACTTTTTTCCCCCACATTTTCACCGATCTAAATTGGGTCGCCATGTAACCAGTCTTTCAACATATGCTATCATCTATGAACTTCTACGTTTAATCGGGGCAATATTTACTTATAATATAATTGCATTCTTTGGAAACTTCAAAACAAATTAAAAAATAACTGGGGAACTTAGATACCCTTTAGTCTACTTACTAAAAAGTTACTTTATATTGACCTTTATTCAGGTGTTAGCATAAGTATTGGGGTACTTTTTCTTGTTGGGATGAGCTCTATATTGTTCAAAGTGGTAAAAAAAACAAAACAAAGGAGGCGAAGAAAGAGACTTTTTAAACGCAATGGTGGCCTACTTCTAAAACAACAAGAAGAAGCTGATCCGTCCTTAGTTGATAAAACCATACATTTCACATCACGTGAGTTGGAGAAGGCAACTGACAACTTCAACGAGAATAGGATTCTTGGCCGAGGAGGTCAAGGTACCGTCTACAAAGGGATGCTAGTAGATGGAAGGATTGTGGCAGTCAAGAAATCAAAAATTGTTGATGAAAGCCAGTTAGAGCAGTTCATTAATGAGGTTGTTGTTCTTTCACAAATCAATCATAGGAATGTGGTCAAACTATTGGGATGTTGCTTAGAGACAGAGGTTCCTTTGCTCGTTTCTGAATTCATTCCAAATGGTACTTTATACGATCGGCTTCACAAAAAGAGTGACGAGTTTCCACTCTCTCTAAATATGAGATTACAAATAGCTACAGAGGTTGCAGGAGCACTTGCTTACTTGCATTCAGCAACTTCCATTCCAATATACCATAGAGACATCAAAACCAATAACATACTCTTGGATGACAAATACAGAGCCAAAGTTTCTGATTTTGGGACTTCACGTTTGGTCTCAGTAGAGCAAACACATCTGACTACCTTAGTCAAAGGTACGTTTGGCTACCTTGATCCTGAGTATTTTCGATCTAGCCAATTCACTGAAAAAAGTGATGTTTATAGTTTTGGAGTTGTTTTGGTTGAATTATTAACCGGGGAAAAGCCGATTTCCCAAACCAGAATTGGTGAGAGGAAAAGTTTAGTTACACATTTTATGTTGGCTATGGAAGAAGAACAAGTTATGACTATATTGGATGCAATCGCTATTAAAGAGGGTACTAGGGAGGAGCTGATGACTGTAGCTAACTTAGCAACGCGATGCTTAAATATGAAGGGAATGTATAGACCAACAATGAAAGAAGTGTCTGTAGAGTTAGAAACCATACGAACATCGCACATGCCCCTACAGTTGAATCGAATACTAGTCACATGATGTATGGGGAGGACTTCTCAATGATAAGTTATGGAGAATCATCATCAACATTCCCGAGTTTCAATGACAGCATTACTCATTGATTCAAAAGGGTCGGTCATTATTTATTTTAAAATACATTTATGTTGTTATATAGTTTCAGTGCATGTAATAGATTAACTTGTCGTAAAAAAGGGTTTTGTTTGGCAAGGCAAAGTACTTTTATTTTTCTATAAACACATACCTACTTTCATTTTTTGATGCATGCAATATGTTTGGAGTCTGAGTCACACTTACACAAGTATTTAAGCAATAAAGTAGTTAATTAATAGAGGCATGTAATCAAACTTGTCTTAGTAAGAAACAGATTTATCTTTTATAAGTTGTAACTTATGTTTTCTGCCGGTCACTTATCTACTTATAACTTTCAAATTAGAGATTCAGACAATCTATCTCCACAAATCTAATCCCATTCAACACCCGCCTCTAAAAGAGATTCCTATTTTTTAATTTTGTCTCGCAAAATCGTTCATGTAAAGCTTTTCAACTTGAACTCTCTGATTGTTCCACATTTTACCAACAATCATGAATTTTGACACAACAAGAGGAACATCCACCAAGCCTGTCACAAATGGAGTTTGTAAACCCAATTACCTAGATATATGACACGTTAGACTATTTAACCTACAATCGCCAGCAAGAAAAAAAGTACTGCATAGATTCAAAAATCACACACGTATCATATTCGATGTGATCAACTCTCAAAGTTGTTCCCACCAAAATTAGAGCTCAATTTGTTACCTAGTTTTGTGGAGGCAGTCACAGTCGTACTCGTGCCAAATTCCAAGAAAAGCAGTGGCTTGCGACTATTGTTGCCAACGAACATTGTCTATGAATATTGTCTAGTGAATTAGTGTGTATAATTTTGATAGACGCTTCTTGATAATAAAAATATGCATGTGACTTTGCCGAGTATAACAACCCTCCTAAATACTTATAACATCCCTATAGGTCCTAAAATACACCCCATACATGAAAAATAGGCCCGAAATACATTTAATTTAACAAAAATCAAATAAAAACAATAATATACGTCGCTCGTGTTGTGCGACATATCTCTCCTGGTCCTTCGCGGGCCGCGACAGCTGGACATCCGGCTTAACCCGGTGCCGCCACGTGGCGGGCTGCGTGTCGAGGCTACCCCTTGAGTCAGCCAAGCTAGGGCCTACCCTAGAGGCTCTGGCGGGGCGCGGCGGCCCCTCTTGTTTCCGCCGCGGGGCGCGAGAAAGGGTCGATCAGACCCTATAAATAGGGGATTTCGGCTTCAGTTGTCAAACGTTCAAATCTCGATCTCTCTCTCAATTTCTCTAATAGCAATAATAATATCGGGTATAATACCCACTAAAATAGCGAATCTCTGCCTCGATATAAGTATTATAACCCCCGGTTACGTATTAGATACGCTTCCCGATTGATCTAATGCTCCGTAACGCATGTCGAGGCTCTGCCTGACTCAGTCGTTGGAGTTATGTCTTGGGGATGTTATAACTAATGTAAATTAGGTTATTATACTAACACGTGTTCATTGTTTAATTTAATAGATTATAACCAGGAAGTCACCAGTAAATACCTAAAATAGCAATATGAATTTATCATATTTTTGTAAACCTTTTTGCAACTGTTTTACAAAACCTCAATTGTTTTAAATTATAATTAACAGTGATTGAGTATTTGTAATTCTACAATTATCGTCGGTATGTTGGGGTTTTGTATACAAAATTTGTTGCTACACTGTGAGTAGTAACATTGCCACCAGTTAGGATTGACAATACCGTGGGTGGTAATTAAAGTAGATGTAAACGAATGTAATTGCTGGATTGCCCTGAATGCTATAAAATGATAAAACTTGTTTTGGGATTCACTCACCAGTATTTCCCACTGACAAAACTTTTTAAAATGCGTTTCAGGTAACAAAATGTGAAAGCCAATTAGAAGCCAGCTGGAGAGCACTGAATGCTTGGAAAAGTGGCTATAAAAGTTACCTAAATAAAGAAGAAGTTTTATTTCAATAAAATAGGGTTTATCCCTATAAACATATTTGTAATGGAAACTTGGGTTTTTCCCATGTATTTATATTTATAAAAATATGATGTTTTACTCTGATAAACTATTTTCTAACTACGGTCCTGATGTAAATTCTGCTGCCAAATAAAGAAACACCGATACCACCGAAACTGGCTCGCGGCCGCCCGCTCCCGGGGATAGGGCTCTGGGGTTGCGACACCGAGTAAACTGCAGTTTGAGTCCATATGGTATGGGGAAATTGACACTTTGATTCCCTATTTTTAAAAAAAGCATAAGGTTGAGTCCCCAGCCTTTGCAAATCACATCAATCCATCCCCTCTTTCACCTCTCCATTACATCCACCATTAGTATTTGTGTGAAATGTCGTGTATACCCCTGATTCTTTATTAAACCCTAATGTCTTCCCCCAGTCCACTGTAATTCGTATTGACATCAAATCGATACACCAAAACGACAATGTTTCAATCTTCCTCATCATCCTCTGCAAAATCAAGCTCGAAGAGGTACGAAGTGTAACACCCCGTATTGTAGACAAAATAAAAATATGTAAAATTTATATTTCATATATTATCAAATGAGTAAGGAGTAAGATGGCCATTCGATATATAAGATGTCTAGACGAGTATTTAAGGTTATAAAAGACGGTTTAAAATTAATAAAATATATTATATTTGACCCTACTCTATTTTTAACGAAACTTATGTCAAAACGTAGAGAAAAATAAGTTTGTCTTAACACTATATTTGTCAGTTTGTAAAGCGTTATATTTTAAAAGTTATAAAAGATAAACGAATGAAGTAGTTGAATTAATTATAATAGTAATATCTAAACTTTTTAACAGCTGAAATTGAATTAATTATAATAATAAAATAATAAAATTTAAACTCTTAAGCACTTGAAATGAAAACAACGCATACAAGCACACGCCTACATGACAATTTAATCCCACATCCAATCCAAGTAAAAAATATATGAGCACCTAGCTTCCTTTTGTATACAGAAGTTTAAAGTTTCTTTTAGGATACGAGCAGCTAGCTTCCTTCTATATATAGAAGTATATAGTTTCTTTTAGGATATCAATTTTTCTTTAACGGGAAAGCTTTAGTATAAAGAGAACCCCAAGTTCGCAATACCTCTGTAAGAATGTGTTTCAGATCGAAAACCATGATTAGTGTCTGATTAAGTTCAAAGAGGGAAGATTATAGATTGATAAACACTTCCTTGTATACACACCGACATTAATAAGCTATCCAAACTACACTAGAAGAGCATACATCAGGGAAACCGGGAGAGACCAAGTGGTAGTCTCTCCCCCAAATCTAAAACCTTAGTTACAAATGACCTATGGATAGGTATTTATTGGTGCACCACCTTCCCTTGGAAATTCCATGTGAAGTTCATTTGCAAACGCTCAAAGTCAAACGAAAGAACCCTTTCGTTTAACTGTTTACAAACTATTACATAATCAGCTCAAAATGTAATCTAATCTATTCGCACAAAAGTGGACACAAAAACTGCACTAAGAACCTCCATGGGTGTTGTTAGTAGTCGTTTTTGGAGCACAGGTAGGGAGACTCTACATCAACGTGCCATACAAAGTTTTAAGGTATGTTTAAGTTTATGTTTAGTTAGTTATTATTTATTATTAGTAGTTAATATTAGTATTATTATTAGTAGTAGTGTTAGTATTATTTTTAGGGATTAGGGTTACTGTCAGGGGCGGGTATTAGGTAGCCTAGCCTTACTTAGGTATGGACTGAACAATCATGCTTAAACAAGGCAACGTTAACCAATATCCAACCATGATAATGAAATATCACTTATCCGATTCGCATCCAACTCGTCATATTTAGGGGCAATTGTTAGGGATAGAAATTTTAACAATTATGGATCATGTATCCTAAGTTTAGCTTGGATCATGGATCCTTAAGAAAATGGTGCAGGAAGACTAAGGATCACGGATTCTCACTGTTATTCTAAATAACTAACAATTGTTCCTTGTTTCATTAGCCTTATTTTGCAGGTACGTTTCGAAGTGGACTTGTTCCAACCGGGAATGTCGGGGAATATGCTACCATTTGTGCACGTGCATGAGGTTGATGACCGTTATGTTATAGATGAACATGGATGGCTAGCTTAATTTTCGGAAAGTTAGTTGGTTAGGATAATTAGTTACATATTTTATGGGGTATTGAGCTTGAATAGTTATCAGCTTTTACAACACACACACTCGCATACATTCTCTCGAACACAGCTCTCAAACACACTAGAACTTTCATTGTAACAAGCTCAATATCATCCAAAGTTGTAACCTTTATTGTTCAATATAGTTGGTGATCGGTAGTTTCCATCACCCGAGGTTTTTTATGCCGGAGATCATTCATTGATCAAGGGCCTTTTCCTTGTATAAATCCTTATGTTCATTGTCATTTACATTCAGTACTTGTTCATACAATCGTTCAACACATTAAGCACTCTACCTCACATTCAAAGTTTGGTTACATTATCCTTAATCAGATTTTTGACCAAAACATACATGACATTATATTATTGGCTAGAAATTGTTTAAACACTCCCCCTTGGGTGACCACTCCCTCCACCCTTATTGGCTAGATCCTGGTACGTCACATGCCTCGCAGGCCGCATGTGGTATTTTGAGGGTGTGACAATGATGAACTTTACACGTATCCTTTCCTTCCCATAATATATTATACATATAATTTCACTTTGTTGTCAACTCCATTCCTGTGAAAGTACAATCATTTACAGAACACCGCAATTCCCAGGGTCGATAAACTGATCTTTATAACTTTGGCTACCTTTGAAGATTCTACAGAAACAAAGTTGCACCCCGAAAGAACACGTTGAAATTGGAGCATGAGAGTTGATAAGATTATTATTTAGGGTCTTTTAACTCGATATCAGTACTTAATTTGGCTACCACAGCTAACACCGAACTATTGTTTGAAGAAACTTACTGGTTATATTATTTTTCCACCTGCATCATGACACCTGATGCAAGCAAGGCTAATAGTAGTACATCTATTGCTTGGCCATATGATATTATTAAGCATAAAAATAATAATAATCTAAGTGTTTAACAAGCATGTCTAGCAACATTTGGGGTTCTGCTGGACCCTAGTTACTAAAAATTTATAACTTTTCACCAGAACAACTAACTGGAAAATTAAGTTGATCTATTGCAATTTTGACAGCAGTTATTGTGTTTTTCTGTATCAAAAATGCATAATCCGTTTGGACTTTGGAAAAGTTGTTGATGGTTTCAGTATTGTTTGAAATATAGTATTCTGGACAAGTTATATTCTAAAAATAACAGAACTTAAGTTCAAGAAGGAAGAAAAATAAAATGAATGTAAAATTGAGATGAATTGAAGAAAATGATGCAATATATGTGTAAATTAAACAGATGGAGCATGTGGTTTGGGTAAATCACGGGTTTGGTTCCTAAAATGAACACAAAGTGTTCAATAACATATTAATTAACATGAAACCAGATAAGTTGGAATTGTTAATGATACAACTTTGTTAGATGATATTAGTAAGGGCCCGACCAAGGCCATTATGAAATCAATTGTCCACATGATTTAGAATTTTGGATTCGCCACTGGTCGCTCACCGTCAGTGACAATTGACCAATGATAATATATGTCCTCACATGGTCCTGAAGACCATCAGCAGTGGGTCAACAGCCTCAAGCCAGAAGGTAAAAGCCAAACCTTAACACACAAAAGAGTGGCCACTTTTAGTAATACATGAAACATTTATAGTTGAAAACAAAGCTGAAATGTTAACCACAGAATGGCAGAGAAGAATATAGATATATCCTTTAGCCTTTACATACAACTTATTTATTTAAAAAAAACAAATCACTTGGAGAATTCAAGACTTAATTAAACACTAACAAAAAACATAATGTGTCCAGTTACTCACTGACGTTGTCTTTGAAACTCACTGTTGTTGGTGTTGACTCGTCATCTGTAAACATTGGTATATCTTCACTATGATTAGTGTGTCCAAAACTAGTTTGAACTGTAGCAGGCACTTGTGACATTCTCATGCCTTCTAACTCCATGGCTACTTCTTTCATTGTTGGCCTATGTTTCCCGTTGGAATTCAAACATCGCTGCCAAGTTGGCAATTTCCAAGACCACACCCTTTGAATCCTCGTGTACAACCACTGGGTCAAATATAGACATCACGCGACCTTCTTCCATAGCAAACATAAAGTGTGTAGCTAAATTTCGGTGTTCACCAAATCTAGTTAAGGAAATTGGCTTTTCTCTTGTAAAAAGTTCGAGCAAAACAACTCCAAAACTATACACGTCGCTTTTCTCGGTGAACTGACTCGACTGGAAGTACTCTGGATCAAAGTAACCAAACGTCCCTTTGACTAAGGTAGTTAAGTGAGTTTGATCTACTGATACCAACCTTGATGTTCCAAAATCTGAAACCTTGGCTCTATACTTCTCATCCAAAAGTATATTAGTGGTCTTGATGTCCCTGTGATATATTGGAATGGGGGTCTCTGAATGTAAATAAGAAACGGCTCCGGCAACCTCAACAGCAATTTGCAATCCCATGTTCAAAGAGAATGGTAACTCACCGGTATCATCTTGAATATAATCATATAAGGTGCCTTTTGGAACGAACTCAGAGACAAGTAGAGGAACCTCAGTCTCTAGGCAACATCCCAATAGCTGGACCACATTCCTGTGATTGACTTGTGCGAGAATCACAACCTCATTGATGAATACCTCTAACTGGCTTTCGTCAACAGTCTTTGCTTTCTTAACTGCTACAATCCTTCCATCCGCTAGCATGCCTTTATACACCGTACCTTGACCTCCTCATCCAAGAATTCTATTCTCGTTAAAATGATCGGTGGCTGTTTCCAACTCCTTGGAGGTGAAAAGTATGGTTTTATCAACTAAACCCTCTTTAGTTGCTTCTTGTTGTTTAAGAAGTAAGCCACCATTGCGTTTAAAAAACTTTTCTTTCTTTCTCTTGGCTATGGTTCTCTTGATTAGTTTGTGCATTTCATAGATGAATTTTGCAAGGAAAAGCAATCCCATGCAAATACTAACACCTGAAAAGAGGCAAATAGATGCAGAATAATCAACCCATGAATCTAAATATATATTTATGTAGTAATGAACCACAACAAATTTGAGCAAATCGATTGTATTGAGATACTTGTCTTTGGTAATGACATATTGCTTACCTAGAATAACACCTAGTGGTGATTTGTTGCTGCTTCTGAAAATTTGAGTGTAATATACTTTAGGCTCACAACTAAACCACACGGAATTGTCAAAATCATCAAAATATTGTTGTTCATAGTGACAGATTCCTTCAGATTTCCGGCATGTTCTACAAGCTTGAGATTCTAAAACCACATAGTATAATGGGTAAATTTCTTGATACTAAAGGCCTAAAGAATACAAATTTGCATACCTTCGCACTGATAATGCAAGTAGGGGTTTCCTTCTCGCCCGATACCACAGTAGCACTTTCTTAGAGGAATGTAACTACCATCATCCAAAGTCAGTGCAGACTCTTTACTCTGTCGTTCCCAACAATTTAAACTTCCATTGAAATCGTTTTCTGTTAGGAACCATTTAAGTACTACTGGAAAAGAAGAGGTATTCCTCGTCTTGAGATGGTGGTACGGAGGGCTAGACTGTGATGGGAACCATTGTTCGTCACCCAAGAAGGCAGACGCACAAGTTCCATCTTCACCCAGCATTTTCAAGCCAGTAAGATCCACACTGTACGACTTTAAACTGTAGGGAATCGTATTTTGGCAACAACCAAGCCCAAAACAAAAACCACTTTCATTGGTAGTTTTATTAGCGCAAATAGTTGAACATCCAGTGATCACTTGTCCCTTATAACCCAAGATAGCAGCATAACCACACCCCTCAATAGTGAGTATGTTATGTGATTCAGAAAAAACAAAGGGGCTGTCACCAAGGTCGATGCTTGGGATGTGATTGCTATTCGGGGCCGAACTCCGGCAACGAGAGATTACTGAAACATTAACAGTGATGGTTTGTTCTTCCAAGCCTATATTCACCACCTCCATGTTGTTGAATGCAGAGAGATAAGGTATGGAGGAGTTGCAATCAATAACGTACCATTTGTTGACAGAACAAGTTGCTCCGATCCCAAAAGGGTATGGAATCGGCATGTTCCCACATGTACCGTTGCATCCCTTCTTGGCATAATCATCAGGATAATATTGTGCTGATGATTTTGCTATTGAAATCAAGATAAGTATAGAAAAAACTTGAAATTGCTTCATATTTTTTGTTACGTAAAGGATTGATCATAGCAGAAACCTTAAGAAGATTCAACATTTATAGATCAACGAAGATGCGGTGTAATTTCACTTATTAAACGAAGAAAATTATACCACGGTTTACTTTGACCATGGTTGACTTTGTCAACCAAATGAGACGCTTCTTTTTGTAAGGGTGTAAGGGGCACTCCTCTAAGTGGGGAGTGATCTCTCTTACCCACAGCTAATCAGCACGCGACACGTCAACTCCCCACTTAACTCCCCCCACACCCTCAATTTGATGGCGGCACTCCTCTCTTGGGGGACTCGCTTTTTTTTGTTTTTTTATTTGTTTTAATACAAAAAAAGGGTTAAAAATTACAAAACTCCATCGGTGAACACAACCCGCACACCACACCCCGATTTGGGTCACCGAGGGGATGGCGGCGGTGTTCCCGAGCGGGGTTCACACTCACCGCCCCCCTCCCCGAGGGCGCCCCGTTCACCCTAACAATTTAATAAAGGAGTAAATTAGTGTTTTGGCAGCTAGTTTAACCATTTTAGCCCAAAAAATAACATTTTAACATATGCCTGAGATTGCATTTTATAACGGTTTTGGTCTCTGACACTTTGTTACTTATTTGCAGTTAAGTGTAAGAGTAATTAAGTTTTTATATACCTAAGGGTTGTTTTTGATAATTAAAAAGTCTTTTTAATATTTAAGAGATTATTAATGTAATTACTCAAAAAAATTTGTTATTTCGTTATTTTCATGATTATTAATTATCAAAATACATTTTAAATATACAGATAAATATGTATTTTCATTAACTGTTTGTTTTTATAAAAGTCGTTTTAAAAAATAATTTATTTTTTAACATTTTGTTTAAACAATCTATCATTTTTTAAATTGTTCCTTTTTAAAACCACTGGTTTTAAAATCTTCTTTTTAAAGTCGTTTGTCTTTTAAAGTTTCTTTAAACACTTCATTTTATACCATTCTTTTTAAAATCATTTATTTTTTAAAAATTTTTAAATAACTCACTTTTTTAAGTCATGGACCGTTTGTTTATTCAAAATTCGTTATTTTTTTAAACTTTCGTTTATTAAATTCGTGCGTTTTTTAGTACCTTACACTTTTTAACTTATTTTTTTAAGGTTTTGTTTTTTATAAACGTCATTTTTTAATCTTAGTTTTTTAAACCGCTCGTTCGTTTAAATCGGTCGTTTTTAAATTCCTTTGATTTTTTAAATCTTTCGTTTTCTTAAGTTTTTTTTCCTAACGACTATAAGTAAACTGAATTCAAAGTTTCAAAATGAACGATTTTAAAAACAGTTCTAAAAGGAATGGTTTAGAAAGAAACACTTTTAAAATACAAACAATTTTAAAAACAACGATTTTAATACAAACAATTTAAAAAAACGATTTTAATAAAGAACCGTATATTATGAATCGTTTAAAAAAAACTTTAAAATACAAACAATTTTAAAAACAACGATTTTAATAAACAAGCGGTTTAAAAATGTATAATTTTAAAAAAGATAGACGGTTAAAAAAGAAATTATTTTAAAATGATGTTTATAAAAAACAAACGTTTAATGAAAATACATATTTATTTGCATAGATAAAACATATTTTGATAAATAATAATCGTGAAAATAACGAAATAATAAAAAAAACTTAGTAATTGCCTTAATAATCCCTTAAATATTAAAAGAACTTTGTAAATATCAAAAACAGCCTCTAAGTTATGTAATTAACTAATCACCTTTACAATTTTTTTTTTTGAACGGCCAACAAACTCAGTCCCGAGCACTCTCGGGGCACCCACTGGACAAACGGAGTACTCCGAGAGTAACTCGAGTCCACCACCAATTCCGGGGAAAACCCGATAACCCACCCGCCCGTAGGCACGACGGTGAAATTACCGGTAAAACCCGTTTGGCTCAAGGATCCAACCCAGGTTTCCCTAGGTCTCCTATCATTGCCCACCAGTGCCTCACTCTGCACCAAGTGTGAGTCGAACCTGCATCTCTCAAGAGAAATGCAAGCCCTCCACCACTTGATCTAGAGATCATTGGCATCTTTACAATTAACTCTAGAAAAGTAACAAAATTAGTGTCAGATGCCAAAACCGTTATAATATGCAACCTCAAGATCAGATATGTTAAAAGATTCTTTTTAAGCTGAAAGTGTTAAACTGCCTAAACCACAGCCAAAACACTAATTTACTCTTAATAAAAAAGTACTTTAAGAAACTCTAGCGCAGCTAACTTTTCTATATTTCGCATTTCATAGTCGGTCATCATCTTTGTAGATCGGGCGCAGCTAACTTTTCTATATTTCACATTTCATAGTCGGTCATCATCTTTGTAGATCGGTCAAAAAATAAGGATGACATACCATGTAATGGTCCATCCTCCATAGCTCCATATATATTACAAGTTTTTAATATATTTCTTTTTTTTTTTCTAATTTGTAATCTTGCAGCATTAATATGTGAGCGAAAATTAAATTAGAATTTTGGGTTTAAAAAATCGTGTTCGTGTCAACCCGTAAAAACGTGTCATGTCCGGGTTCATGACAAGATTCTGGTTTTTGTTGTTTTGTGTTTCCAGTCAATTTTTCAGGCTCGTATCGGGTGGAACCCGCCATTTAACACCTCAAATATACGCATCTCGATCCTATTGCATGGATCTAAGAAGCCAAAACTCAATCATATTGGGTTTTTGTTGTTTTGTGTTTCCAGTCAATTTTTTGTTTAATGTATGCATTAATTACATAAACACCTTTTAGATCACATGATATTTCGTCATGGTGGTCTTCTAAATGCAATGCGTTGGCGTGACTGGATTTTGATACTTAATAACGTAGATGTGTGTTAGTGATTAGCATCAAACACCACAAGAGTTGCAAGTAAAGACAACGATTAAATGAAAGAGCATGTTATCTACAAGGCGTTTATATAAATATAATCTATATGCTTTATTGCTAATATGCACTTTACACGTACACAAACTAAAGAATATTTGTTTATGTACGTATAGTAGCCAAGTTGTGTAGACTGGTTTTTTTCAACATGAAAATGTTCATAACCCCAACTATTTAACTACATTAATATGAACTTCAAGGAATTAGATTTCAAAAAATTTATTAACATGTGAAATTACAATTGTTTTGTTTTATGTTTTTAACCCTATCGATTAATTTTATTTGATTTGGTTAAATGATAATCTATTCAGCTGATAATTAGTTTATTAGTGAACTTGTCAGTCAAACTAAGAATTTAAACAATTCTCAAATAATAATCTGTGAATTATTTATCTTATTTTGAATTTGAAGAGATTAGTGCAAACATAATGTTAAAGAGATTATGTTTTGTATGTTGGCTTTAGGGGACCGCCTTTGAATAAATATCAAATGAACAACCCGAGTCATTTCCCAACCCACTCACCTGTTTTTTACAAGCCCGCGTCATTTCTCAACCCACTTGACCCGTTAAATGGTTCTACTGACCCGGGTCATTAACCAACCCATACCCACTTGACCCGTTTATGTTCTGCCTTAACTAAGTTAAGCACTCACATGGTTGGATCCTGGAGTCGAGGGTCATTTCCCAATCAACTTGACCTGTTAAGCGATTTTACTAAACTTGTTCATCACCCAATGCACTTGCCCCGTATGTTTTCCTGCCTCAACTAAGTTAAGGACACAAATGCTTGAACCCTGGATTCGCCGTTGATTGTAGATGCCAATGATATTTGGGTTATGATAATTTGGGCCCTAGCTCACATACAGCAGCTTAATATGAAAGTATTCACGGTTTCAAATATTTGATCCCTTTCATTCATCTGAAGATCCCTTTAAATAGGGAGAGATACAAGATAACCCTATCGCTAATTAGGAAACATAATCCTATAATAATTACATTGGAATCAATCTAAATCTGTACATATATCTCTAAATATAAACATAAACTTGTTCCCCAAGTAAATATCTCAGCTAAGACTCCCCCGCAGTTTGAGCGGGCGTAGGACAAACACTCAAGCTGGAGCGAAAAGACTGGAACAGTTGACGAGGAAGTCCCTTGGTAAATATATCTGCATACTGTAACGAGGTCGGAACATGAAGAACACGGATATGGCCGACTCGAACTTTCTCCCGAACAAAGTGGATATCAATCTCTATGTGCTTCGTGCGTTGATGCTGAACAGGATTATCAGATAGATAAACCGCGGACACATTATCACAGTAAACCACCGTAGCTTGACAAAGGGGAAGGCGGAGCTCAAGAAGTAAATTTCGTAACCATGTAGCCTCCGCAACCGCATTAGCAACCCCACGGTATTCCACTTCAGCACTAGAACGAGAAATCGTAGGCTGCCGCTTAGATGACCACGAAATAAGGTTATCTCCCAGAAAAACACAATATCCACTAGTAGAACGGCGGGAGTCAGGACATCCTCCCCAATCTGCATCAGAATAAGCAACTAAGGAATGAGTAGCCGACTGGACGATACGAATACCGTAGTCAATGGTGCCCTGGAGATACCGTAGTATGCGCTTTAAAAAGGCAAAATGAGACTCGCGCGGTTCGTGCATAAACAAGCAAACTTGTTGAACCGCATAAGAAATGTCAGGGCGAGTAAAAGTTAAGTATTGTAATGCACCAGCCAAACTGCGATACAAAGTAGGGTCAGGAAAAAGCGGGCCATCAGTTGCGCTTAGTTTGGATGACAAATCTACGGGAGTGGTACATGGCTTGCACGATGTCATGGAGGCACGAGAAATAATATCCTTGGTATATTGGGCCTGATCCATAAAAAGTCCATTGGTATGACGAGAGACCCTAATACCCAAAAAATGATGTAACTCACCCAAATCAGTCATAGCAAATTCACGAGACAAAGTAGTGATAATATCCTGAAGTAAGGCAGTGGATGAGGCTGTCAAGACAATATCATCAACGTATAATAATAAATATGCAGTCTCCGAGCCCTTGGTGTAAATAAATAGAGAATTATCGCAGACACTGCCACGAAACCCACGAGATAAAATAAAGTTTGCAAATCTGGTGTACCAAGCCCGTGGAGCCTGTTTCAAACCATACAAAGACTTCTTTAACCTGCAAACAAGATTAGGAAAACGGCGATCCACAAAACCTGCTGGTTGATGCATAAAAACCGTTTCATTCAAATGTCCATGAAGAAAGGCGTTCTTGACATCCAATTGATGGATAGGCCAAGAGCGAGACACTGCAATGGACAAAACGGTGCGAATAGTAGCCGGTTTGAAGACCGGGCTAAAGGTATCCTCACAATCAACGCCCACTGTTTGAGATTTACCATTTACAACCAACCGGGCTTTATATCTTTCCAAAGTACCATCAGCTTTAAATTTATGACGGAACAGCCACATGCATCGAATGACCGGTCTGTCTGGTGGTCGAGGCACAAGATCCCAAGTATCATTTTCCTGTAAAGCACTAAACTCGGCTTGCATGGCATTTAGCCAATGGGGGTCGGCAAAGGCTTGGGAATAGGACTTTGGGACAGGTGATATGGCTGTGGTAGTGAGAACTTGTTTGGCTTTGGACCGGGTCATCATGGGATGGTGGTTAGTGGATTGTGGGTGGGTTGTGGTGGCTGCCGTAGCAGCTGTAGAGTGGGCAGGGGCTGTAGGGAAAGTGGCCGTAGCTGGTGGTGGGGCTGCGGTTGATGCAGCCGGGTTGGGCTGAGGTGTTGGTGCTACAGGTGGGTTATCAGGCTGGGCAGCCGGGTTTGGTTGAGCCGGGGCTGGTCGTGGGCGGCGGGTGTAGTGGTAAGGGAACGGAGAGATGGTTGGTGGAGAGATGGTTTGTGGAGAGATGGTTTGTGGGGAAGGGTTGGTTCGGGCCGAAGGTGATGGACAGAAGGTGAAACCAGGTGGTACGTCATCCAAAAAAGTGTAAGAAGCAGGTGGAGTGGGTATAGTGTAAGGAAAGGTGTGTTCGTCAAAAGTGACATGACGAGAAATAATAACCTTCCCGGTAGTGGGGTCGAAGCACCGGTACCCTCAAAAATCAGGAGGGTAGCCTAGAAAAATGCAACGAACGAATCTGGGATGAAGGCGGTGAGGTTGGGTGGCCGATGTATTTGGGTAACAGGCGCACCCAAAAACACGAAGATGATCATAAGTGGGATGACGAAGGTAAAGGGCAAAAGTAGGGGTAAAGAAATTGAGACGTTTGGTGGGTAATATGTTGTGAAGGTAGGTAGCTGTGTGAAGGGCTTCCACCCAAAAGGTAGGGGGAAGTTGGGCATGAATGAGCAGTGAACGAATGATGTCATTGAGACGACGAATCATCCGCTCCGCTCGACCATTCTGGGATGAGGTTTGAGGGCAAGAGAATCTAAATAAGAGGCCATGTTGATGGGCAAATTGTTTAAAGGCGTTATTGTCGAATTCTCCCCCGAGGTCACATTGAAAGGTTTTGATATTGCGGTTAAATTGGGTGGCTATTAGTCGGTGAAATTTAACAAAGGTGGGAAAAGTTTCAGATTTGAATTTAAGGGGATATACCCACACAAAATGAGAAAAATTGTCTATCAACACCATGTAATATTTATATCCGGTTTTACTAGGTATTGAAGAAGTCCATAAATCGCAATGTATAATATCAAACGGGGCAAACGTAAAAGAAGTAGATTCATAAAAAGGCAAGCGTTTACTGTTTGATAAATGACAAGAATGACAAAATTGAGAATTTTTATTGTGATTACATGAAAAACCAAAATGTCTACGAAGAACATCTAAAACTTGTGCCCCTGGATGTCCGAGGCGATCATGCCAAGGTAAGTTAGTAGATGCAATGAAGCAAGCTTGAGGCGGAAGTGTTGGTGGAGTGACCGGATATAAATCCCCCGTGCTATTGTGGCGGGAAAGTAGGCGCCCAGTGCGGAGGTCCTTCAAGGAAAAACCAAAAGGGTCAAATTCTATAGAAACATTATTGTCGCGGGTGAATCGGCGAACCGATATGAGGGATTTTATAATTTGAGGGCTATAAAGAATATTGGGTAAAATATATGTACGGTTGTGAATGGGAAGATAGCCAGTGCCGGAACCCGCAATGGATAAATATTGACCATTACCAACCATAAGTTTAGTATTTAAAGGAGAATGATCAAAGTGGGAAATCATACCTAGGTTTTCAGTAGCATGGCGCTCAACTCCAGTATCCATCACAGGAACTTCAGGGTATTGCAACTGCATAGTGTTGAAAGCAGCACTCAACTCTGATGGGTTTAATGCGTCAAAACCTGGAGGGGCGGATGGGCTAGCAGGAGCCATAGGAGTTGGGCCGTATGTTGGGACAAATCCAGCATAGTTAGCTGATGGGGATTGGGCCTGATTAGGTGGGTAACTGGGCTGATTTGGTTTCCATGATGATTGGGTTGGGTAGGGACAAGGTGGCGTGGACCACCAGGCACACTGAGGGAACTGCATCTGCCCCATGTGTTGATTAAAAGGCCAAGAAGCTGATGAATGTGGCTGTCCACGGTACCCACGACCGCGTCCGCCACGGCCCCATGAGTTTTGATTGCGGCCACGCCCACGGCCTCTGGTCGGTTGATAAGAAGGCTGCTGGGTGTTGTCAGATGGTGGCGTGGCTGATGTGTTTGTGGTCTGATTAGATCCAGCCCCTGTAGAGGCGACAAAAACCGAAGAGGATTGTTGCTTGCGAGCCTCCAAGCGAATGACCTCATCCTGAAGCATAGTACGGGCGGTGTCCCAATCGGCCTGTTGAGAGTGAATGAGTTGAGCGGTCGTATCAAACTCGGCAGAGAGCCCCCGAACGAGTTGTAGGACAAGCCGCTTGTCTGACACGGGCTGATCGACATCGGCGAGCTGATTGGCCAATTCTTTTAACTGTTGGCAATAATCATCAACGGAGCTGCACGAGGCAAGAGTCATGTTGACAAACCGGGTATCCAGGGCTGCAGCCTTGGTTTGTTTATTACTCAAAAAAAGCTTTTCAAGCTTAACCCACGTATCCCTAGCCGTAGCTTTTGTGTCGAGGACACGGGTTAGCAAATCATCAGAAATAGTACTGTAGATCCATTGTGAGACGAGGGCATCAATCTCCTTCCATGATGTGTACACCGGATCCGTAGAAGCCAGTTGTGGAGTCTCATCAAGGTGGTCTAAAACCTTGTAGGCGATGGCATGGAACTGGAAAAGTTTAACCCAATTAGAATAGGTAACTTTGGTGCCATCCAGTGTCCGGATTTTGGACTGGATATTAGTGACAGAATATGCCGGGTGCAGGGTTGTAGAGGCTGGTTTATCGGTGTTGCTGGGGCCGCCGTCATCTGATTTAGGCATGGTGGCAGGGGATGTGCAGCAGTCGAAAGAAGCAACAGCTGCAGTGGGTCGGACAGGAAAACAGAATCAACCGAGGCTGTTGTGAAGGTCAGAAAAGGGAAACGGAAAAAGGGTTAATCAGAACCGAGGCTCTGATACCATGAAAGTATTCACGGTTTCAAATATTTGATCCCTTTCATTCATCTGAAGATCCCTTTAAATAGGGAGAGATACAAGATAACCCTATCGCTAATTAGGAAACATAATCCTATAATAATTACAATGGAATCAATCTAAATCTGTACATATATCTCTAAATATAAACATAAACTTGTTCCCCAAGTAAATATCTCAGAGACCAAAATGTTTAATTGGTCTTTTGTGGGTATCATCTTGAATGTAATCGTACAAGGTGCCCTTTGAGACGAATTCAGAGACAAGTAGAGGTACCTCAGTCTCTAGGCAACATCCCAATAGTTTGACCACGTTCCTATGATTGACCTGTGAAAGAATCACAACCTCATTAATAAATTGCTCTAATTGGCGTTCATCAACAATCTTTGCTTTCTTGACTGCTACGATCCTTCCATCTGCTAACATGCCTTTATACACCGTACCTTGACCTCCTCGCCCAAGAATTCTATTTTCGTTAAAATGATCGGTTGCTGTTTCCAATTCCTTGGAGGTGAAAAGTATGGTTTTATCAACTAGACCCTCTTTAGTTGTTTCTTGTTGTTTAAGAAGTAGACCACCATTGCGTTTGAAAAACTTTTCTTTCTTTCTCTTGGCTATGGTATTCTTAATTAGTTTATGCAATTCATATACGAACTTTGGTAGGAAAAGCAAGCCCATGCTTATGCTAACACCTGAAAAGAGGCAAATACAATGCAGAAAAAACTAACTCTAGAATCCAGAATGTTCAATAGCAATAACATCCATTGATGGACAGAGCAGTTTAATTGAATGAGAAACTGTGTTTTTGGTGTAGGAAGCGAGTGAAGTTTATCTCTGTAAAGTTAATTTCTACCAAGTAAATTGATCGATTTTCATTTCAAGGGAAGGGATGTTATTTCTTAATAATTTAATGGAGAATGTTACGAATTTTAGTTTCGAGAATTTGAAAGTTAAGTGAAGTGCGAATACCTCAAGTAACTGCATGCATTAAACTAGACAAGAAATAAGTCAATAACTAAGAAAAACATGACCTAGTGCCTAGTGGTATGATGCTTGCTCCCCATAAAAGTGGTGTGGATTCAAATCTTGGCAAGAACAAGGTTAGGTAGTATTTAGACGTAAAAAATGTTGTAAAAAACAAGAAATAACTAAACAAACAGTCCACCAAGAATATAAGGATCTCAAGCAAGTTTATAACTTGCCTAGTACAACACCAAGCTGTGGTAATTTGTTGTTTCTGAATATTGGAGCACTGCAGTTTAATGGCCAGTTACTATCAGAATCACCCACATATTCAGATGGGGGATCATAGTGACAGATTCCTCCAGAATCCCGGCAAGTTCTACAATCTTCCGATTCTAAAACCACATAATATAAAGGGTAAATTTGTCCAGCACAATCTCCAGAAAAAATAAGAACAAAAATATTGCATTAAGGAAAATACCAGAATGGGGCAATTTTGATCAATGAGTTTGACAAAATAGGCTTAGCTTTTTTATTTTACAAAAATATCATTTGACTTTCCTTGTTTTTAGTTAAGAAACTGTATTGGAATTTGGCCAACCAAAAGCTTCTACATGGCACACATGTCCCTTCGCAACATATTTCTATCTGGCGTAGCAGAATGAATCTGTTGAGCCAAGATTGAAATTTGATGCGCCAAAGGACACTTCTCAAAAAAACTGGTTATGTGGAAATTTTCCAAAGTCAATGTTGTTTCCTAAACTCATCGGTCAAGATGGAAACTTTGGTGACATAATACCTTGGCATTGATAGTGCAAATACGGGTTTCCTACACGCCCAATACCACAGGAGCACTTTCTACTAGATATGTACCTGCCATTACCCAAATCTAGTACAGGTGCTCTACCATGTCGTTCCCAACAATTTGGTATTTCATGGAAGTCAATGTTCGTTAGGAACCACACAAGTGTTATTGGAATAAAAGAGGTATTTCTCGTCTTTGCTTTTCGGAAACTGGTACGAAGCTGCTCGTTATCCTCAAAGACTCCATCTAACCACTCCATGTTGCCCAAGAAGGCATATCCACAAGCTCCATCTTCACCCAGCCTTTTCAAGCCAGTAAGATCCACGACATACGACTTTAAATTGTACGGAATTGTATTTCGGCAACAACTTAGGCCAAAACAATGATCTCTTTCACTAGTGGTGTCATTAGTGCATGTAGTTGAACATCCAGTTATTACTTTCCCTTCATCCAAGATAGCAGCATGACCACAGCCCTCAACAGTGAGTGTGTTATGTAATCTGGAAAAAACAAAGGGACTCTCACCAAGGTTGATGCTTGGGATGAGATTGCTAGTCGGGCAACTAGATGTTACCGAGACATTAACCGTGACCGTTTGTTTTTCCAAACCTACACCCAACACCTCTATATTGTTGAATGCAGAGAGATAAGGTGTGGAGGAGTTGCATTCAACAACGTACCATTTGTTGACCGAACAATTTGCTCCGATTCTAAAAGGGTATGGAATCCTCACGTCCCCGCATGTATCATTGCATCCATCCTTGGCGTAATCGAGATCTTCTGTTGATGATGTTGTTATTAAAATCAAGATAAGTATTTGGAAAACTTGAAATTGCTTCATTTTTTTGTTATATGAGGGGTTGATCCATGCCAGAAACCTTAAGAATACTTCATTTATAGATTAATGAATTGAATATATATGCCGTGTAATATCATTTATTAAACGGAGAAAATCATACCATAGTTTACTTTGACTTTGTCTCAACAAAGCTCCTTTTAAATAATTTATTATGTACGTGTAAATTACACGGTGTAATGAGTTCGAATCTCACTGCAACATCTTGAAGTAACTCTCGGTCGGTTAACTCTTTGCATGTGTTTGGTATATGTTTGAGATTACCTATAAAATGGTAAGTGATAACACAAACTTATTTTTAATCTGTGTTCAAATATATATTTGTTATATTTGTTATAAATCATGAAAGTACATTTAACATTTTGTATATAGTTGGTCAACATCTTGGCTGATTGGTCAAAATGTTAGGATGTTGATGTAGGTATAAATGACGAGTAATGTAATAATCCAAATATTATAAGAGCACCCACAATGCAACACCTAGACGACACCTAAACGAGTTATGTTCAAGGCAACCTAGTGGGTTCATAGGTTGCTCTGGTTCACTTATTTAATTTTCTATTTATTCTTTCAAAATGTGTTTAATGTTATAACAATTAAGTATTTCATTAGTGGATAAAAGATAAATTAACATCAAAGTATTGTAGTTTCATGTGTTTAATGTTATAACAAGTAATTATTTCATTAGTGGATAAAAGATAAATTAACATCTAAGAGTTGTAGTTTATATGGTACCGAATTATTTTATATAAATTTATACACATATTTTTTTAAATTTGTAATCGTATAGTATAATATGTATAAAACAAAACAAAACAAAATCTCTAGTTAAATGGGTCGTGTATGTGTCAAACCATGACATGAAAACCCATTTCCAGGTTCATGTGCCTAACACGGTTCGGGTACACGCTGTGGTTTGTTTGGTGTCAAATTTTCGGGCTCTAGTGTAACACCCCAAATATATGCATCTCAATTGTATGGCATGGGGCTAAGAAGCCAAAACTGGACCCCCGTGACTCCATGCAGCCTTCTTTGTTTGAAAAAAAAGGGTTAAATGATCAGGGTGAACACAGAGATATTATGTTTAAAAACTAAGGATCCTAGGGCAAAACTGTTGGATTTTAAAGAAGATGACTAACAATCTCCGAACATACCCTAACATCGCAACTAAGGAACTGAATACCATAAAGTTGATATGTACAGTTGTACACCCCAAACATGCACATACAAATACAATCAAGAATCTTGGTTGCATCACCTGTCAATTGCCCTACACAAACTATCATGATATACCTGAAAACACGACTGATCAATCTCCACCGTTTCCTATGTTTGGCCACCCTTGATCTGCTTGTGACTTTACAAAATCAGCCAGAAGTCTTATTTCATCTTCCTGCAAACGAGCTCCAAATGTGCACTGACCCCTCGGTGTGCACATCTCTCCAAATCCCTGCATGCACCATGTAACTATAAACACACCATGTATGCAACCCAATGTCCACACTTCTATTTGGTCAAATCATCTTATTTTAGGATGAAACTTACAGGCATTCTCCCCTTCCCATAATATGTTATCCGGTAAATTTCCTCTTCAGTGTCAATTCCATTCCTGCAAAAGTACAATCCCATGATGGATAAATAATTGATTTGATAATACAATTACCAATTAAGAAAATAAAATTGATATTGATAATTTTGGCTACCTTTGAAGATCTTTCAGAAACAGAGTTGAACCCTGAAAGAAAACATTGAAATTTGGGTTTTTTTTTTCTAAACTAGAAATTAAGACTTAATTTTACTGTCACATGTAACATCAGGGCCGTCTCCGAAAATCACAAAAAAAAAAAAAAAAAGATTGACCCTATTCATGAATCCATTATGTTAGTTTATTGAATTCGGCCAAGTCATTAATACATTACACACGAAAACAATTCGGCTTCTGAATTTAATTGGCAAAAACAGTTGGGCTTCTAAACAATTGGCCATTAACGTTTATGGTTCATAAATCCGGGCCCTTTAAGTTTTTTTTCTTTAAAAACATATAGATTTTTTTAAATATATATATATATATATATATATATATATATATATATATATATATATATATATATATATATATATAAAAATATAAATTTTTCAGGCCCTATTTCGATTTGGGCCCAGAGCGGTCGCCCACCCGGCACTTGCTCTGGGCCGGCCTTGGGTAACATTGATGTATTGTCTGAAGAAACTCACAGGTTGTAATATGTTTCCACCTGCATCATGACATCCGATGCAAGCGCGGTTAAACAATGAAGCTCCTCGTTGTACATCGATTGCTTGGCCATATGACACTATTAAACATGGAAATAATTGTAATTAGAGTTAAATGCCATTTTAGTCCTTGTGGTTTGGGTCATTTTGCCAATTTAGTCCAAAGATTTCATTTTTCGCCCGTGTGTCCAAAAATGTTTCAGCGTTGCCATTTTAGTCCACTGGGTTAACATCATCCATTATCTCTATTAACGAGAAGGGCAATTTGATCTTTTATATCTAATTTTGTTAACTAGAAGGGCAATTTGGCCATGACCGAGTTGCCCTTCTCGTTAACAGAAATAATGAATGAAGTTAACCCAGTGGACTAAAATGGCAATGGTGAAACCTTTTTAGACCCAATAGGCAAAAAAATGAAACTTTTAGACTAAACTGGCAAAATGGCCCAAACCACAGGGACTAAAATGGCATTTAACTCTAATTATAATTAAGTGTTCAACCAACATGTCTAGCAACATCTGGGGATCACACGAACCCTAATTACTAAATATCTATTGCAATTTCGGCAGCAATGAGGGAGTATACCTATTTGTGATATTAGAATACTAGCAGATTATAATAATTGAATGAAATGGATGGCAATTGTTTACCTGGGGGAGAGATGATAGGAGATAAGGCTAGAAATGCAGCGAATAAAGGTGGGGCTAATCTTTGTACAAACTTCAGTTCTTGCTGTGGCTTCACCACTAATTGGGCTTCAGCTTCTTGCTTCCCCTTTTTCTGAATGCAGAATCAACTCGAATTGGTGATAATATCAGAAATTAAAATTCAAATCCTCATGACAACTACAGGTATGTGAATGAGAGAGGTATACCTGATTTGGAGCAGTGGAAATGAAGCTGCTATTGCAATTGGGGATGGCCGATAGCAGCATTGTATGAGAACCAGAGATTTCGGAGTTTGAAAGTTGATTCTGTTTCTGGGTATCAGAAATGCGTAATCCATTTGGAAAATCTGTTTATGATGTCGGTTTTCATTAGCTTTAAAACCGTGTATTAAAAAATGCGTAATCCGTTTATGATGTCGTTTTTTATTAGTTTTAAAATAAGAGAACCACGAGAGGGTTGTTAGGAATGGGTCGGGTCGGGTCGTAATCCTATCACGATACCCGGTTGTAAACTCATGTTTTCATACCCGAACCAATGTCCGTCAGGTATCAAGTACACTAGTTAATGTATAATTTTTTTATGTATATAACTATTATAAATTAGAATATAAATACATTACATAGATATAAGTTTTATCATAACTAAATAATAAGGGTAAATTACACTTTTCGTCCTTTATGTTTTATACTGGATTGCAATGAATATCCTTTGACTTCAATAATTACAGTCAGAGTCCTTTATTTGGAAAACTCGTTACGCCCTACGCCCTTTAGCCATAACTTGGTTAAAATTTTCAGTTAAATATTGCATTTGCCTTGCACATGAGGGTATGTTAGTATTTTTCCTTTTGTATATAAAAGATCTTTTTTTTCCTTTTATTTTCACAGCCACACATGACCCAGACCTGATCCCATTTCTCTTTCTTCTCCTTCATGTCTATCTCTCTCTCTCTAGAAAAAGGCCAGCCACCACCACCCTTATGGCAAAGCCACGACGGCAGTGCCACCCCACAGTGTCGCCGGTGCCAAGTCTCTTCTCTCTCGGGAAACCATCACCCCACCTCAACTCCGTAACAACCAACACAACCATGAAAACTCATACAACAACAAATGAAAAATCAAAGAGAAGAATCATAACATATTCTTCAATCATAAACTGAACAAATCAATCCAATAATTTCTTAGAAGTTGTTATGAAACAATGGATCATCTTTTGCAATATCAATTTCTTCGAACACATGGAAGATATTTTATAACAACAAAAAAATCAACCTATCTTAACACCGACATCGGAATCCGGTCAACCCGACTCTTTTCCGGCAACTGGAGTGCCGGTTAATAACCTTCATTTCTTTATTTGTCTTCACAACCGTCCGATCTACCGTCAGATCTGCAGATTCGTCATGTGATGCAAACGTCACAGTCGACCTCGCCGGAGACCATGGTTCATTAATTCAGACCTAAAACTATGGATGGGGTTTTTCTAATGGAGTTTTGTCACAGGTAGAGAGAGAGAGAGGCAGGGGTGGGAAAGATAGATGGAGAGTGATTTGGTTTTTGGTATGGCGAGAGTGATGCTATGGCGGCGGTGGTGTTATGGTAGTGGTGGTGCTATGGTAAAGTGGGGCATCAGGAGTTAGAGAGAGATGTATTTAGGTCTGTATATGTATATTTTTTGTTTTTTATTGGTATTAGTTGTTTATTTTTTAACTTCTTTATTTGAGTGCAAAAAGACATAAATGCCCTAATGTGATAATCACATGATCTGACTTAACTGAAGATTTTAACCAGGTTATGGCTAAAGGACGTAGGGCGTAACGAGTTTTCCAAATAAAGAATTGTGGCTGTAATTATTAAGGTTAAAGACTATCCATTGCAATCAGGTACAAACATAAAGGACGAAAATGTAATTTACCCAAATAATAACATTATAAATTTTGTATAGTTTTATGTATATATTTCACAACATACAAATATAAATAATATTATCTAATAGGTATTCCAAAAGAAAAATCATTTTCCACATAATGAACATACTAAAATAAAACAATAACAGAGAAAGGTTAAGGGATATAAAATTATAAATAAAAAAACCATTGGGTATATGGTTCAGGTATATAGTTTGGCCAAACGGGTATGTAATTTTAGGTAATCAGGTTGAGTACCACTTAATCTCATACCCGCAAAAAGTTCTATAACTAATCTCATACTAGCCGGGCTTCGGGTATGCCCGTTCCATATTTTTCGGGTTTGGGTATACCCATTGGGATGAGTTTTCACGATCTTAAATTGGGGATGGGTTTTCCACAATCTTCCAAGCCTCAACGTGTCACAACCCCCGATCACACCCTGGGCGGGAGCCGTGAGGCAGTTACAGGTGATATCAGTGTTTATTAAAATTTGCAGTGGAAAATATCATCAAGATCGTGGTTAGGAAATATTTTAGAGTTTGTAAAACACCAAAGTTTAATATTAAACAAATGGGATAAAACCCATATTACATTTGAATGTTTTTATAGGGATAAACCCTAATTCATCAAACATAAATTTCTTCTTTTATTCAGGTAATCATAGCCACTTTATTTAAGCCTTCAGTGCTCCATAGCGGGCTTCTATTACCATCACAGTAAGTTACCTGAAACGCGTTTGAAAACATTTTATCAGCGAAAAATACTGGTGAGTTCATTCAATTTTATAAAAAGACACATTGTTATATCTCTGATTTTATCAGCGAAAATACTGGTGAGTTCATTCAACTGTTTGTGGTATAGTTAATGAATGTTGCAAACTGAATCTTGATTGTTACTTGGATTATCATATATTGTTGTTAGTGAATGTTATTGCTGCACATGTTAATCAAAGATGATCATAAAACAGACAATACATTGATACCATAAAACCTGACAATAATTTGATCCGTCCAAAATAAGTAGACAATGTCATCCAAATAAGTGAACCATACAAAAACAAATAGCAGTTGTTGATCCGACAAAAAAGTCAACCAAACAAAAACAAATATCCTATTCTATTACCAAACACTTCTAAGCACCCCCTCCAACAGCTGATGCACCTTCAACACTTCCATCACCACCTGTTGCTAAAGCACCACTTGTACTAGCTCCACCATTTTTACATCTTCTTCTGTTATATCCCTTTGCACCACACAATCCACAACTTAATGAGTTTGCCTTCCTTAGCAATTTTGGACCTGTTTCAACATTTTTCTTCAATTCTTCAAGTTCCACAATAGACTTCTTTCTTTTCTTCTTAGGCCTCCCAACTTGTTTGTGATACTTTGGTGCAACTAAGGTGGTTGGGTTTAGAAGTTGGCCACATGTCCCTGCCATTTATGGGATCTATTGTATTCATATATACAACCTTCCATGTGTCAACCCAATAGCATCTATCAACATACCTTTCTGGTATTCCATCACCCCATTCATTCATCCTCTTGAGTGCACCTAGACAAATATATATCCTCCTGAATTGCCTTGTTTCACTAGTTGGGTTATACTCTTGTTCCATAGCCACCTTCACAGTAGATTCAGGATCAACTCTAAGCAACACTTCACAGTAATCTCTAAGGATCTTATACTGAGCTTCAAAGTCTCCTTGGATCTTCTGAGTTGCCATAGTCTTGGCTCAAAAATCTGGTTTACGGTCAACTCAATCTTGTACTTCTTAACCAATTCTTCTTGAAGAGATCTTAAATGTATAGTTGGATTTGTTCTAATGGTTGGTTCAATCTGCTTGGATAACCAGCCAACAGTACACAGATTAACATCCCTGGTCTGCAAGCATTCATGCTCTTTTTTGTATGTCTTAACACTCCAACCTCCTTTGTTGTTCTTCCAAAAAAATATGTAGTAACCAATGACATATGGGTTCTGGATATTTTTTTCTGGGTTTTGGAACAGAATTAATGTTTACACCTACCTTCTTCATCCTTTTATGCCTTTTTTCCCAAATTGCCATCACTAACACTAGGCCCACCATGTGTAATCTTTGATGCACATGTCCCATCTCCTTTACCTTTATCTAGACAAGCATCAATGTTAAGATTCTCACCCATACAAACTACACGACATCTTGACAAGTCATTTTTTTGTATGTGTAGTTGCCTCCTTGTATGCACAGCATGTGCTTTGACTAGATCAATAAGCTCTTCCTTGTCATTGAAAGTCTGCCCTATATAAAATAGAGAATCTAATGAATACTGACATTTATTTTTCTTCTTCCTAATATCCCTAATCACTTGTTGCAGTGGGGTGTCATCATCAGGTTCTAGTTGTCCTTGAAAATCCTCATCAACTTCATTTTCTACATCTTCAGTTGGCACTTACTCGTCTTCAACAGTGTCACACCCCAACCGATGGCGGAAACATCGGAGTGAGACGAAATAGATTGCAAGAGACTTCATAACACTATTTGTGACAAGTATTTAAATAATAAATTTTCCATTTCATTTATAAAGAGTCAATTACAAAGATTTGAAATAAATACAACATGAGTACGAAATACAATACAATAAGAATACAAATTTAAAGTGTGTATCTAAGCATCCTACTAGATTCCATGCATCACCAACATCATCACTAAACCTGCAACATGTTTTAAAAGTATAGTTCAATACAAAAAGTATTGGCGAGCATACAAGTTTGGTGCGTACTATATAAGTATAAAATGATAAGGAACAATCCACATGGCAAACCTAGTTATCAAGATTAACGTATAAACTGGCATGCGATTTACAAGTCAACCCTCTGTTTACGCAAGTATGAATGAAAATTTAACATGACCACTAGTCTACGGGCGGTGCGTTACTCCTATAGCGCTATACATGTTAAATGGAGGCTCGTACGAAGCTAATGACAAGTTCATCACATAAGTATGGTCCAGAAAACACGAATCGAGCATAACAAATAGTAAGCACGTATTGGATTGTTTGTTTGTCCATTTGCATAAGAATATGTATAGTAAGTGTGTTTTGTATATAATAACATGTTACACCCAAAAGTGTGAAAACGGTAAAATGGGTCAAGTATACTCACAAAGTTTTCATATCCTTTCCGATTATCCAATTGTTGACGAGCAATGAGATTAGGGGATCGAATGTATGAGGGTTAAAGTTCAAGGTAGGTTTAGAGTCGAGATTCGGAATTTAAACAACACGAAAATAACATATGAAAATAATCACCTAGTACATATGATACTTGTTCTTGACACTAGGAAACTCTAAGGAGTTTAAATGTTTTCATGGAACAAGGTTCCATTAGAATCGTGACAAGTTATCAAAGTCTAGGATGATATAATCTAGTACCTTGACATATGAACACTAGTTCATCATCAAAGATTCGATCATTCGGGTAATATGTTTATGTATTATATAGGTTATATAATATGTATTAATATGTCCAATAGTTCAAGCATGAGGTAGAAGATTAAAATCTTCATTTAGGTACCTCTAAATATCATGGAAATCATGTAGGAGGTAGGAAGAACAAGCTTCCATTTAGGCACCTCTTATGTTCACCACTACACTTGATGTAAAAACATATAAGGAGGGTCATGAACTATGAATATTACAAGAATATAAATGGCTACTCTATAAGAAATCATCAAGTAATGTGGGGATTTTATGTTGGATAACCCAAGTTAGTCCATAATCACACCTTCATCAAGCTTGAAGCTTGAACATCACTTGTGGGTTAAAAACCCTAAATAAAACAGAATGTATATGAGGTTTAACCTCTGATTTTGTATATCCCAGCCCCGTTTTTAAGCCCAACTAACCATACAAGTGGTTATGCGCATTAGGACGTGGGTTTGAGTTGAGTTTGACTCAAGTTTGAACATGGTAAACATAGTTTGATTCAAAACAAAACGAATAGTGAACTTTGGACCCTTTTTGCCAGAGTTCCAGGGTCTTATTTACTTTGAATCACCCATGGAATCGAAGCTAAGGAAAATCCAAGCACATAGGAATGAGCTAAAACGGACAAGAAACGAAGAAGTTATGCTCACTTTAGTGGAGCTTGATGCTTCTGTCCGAATTCTGATTTGCAGCTATGATTTTGGGAGCTTGAGAGTGATTTGAGAGGGTTTGTAAAGTGAGAATGACTTGGGAGGCACTTGGTATTTATAAGGGAGGATTAGGGTTCGGTTGGTGAGGTTTAAATGCAAGAAGGTGGAAGTTGAACAACATAAAAAAAAGCCAAAGTGGGCTGTGGACAGCCTTTGAGGCGCACAAGATGCTGGCCGTGACCAGATGTCTTTCCTTCATTTTTTCCACTTTGTCCCTTAGCTTAATTTTTATAATATTGTTTAATATGTTCTGTAACACCCCGTGTTTTCGTGAGTCGAAGTCAAAGTCAAGGTCAAAGTCAACGATCGATTTCGCGACTTGACTTGTAGTGAATTTCTTTTATGTGTTTAATTTAGTTGTATTATGTGGAGTAAGTGTCAATAATTATAATAATCGACGTATAATCGACTTACAACTGTGAACTATAGGAAGTAACAATGCGATAAAGTTAACTAAACAAAAATCAAACTATGCTAAACAAATCGACATCGAATCACAATCGAATCGAATCGAATCGCAACTCGAATTACGCATTTTGGTTATTGTTATACGTGTGTGTGTGCCTTACGTGTTACTTGTGCATGTTTATTTATGTTGTGTTGTGGTAATCAATCGAAACGCAATCGAAACTCGAAACACAATCGAATTCGAACTACGATAATTAGTGGAGAAGGAACAGTGCTAGATATGAATAGTTGGGACTGAAAGTAATTTGACTAAGAAAATCTATCGCATCGCATCGCTCACAATTACAATCGAAACCTCAAAAATCGTCACGCCGAACACTCGAACCAAGTGCCATCTGGCCGGATTGCCCATCCGACCGGGCTGACACTTGATCTGGTGCCATATGTCATCCGACCGAGGTGACATCCGACCGGATAGGTCATCCGGGCGAGATGCCATCCGACCGACCCACACTTTCCTCTTTGGGTAACTCTATAAATACCCATGTCACTCTCAAACTTTCTACTTTTGGCAACTCTCTGACCGAACAGCACGCTCTCCTCACCTTTTCTTCGATTTCTCTCGATTCCGGTAAGATCTCGTCTTAAATCTTGTACTTTCTTGATCTACACGCACTCCTAAACCTTTCTATCTTTTGAATCTTAACTTTTAACCGTGAAATCACTAGATTTGAGGTGTTCTAGGATGACGTCATCATGTGTTCTTGAAGAACTTCATGTTTTGGCCTCAATCCACCAAGGACAACTTAGATCTAATCGATTTCCACACGAATACACAAAGATCTTGCATAGATCTAAACATAAACATAGTGAAAAAGGATTGAAAGATGGTTTCTAACTTTCTTTCAACTCTTTTACACTCAATGCACTCAAAACCGATAGAATGGGGCCTTGTTCTGGTCTTCTACTCATTCTTAGTGTTGTGCTAGTTCAAGATCTGGATTCTACTCACGAGACCACCGATCTCGGGTTAACCAAGGACAACCGTCTCGAACCGGTTAACTGGTCGAACTAGGGTGATTCCTGGTCGATCGGGTTACTTGGGTCAAGATGGAGTTCTGTTGGTTAACACGTTGTCAAAACGTCTCGACAAAACGACAAACAATCAAAACGACCAAGTAAAGGATGAACGGAACGACCAACAAGGAGGGCTATCCGACCGGACTATTGTCCAAACGGATAAGCCATCCGAGCGACTAGGTCATCCGAGCGGCTTACCCCTTGGGTCCCACACTTAATCAACTTTATCTGAAGTTTGAGTATTGAACGAAATGCTATCCGATCGGACTACCTATCCGACCGGATTACTCTTCGTATCATGAGATACTTAGACTTAAAACAATTTTCAACACGTTCAATGCACTAAGGATGCCACCCGACCGGATAACCTGTCCGACCGAGTGACCGCCCTGTTGTGAACTTGTTCTCACTGAAATATCAACCTATCGGATTGTCGTCCGATCGACCGGCTTGAAAGATAGAGATACTTCAATGTTTTCAAAATACTACAACGAAAACTTCAAAAGTCAAGCCATCATACACAAACACATCAAAGGAAGAAACAATCCACTCGAATAGTCATCCGACCGGACAACCTGTTCGACCGGATGACCATCCGAACGGATTGTCATCCGTACGATCGGACCGTCCGATCGGATTACCAATCCGACCGAGCTACTGTCCGAGCCACTTACACCTTGTATCGTTTTACGCGTCACTTATCGTTATATTATCGTTCTAATCAGGCTAATTCTGCTCTAAGCGCTCCCTTCAATCCATCATCGCTGTGAGTATACTCGAACCCTTTTTGCTTTAAGCACTTTTGGGTGTTACATACGTTACGAATATTCAAATCACCACAAACACACTACTCAATGCTATTTGAACGCTAACCGTTAATGCATGTTATACGTGGCTTATGAATGCTTGTTTGTTATGTTTACACATGGAATGCTGTCTACCTGCCTTAGCAACGATAGTACTATAGTTTGGACTCAGCACCTGTTCGCAAGAGTTGTTAAGGACAATTACTTGAATGGATTACGGTGGTAATCATGTATTGCGAACTGCCTCAGGCAGTCAATCCGAAGTCATTGGTATCAATGGATCTATGTCGATAACTAAAGTGCTTCATTTCACTATGTGTACGTGCTGGTTATGCGTAAACGAATTTTGAACTCTATATGCTAGTATCAAACTTGTATGCTCACCTTTACATTATATGTATTGACTTTATTTTAACGTATGTGACAGGTGCTTAGGATGCACATCTGGTAGGAAATCAAAGCTAGAATAAGGCTCTAGAGTCCAACAAATAGTTGTCTGTACAAATTAGATCAAGGGTCTCTAGAAGCAGATAAACAATTGCTCTATTTGAAGATCTGAGTTGTCGGAATAGAACTATTTGCCTAGATTTTGTCTGTAATAATTTGTTTACCTTTTGAGACATGGTATGGGACATGTTATTTTAAATTGATTGGTAATGATAATTGTTATGGAAAC
Organism: Helianthus tuberosus; assembly: GCA_030545235.1. NCBI lineage: Eukaryota > Viridiplantae > Streptophyta > Magnoliopsida > Asterales > Asteraceae > Helianthus > Helianthus tuberosus. Next base: position 119,186,131 of record CM060433.1, on the reverse strand, counting down.
TTCTGGACAATCTGTTTCGCTCAGTGTCATGCCCCGATGTTTCCGCCATCGGTTGGGGTGTGACATGTTCCAATTAACATAATTCATAGTATACTATGGAAATAAAATATCAAAACATTAGGTGGGAAATGATGGAATTTGGATCAAGTGTGATCATGGGTGGGAATTTGAACGGTTTTTAACTTTTGGCAAACTTTAAGTTTACATTATATATCCATTTCTTATATATCTGTTTTTCCATTAAACAAAAATAGTTTTTTTAGAACATAATACTAACTATCAGTTGCATTTTAATTGATATATAACAGTAATTAGTAAGCCAAATTAACTTGGATCCCACACCGTTAAAACTACCATTCAACTTGACTATTAGAACAAAAATCTTGTATTTGCAGTACATTAAATATTTTTGCATGTATCTTATACAAGAAATCATGCATCATCTTTTATACACTTCTAGTTTCGTTTAGTGGTTACCACTTTATGTTTGATATAATAATTTATATTATGTAACATAATATGTGATTAATTTATTTAATAAGCGCATATATATATATATATATTAGTGTTTTTTATTTACATGAAATTAATTAATGAGTTTGTATAAAAAGAAAGTATAGGTTGCGTATTGTGAACGTAATATCAGACGTTTGCATAAATTAAACGTATACAGTCATGTATTTCTTTACGAGCAGCACAAATATGTATCGAATAAAAGTATGTATCAAATGTATAAACGGATTTAAATGTACAAGCATGAATAATTAAACAAGGTATAATTTGTATGAAATACTCAATTTTATTCTGATCGACGTTACGAATCACGAAAACGGAAGCGAAATACGAATTCGATACGGATGTAAGTTTCCCAAAATAGGTACATGAATAATCTTTCTAACTAAAGTAAGTTTCAAAACGCGAGGCGTTACAGTCTCCCCTCCTTTAGGAAATTTCGTCCCGAAATTTATTCAAGATGAAGACATTGGAAAAGTATTTTTGCTAAAAAGAATGATTGGCTAAAATTGAGATTTTGAAGTTTGAGACGTGTTTAAAAGGTATATATATATATATATATATATATATATATATATATATATATATATATATATATATTTGAGCAATGAAAGGATAGGTTTGTAAAAAAAATCGTTTGACTAAGATGGTTGAGGCATTAATCATAAGTTAAACGTACATGTGTGTGTATAGGCAAGTGAGTTTAAATAAGTTTTGAATAACTCAAAATGGAGAGGTATCTTTAAAATATGATATCCAAGAAGTATAACTTCCGTATAATACGGTTACTATTTTGATGAAAAGTGTGGCCGCACTGCAAAAGTTTCATTGGTTTCAAAGAGCATTGATAATTCCAGTTTCTGTAGAGAATTCTATATCGGTGAAAAACGAGGAAGTTAGGTATTTTAAATAATAATAAAAATGGTTTTGAAGGTAACGGCCAAATAGCGTTTTAACGCATAAACAAGGATGGAAGATAGCCTTAAATAGTAAGAAAGTATTTTAGGATTCGAACGTTTAAACCGATTGATTGTAAATGAGGTTTGTATAAAAGATAAAGAATAACGGGGAGTATTGCAGGTATAATAGTGAACGATTGATCTAGTAAACGAATGCGAGTATAAGAATGGTATGTGTATTGGATAAACGAAATTGATGTGTTAAGAATGAGGTCTCGTCATGGATAATCGGATATAGCGCGTTTAACAATGCGTTTGTGAGTTGTTAAAGTTTATATCGGGTCTAAATAGGTCTGCAAAACACTGAATTTCTCATGGCACATTTTACAAAAGTTTGGTAACGTGGTGAAAACACTTATATATAGGAAGTATCAGCGGCGTATCCAGCATGTTTGGACCACATTACGTCCATTTCGTATTCGGTGCCCTGTTACGTTCCGTGTCTTACCATACACAGTAGTACACTCTATGGTTCTCATACGCCTATCACTATAATCTCGTGTGCACCCGTGATTATTTTGATCGTCGCATGATCCGCATATATTGTACTAGTTGTGTATGAATCAGGGTATACATAAAAGGATAAGGATGTATACGTTTAAGAATATAGTATGTAAGTAAGTCCATGCTTAAGTATGTATGGGACCCACGCAAGCGAACCCCTCGGATTCCACTCGCGTACGGGTACGAATGTATGAATCATGAGTATGAATGAAAGTATGAGCATAGATATAAGTTTAAGTATGAATATGCACATAAGTATGAGTGTAAACATAAAACGTATGAGTAGTACAAGTATAAGTATAAGCATAAAACGTATGAGTATGAATGTAGGCACGATTAATAAAAATTACATATATAGTGTATGTTGAAGTATAACGAATTCGGGCATATACAATGCTCGAGAATTTGAAAATGTAAAACGAATGATGTGAGCGAACTCGTCGCGAGGTGATGATTAAAACGTGTATGATGATTTACATGTATAGTTGTTTGAGTTTATCGAATCAAAATAGATTGAGTTGATTTGGAAGGTAGAATATAGTTTGTAAATGTAAAGGAACATAAAGTACTCATTGGTTATGCATAACGTATTTTGGAATGCTACTTTTGTTTAAAAAAAGGAGTTTACGTATGTTGAAGATTGTCGGTCCCCATGAAGTCTTCTAGCCCACGTGTTTGGAAATTTGAATGACAAATTAAGTGGTGAGGAAAAGGTTTTTCTTTTTTTAAATAACAGGTTTGTTTCATTTGCATCAAAACAAGAAATTTCGAACTTTGAAGGTCCTTGTGAAAACGTCGACCCTTGGAACGAAATTTAGTAAAAGGACTTAGTGATTGTTTTAAGAAAATAATTTTAACAAATGATTTGTTGATGTTGGGAATCGTCTTTGGTAAAACGGCCGTATAATATCTATAGTATCCTACAAGTATGTGAGAAGGTTGGTTTGAATTCCGTTTGAGAATGAAAGTCCTTAGTATGGTGATATAACGTGAGTGTGTGTTTTAGTGGTTAAGTCGAATATGAAGTTCTTGGGCAAGAGATTCATTGGACCGATTAAATTGATATGTAGCATTTCGTAAAGTTTTGAAATTTGGGAAGTAAAACGTTTTAAGACATGATTAAGAATCTCGCGTATATGAGTTGAGTGAACATAGATTGTAGGATAGAAAGTACGCTTGATAAAACAATGTATTTTGAAATCGGTATAAGTAGGTATTTTGAATAATGATAAACAATTTAGGTATAAAATATGATCGAGTTTGCATAATAAGATATTTTGAAGAGACGTTTTGGTAACGATCACCTAGGTAAGGGAATCACCCCTAACTCGTTGGTGAGATCGTTTTAAGAAAAGGGGAGTTGAGTTAATCGTCAAGGTAAGGAAATCACTCCTATCTCGATGATATGTCCCCACTTGTCGTTACAAGGAATATGAATTTAAATTATATGAAATCACGCATATGTATAAATGTATAGAAAAGATTCAATATGTTGTGTGTGTGAAAAGAGAATATCGAAAGTAAATTTTCAATTTGAAAGGTTGCATCGTATAAGATAAATAATAGAAACACATGTTTGATTAAAATTTGGATGGTTCCAAAACGGAACATTGACTAACCAAAGTGGTCGAAAAGTCTTTCGAATTTGAGGAGCATGCTTTGGCCTAATAGGTGGAATACTCTCGCCGACAAGTCGGTTAACGGTATTTACCCTTCCGGTTACTACATGTCCCAAATCAATTGAAATTTCGAGACTTGGCGGGATTTATGAAAATCAAGGAGTGGAACTAGTCGACAAGGTGCGGGTTTCACCCCTAACTTGGTGATTCCGTATCCTAAATGTGGTTGGTACTCGTCGGGTCAAAATTTAATTTCAACACTTGACGAGGGTCCACTAGAATTTGAAATTTGAATTTCTCCATCGAGTTGAGGATCTCTGTTAGGATCGGAGGCTCTCATGATTGTGTTAGTTTGTATAAATTGAACAAATCAACAGAAATGAACAGAGTTTAAGTGCAGCGGAAATGAATAACAAACTTTGAAAACACAATCAAAGAAGAATATAGTTTAATAAACATTTGCTTTTCATAGAGTTGAAAGATTACAATTCAAAGCAAGAGATTACAATGCAAGCTTACAAACTAAACTCCCCCTCAGCCTGATACTTCATGGTTGGTTGCACAAGATGAAAGGATTGAATTGAGGAGAAGAACTCACTCAAAACGATCAAATGTAACAGTACAGAGTACTGTTACATTTATAGACAATCCAAACCTCTGAGGCATCTCAGCTGACGTCACCATGAAAGTGACGTCTAACAGCCTAACAACCTGTATCTACTGTTCTTATACAAACACTGCTAAACCTAACCACTGACTATACATAAAACAGATGACATACTAAACTACTGCTCTCTCTTTACATCAGTGCTTTCCTCAAGGTTGATCAGTCCTTGATTGGGCAGTGCTTTGTCATCATTAGATTGTACCAGCAGTGCTTAGTTCTCAGCAGTCTTATGAGCTTCATCAGTAGTTTTGAAGAACAGCAGTAGTTGTATCCGGGCAGTGGATATAAGACCATCAGCTGTTATAATCACTTTCAAGGGAGAAGACTTAGTGTAAACAGCTGCTTATTGTGAATCCACTGTTGTGAACCAGTTTTGGCTTTCATTATCTGTTCCTCTGGTAGGGTTCAATCCCAACAATCTCCCCCTGGAACAGATAATGCCAAAACACTTCATTATTTTGGATCTTTATTCCTCATCAGAAGTTCCTTGGCTTGTCTTTTAAAATTTTCTTCAAAGTCTTTGGAACTTGTGTCATCCTCATCCCTGCATAGTGAAAGTTCAAGGAGATCCTGCAAATCTTCAACACCAAGACCTAGTGCTTCTTTCCTTGATATATACTTCACTTCTCCATTGGATCTGACTATAGTCAATACGTGGGTCTTTTGGTCAGACATCCACTTTAGTACTTTTAAACCCAATGGGTTTCTTGGGAGAGATTTATTTTCTGATGAGTTTAGAGAATTTGGTCTTGAGAAAAGTTGTAAACTTTCAGACATTTGTTTGAAGGCCATATCGATGACATCATTTGCTGTAGCTATATCTTCTGCAGTTTCTCTTTCAATCAGCTCTTGCCTCTCAATGTCTGTCATGTCTGTTGAAGTGTTTGGTGATGCAGGTTTGGTTAATACCTTTTTAAAAAGGTTTTGAAGTTTCACTGAGCTATCTTCTTTTAGATCCATTTTCTTGATGGCATATGTGAAGTACTCAGCTTCCTTTTCTTTTTCTTCTTCACTATTCAACAGTTTTCCTTTCTCTTGGTTTATCACAAGGCTCGGGTTATCTGCTGATGTGAGCAGTGTTTTAAGAGCATCCAGCTTCTGTTCCATCTTGTTGTAGTCTGGCCTTTTAGAAGTGTCTGAGACTGTTATTCTTCTTTTCTTCAGCTGTTCATAAGCCTCGTCGGTATACTGCTTTGTCCATTTTGCTATGGCTTTAGCAGTATCCACCTTAGCATCTATCAATTCCTGTTTCTTCTTTTTGTACTCGGATGTCAGATCAGTAATAAGCTTTTTGTATTTGTTCCAATTAGGAGTTGTCTTCTTCTTTCTTGGATCATTTTTAATCCTTTCAATTCTGTTAGCTTCATGCTTTAAAGCGATCATTGGCCATTCTTCAAACTGTTTTTCTTCAGCTGAATATAATTTTTCTTTCATTATATATGCAAGATATTCTTTTCTCATTTCTTTTCGTTGATCTGCCTTTTCTTTGCTCAGATCTTGTGCATAATTTTCCATCAGCTTGACTTTTGTGAGCAAAAATTCCAGTTTTTCAGAAATGGCTTCATCACCTTGATCTTTGCGTTCGAGTTTAGCTCTAATCTTTGCTTGCCTTGCTTTCATCTCGAGATATTTATCCATGTCTTCTGGGACTACGAAGCCTATGAGAGAAGGAAATCTTCTTTTTGAAGGATCATCCTCAGTGTAAAATTGTTTCATCTCATTTTTCACAGCTTCTAGTTCCAGTGGATATTTAGCAGCAACAGGATCATATTTTTCATCAGTTGCCTGAGTAGTTTCTCTTTTTCTTTTGTGAAGCTTTATGGGTGGAAGTACTTTTGGTTGTGATGTAGGAATGATGAGAGCAGTGGTGGATGGTTGACAAACAGCTGTTGAAACAACTGGTGCTTCAACCTCTGTTGTCATTACAACTACTGATGTGTTAGTAGATGTCTTCTGCTTTTGAGCAGGGGTTGAAGTTGGTGAAGTTGTTTTTGGTGGTGGTGATGGAGAATCATCAGGTATGAAGATCCTTCTCCTTTTTATTGTAGGAGAGGCTGATGATGTCTTGAGTGGATCAGTGGTGGTGGTTTGAGAAGTGGAAAGTGTCTGACAAACAGTTGTTGAAACAACTGGTGTTTCAACCACTGTTGCCATTACAACAGATGTTGTAACATCTGTTGTCTTCTGCTTTATAGCAGGAGGTAATGATGATGATGGTAGGGCAGTGGTTGTGGTAATGTGTGATAAAGTGGTGTGTGTTGTAGAGATGGCAGCTGTTTGGCTAGCAGTTTTTTGAAACCACTGGCATATCAGCTGTCATAGCAGTTTTGGAGGATTTAGATGTCTGTTTTTCTTGTTCTGGTTCAACATACAGGCCATCTTCAATTCCCTTTTTCTTCAACTGCTTGATATTCTCCCCCTTTTTGGCATTATCTGCAAGGGGTTTATCCATGAAGAGGATAGTAGATGGAGCTTTTCTAGTGGTGCTTTGGATGCGGGCTTTTATGGCTTTAATGTCTGCTTGAGTATCTTTGAATCTTGACTCCACCATGTTTGTCAGCATTTGTACATGTATAGCATGCTGCTGATCAGCCATTTATTTTTGCTTTTCAAGCAGGGGTTGGAATAAGTTCCACAACTCATTTGCAGCAGGTGCAGGTTGTGCAGGTGCTTGAGCTGGAACAACAGTGGATTGTGCTTTTTGAGCATTTAACAGCTGCTGCACCATATCCTTTATCTCAGCAACTGATGTTTCAAGTTTTTCAACTCTGCCTGTCAATTCCTGATATGTTGGATCATCACCCACGTTAATGGGATCATCTGATTCCCCACTAGTAGTGGTTTTATCAATGTGTGACTTAGGAACTGAATCCCAAAATTCATCCATTGATGCCCCTTGTTCTCGGTACTGGGGACTTCTTTCTTCAGCACTTGATAATCCTTTGATGGTACCAGTGGTTGAAACAAACTCACTGGTGGTTACCGAAGGTGCTATAGAAGAAATTGCCTTCAAGGGAGTCTTATTAATGTAACAACTGTCCAAATGAAGATCTGTTGATCCATCACTTGTAGTTGCTGCTCCACTTGATCTACCACCAAGAGTTACTTGTAACTCAGGGGGTGTAGCCTCCTCAGTTGTTGCTGGGATAGCAGAGGTAGTAGCATCAGACCCAGTCACTTGTGGGAGTATACTCTCAGTGATAGGTGATGGAGAGGAACTGGTTTGTGTCTGAGCTATAGCAACTGCATGCAACAAGGGTATGCAGGAGGAGTATGAGGCAAAGGTGGAGATCTTTCTACCAACTGCTGTGAGGAAGTAGCAGCAGTGGTTTGTGGTGACATTTTTGTTGTCACTGGCATTTGCTCTGGGATCTCATCTTCCAGAGTTGCCTTTGTTTTGGGTTTGGGGGGCTTTCTGGATGATTTCTTTTTGGTATTTTTGGTGATGGCAGGTGTGGGTTTCAAAGCAGTGGTTGTGCTGCTATGATCACCTGGAGCAGTTGGCTCAGCAGCAGATGTCTGAGGAGCAGTGGTAACTGCTAAATTCTGCTCAGGCACCTCTGTTTTGTTTTTATTGGTGCCATCATTCTAGAAAATGTTTCCATTGTTAACCCCTTTATTTGAAAATTGACACCCTGTTTGAGCAGATTTTCATTTTCTTTTTGAAACTTTTGTTTAAAATGGTAGCTTAAAAATCTTGGAAAAAGTAAAAATGCTTTGCTATCAACGTTTTTCACCAAATCATCAAAGATTTCCTGGGAATAGTTAAAAATTTTATTGTTTAAAATAGCATAACCCAGGCACTGAATCTTTGAAGGTATTTCGTTAAAAGCAGTTGCTTTATTTGAGACACACATCAAGAGAGTGTGAAATAAAAACCTAGATGCAGAAGGAAAGAAACCCTTTTGTAAGGTATCCTTTTTTGGTTGTTCTGCATATCCCCTTTTTAAGAAATCAGTTTTCAACTCGGTTTTATCAAAGGAAGTTTTACCTTTCTGATCATCGAGTTTAAAGACTTCTGAAATTGATTGCGGAGTAATTTGAATCCCTTTACCCTGTATCGAAGAGTTAATGGCTACTACTTTATCATCTTGTTTTTCAAGCGTAGCATTTTTCCAAAACTCTCTCTGGGTTTGCAAGTAAATGGGAGCATCTGCTATCAACAAAGTTTTGTACTTTGATTCAGATAATGTGTCGATGATGGAATCAAAGGTGTGGTTGTTTGTGGGTTTTGTGAGTAGACCCATATAGTTGTGAGGAGATTTGTACGGGATTTCAATGGGTTCTTCGGCCGTTTGAACGACCTCTTTGGAAGCAGAGGATGACGATGATTTTGGTTTTGATTTCGATTTTGATTTCGTCATTTTTAATGAAGAAGATCGAAGAATGCTTTGAGAAGGAAGGTTTGAAAACTGCTTTGAGAAGAGAATTTTTGGAATTCAATTCGACAGTGTAAAACCCTATTTGGGGTTTTGATCTGGGTTTTATTTAGGAAAAGAAAAATGGATGCTGATGTGGCAGCGGTTACAAAGATCTGAAGGCTAAAAACTGACCACGTGTCAACCTCTGATGAAATGGATGAATAACAGAGAACAGTTGTTTTGAGAGCCACTGATGAAGCAAACATCAGTGGTTACAACGGTAATAATGTGACAGTGGATGATTTTCACTATCAGTGGATAGCATATCAGTGGATTAGACACTGATTTTGGACATCAGTGCTTGCCAAGAAAATGAAAGGTCAGTGGTTGACTTTCAGCAGTGGACAATAATTAGGAAACAGATGTTTGAACAAAATAGTGGTTAGAGGTAAAATAATGGTAACGATTTGAAGGCACATTATATCAGCAACTTTTACAGGAATTTTCATTCAAGGTTTTACCACATGTCAATTTCATTTTGAAGTTTTTACAACTCCCTGACAGTGGTTTAGTACCCCAGATGATGTACACTATTTACTAAGGCTACTCATTCTTGTTATAATATTTGAATTAAAACATGAGTACCCAAGTATTTTATGATCTGTTAACAATCAATCTTTTGCTCAGTGTAAAAACAACCTTTGAGTATGACATGACCTAGACATGAGTACCATTTCCTTTTGATCCATTTTGAGGATAATATTACCAGCAAAAAATAAAGGTTATATATATCCTGACAGGAGATTTAAACTTTTACTATCTAAAACCAGTAAAAAGTTCAAAATATATTATTCTTACAGAAAAAAATGAAGAATGATATATCCTGTTTTATTTGAGAAAATCCTTTTATAGAAAAAAATAAAGGATTTTCTAAAAACAACATCAAAAGGATCTGGTATAATTTCCACAAACGCACCTAATCATATCAGTCTCAAGTTTATGAAAATGGTCAGTGGTTTGACAATAGTGGTATGAAATTGTAAATACATTTTGACCACTGTTTGGTACCATTTTCTTGTTGATTGATTGACAACAGAAATGAGGACACATGTTCACATGAGTTTTTGAAAACCCTGTTATAGACTTTGTTACAAAAGCTGAAAATTTGTCTAGTCCTCTTTTTAAATTCATTTACTGGGAATACTATTGTTACCTGAACTTTCTTGAACCAATGGTTGCACATAGTTGCTTAATGACCACTGTTGCCCCAAACTTTGACTCTTAAGTGTTTTATGTTTATACTATTTTCTTCTGACTTCAAAAGTTTTGAGATAAACACACTTATGAGTTTTTGTGAATTTTCTTCTTCCCTTTTTACCCTTCCCATTCATAAGTAATGAAATACTTACTGGGAGGTCTTTATTGAAGGAATACTTAATCCAGAATCATTTTGCAGTAATGCTTTAAGAGGATTGGCCATATTTGTACAAATTTTTGACCAATCACACATTACATATGATATGGACTTTTCTGTTTTCTTAATGTATTTTAACAGAGTTGATTTGTTCCTTTTGAGGATCTCAACCTGTTTTCAACACATAAGTTCTTATGACTAAAGTTTTAATTTCCCTCTTTTTACATTAGCAAAAACACTAATGTTTTTATGAACATAGGCTTTTGTTAATCTGAGGTCCATACTTTAACATCTAATATAGTGACATCACAAGTTTCATAACAACAGTTGAAATCAATTTTGAAAATAAGAAATAATCCCATAGTTTAACAGATATGTTTTCAGATCTAAAAACCATGAGTGTCTTGTGCATGATATCACTTGTTGTGTGAAATTTGTGTGTCTTATGACATCTGGGTTGTTTTACAGAGTATTTGAACAACATCTTTAAGCGTGATCATTCGTTACTCAGTTTTTCAACTAAATACGACCAACCTTAGTATCAATGAATTTTGAGCTGAACTGTTATATCAAATTGATTGTTAGATTGAATTTGACTGTTCAAGCTCTGATACCAATTGTTAGGATCGGAGGCTCTCATGATTGTGTTAGTTTGTATAAATTGAACAAATCAACAGAAATGAACAGAGTTTAAGTGCAGCGGAAATGAATAACAAACTTTGAAAACACAATCAAAGAAGAATATAGTTTAATAAACATTTGCTTTTCATAGAGTTGAAAGATTACAATTCAAAGCAAAAGATTACAATGCAAGCTTACAAACTAAACTCCCCCTCAGCCTGATACTTCATGGTTGGTTGCACAAGATGAAAGGATTGAATTGAGGAGAAGAACTCACTCAAAACGATCAAATGTAACAGTACAGAGTACTGTTCCATTTATAGACAATCCAAACCTCTGAGGCATCTCAGCTGACGTCACCATGAAAGTGACGTCTAACAGCCTAACAACCTGTATCTACTGTTCTTATACAAACACTGCTAAACCTAACCACTGACTATACATAAAACAGATGACATACTAAACTACTGCTCTCTCTTTACATCAGTGCTTTCCTCAAGGTTGATCAGTCCTTGATTGGGCAGTGCTTTGTCATCAGTAGATTATACCAGCAGTGCTTAGTTCTCAGCAGTCTTATGAGCTTCATCAGTAGTTTTGAAGAACATCAGTAGTTGTATCCGGGCAGTGGATATAAGACCATCAGCTGTTATAATCACTTTCAAGGGAGAAGACTTAGTGTAAACAGCTGCTTATTGTGAATCCACTGTTGTGAACCAGTTTTGGCTTTCATTATCTGTTCCTCTGGTAGGGTTCAATCCCAACAATCTCACTCCTAACTTGATGGTGAATTTCATGTAGAAAGGAAAAGTAGATGGATTAAGAGTTGTTCACCAAATTGTGGGTTTCACGCCTATTTTGGTGAAGTCGTCTCGTTTGTGTATTATGAGTGGTTTTGATTTTAGTATAAACGAGTAAAAGACGTATGTTCAAAATAATAATAACAAGTATAAGCACAATAAGCATCTTAAGAAATAATACGTAAAAGACATTTCAAGGATAGCGCATAAAAGATGGAATAATACAACAAGTATTAACAAATAATAAAGCAAGAATTAACACTATGTTTAAAAGGCCAAAAGGAAATAAATAACGAGCAAATAAAGTATTAAGCAAGTGGTTCAAGCAAAACATAAGAATAAAGCTCTAGAACTATAGACTAGGTAAAAAGCATGGCAATTTTTCCTAATTCCCTATAGTTATGGCTCTGATACCAATCTGTCACACCCCAACCAATGGCGGAAACATCGGAGTGAGACGAAATAGATTGCAAGAGACTTCATAACACTATTTGTGACAAGTATTTAAATAATAAATTTTCCATTTCATTTAGAAAGAGTCAATTACAAAGATTTGAAATAAATACAACATGAGTAGCGAAATACAATACAATAAGAATACAAATTTAAAGTGTGTATCTAAGCATCCTACTAGATTCCATGCATCACCAACATCATCGCTAAACCTGCAACATGTTTTAAAAGTATAGTTCAATACAAAAAGTATTGGCGAGCATACAAGTTTGGTGCGTACTATATAAGTATAAAAATGATAAGGAACAATCCACATGGCAAACCTAGTTATCAAGATTAACGTATAAACTGGCATGCGATTTACAAGTCAACCCTCTGTTTACGCAAGTATGAATGAAAATTTAGCATGACCACTAGTCTACCGGCGGTGCGTTACTCCTATAGTGCTATACATGTTAAATGGAGGCTCGTACGAAGCTAATGACAAGTTCATCACATAAGTATGGTCCAGAAAACACGTATCGAGCATAACAAATAGTAAGCACGTATTGGATTGTTTATTTGTACATTTGCATAAGAATATGTATAGTCAGTGTGTTTTGTATATAATAATATGTTACACCCAAAAGTGTGAAAACGGTAAAATGGGTCAAGTATACTCACAAAGTTTGCATATGCTTTCCGATTATCCAATTGTTGATGAGCAATGAGATTAGGGGATCGAATGTATAAAGGTTAAAGTTCAAGGTAGGTTTAGAGTCGAGATTCGGAATTTAAACAACACGAAAATAACATATGAAAATAAGCACCTAGTACATATGATACTTGTTCTTAACACTAGGAAACTCTAAGGAGTTTAAATGTTTTCATGGAACAAGGTTCCATTAGAATCGTGACAAGTTATCAAAGTCTAGGATGATATAATCTAGTACCTTGACATATGAACACTAGTTCATCATCAAAGATTCGATTATTCGGGTAATATGTTTATGTATTATATAGGTTATATAATATGTATTAATATGTGCAATAGTTCAAGCATGAGGTAAAAGATTAAAATCTTCATTTAGGTACCTCTAAATATCATGGAAATCATGTAGGAGGTAGGAAGAACAAGCTTCCATTTAGGCACCTCTTATGTTCACCACTACAATTGATGTAAAAACATACAAGGAGGGTCATGAACTATGAATAATACAAGAATATAAATGGCTACTCTATAAGAAATCATCAAGTAATGTGGGGATTTTATGTTGGATAACCCAAGTTAGTCCATAATCACACCTTCATCAAGCTTGAAGCTTGAACATCACTTGTGGGTTAAAAACCCTAAATAAAACAGAATGTATATGAGGTTTAACCTCTGATTTTTGTATGTCTCAGCCCCGTTTTTAAGCCCAACTAACCATACAAGTGGTTATGCGCATTAGGACGTGGGTTTGAGTAGAGTTTGACTCCTGTTTGAACAAGGTAAACATAGTTTGATTCAAAACAAAACGAACAGTGAACTTTGAACCCTTTTTGCCGGAGTTCCAGGCTCTTATTTACTGTGAATCACCCATGGAATCGAAGCTAAGGAAAATCCAAGCACATAGGAAAAAGAATGAGTTAAAACGGACAAGAAACGAAGAAGGTATGCTCACTTTAGTGGAGCTTGATGCTTCTGTCAGAATTCTGATTTGCAGCTACGATTTTGGGAGCTTGAGAGTGATTTGAGAGGGTTTGTAAAGTGAGAATGACTTGGGAGGCACTTGGTATTTATAAGGGAGGATTAGGGTTCGGTTGGTGAGGTTTAAATGCAAGAAGGTGGAAGTTGAACAACACAAAAAAAGCCAAAGTGGGCTGCCCAAGGCCAGCCGCAAGTGGCTGTGGACAGCCTTTGAGGCGCACAAGATGCTGGCCGTGACCAGCTGTCTTTCCTTCATTTTTTCCACTTTGTCCCTTAGTTTAATTATTATAATATTGTTTAATATGTTCCAATTAACATAATTCATAGTATACTATGGAAATAAAATGTCAAAACATTAGGTGGGAAATAATGGAATTTGGATCAAGTGTGGCCATGGGTGGGAATCTGAACGGTTTTTAACTTTTGGCAAACTTTATGTTTGCATTATATATCCATTTCTTATATATCTGTTTTTCCATTAAACAAAAATAGTTTTTTTAGAACATAATACTAACTATCAGTTGCATTTTAATTGATATATATCAGTTGCATTTTAATTGATATATAACAGTAATTAGTAAGCCAAATTAACTTGGATCCCACACCGTTAAAACTACCATTCAACTCGACTATTAAAACAAAAATCTTGTGTTTGCAGTACATTAAATATTTTTGCATGTATCTTATACAAGAAATCATGCATCATCTTTTATACACTTCTAGTTTCGTTTAGTGGTTACCACTTTATGTTTGATATAATAATTTATATTATGTAACATAATATGTGATTAATTTATTTAATAAGCACACACACACACACACACACACACACACACACACACACACATATATATATATATATATATATATATTAGTCTTTTTTATTTACATGAAATTAATTAATGAGTTTGTATAAAAAGAAAGTATAGGTTGCGTATTGTGAACGTAATATCAGACGTTTGCATAAATTAAACGTCTACAGTCATGTATTTCTTTACGAGCAGCACAAATATGTATCGAATGAAAGTATGTATCAAATGTATAAACGGATTTAAATGTACAAGCGTGAATAATTAAACAAGGTATAATTTGTATGAAATACTCAATTTTATTCTTATCGACGTTACGAATCACGAAAACGGAAGCGAAATACAAATTCGATACGGATGTAAGTTTCCCAAAATAGGTACATGAATAATCTTTCTATCTAAAGTAAGTTTCAAAACGCGAGGCATTACAAACAGACTCATGCTCAACTGCACCTCTAAATAATTCTATGTCATTTATAACAACTTCTTCAACTATGTTATCTTCATCAATAATATAATATGGATAATCTTCATCCTCCCTATTAGCTTCACTATCTTTACCACTTGCATCACATTCATCACTACCCTCATCAAATTCATCACTACCCTCATCAGATTCATCACTACACTCATCAGGTTCATCACTACCCTTATCAGATTCAGTCTCTCTACCTCTACCCTCATCACTGGAATCACTCAATGTAACACCCTTACTAATATTTAACGATTACCGTAAAAATATTAACAATTAAATGTGTACTTACGACTACTCATACTTTTGTCAATACGGGTTTATTAAAAATTTTACAATTTTAATAAAAAAAATATAAGATACAACATAATGTAAATGAGTTCGTCATTTAAAAATAACGACGAAACGAGGTGCGGAAGCTTGAATCTCGATCGTGTTCGGTTCTTCGTTGAGCTTGATCGTCATCCGACATCATATAATACATACCTAAAATCAAAACCAACATAAAGTTAGTTTTGACAGTTTCACAACAAGTTATAAACATATTTCCATCCAAATCATTCATCCATTATTCAAAATTTTTGTTTCCTTCGAATTCAAATTTCCGGTTCTTAAATCGAATTATTTAATCCGTTATGGGTTTTGTACCATATCCCTATATGCACAACCATTTTTAGTAACTCTTTAATGTTTACAAATACGATCCATTACACGGGTCCTATCTTATTAGTTTTCATGGTTCTTTTACCAATTCTTAAGTTATATACACGTTTGACCCGTTATGGGCATTTATGTCAAAACTATAATTTTATCAACTCTTATTTAAAAACTCTTATTTCCTCCAACCATAATCCATATTATGGTTGGTACATGTACCCTTCACGAGAGTATCATTCCTTGTGCGTACCTGGCATGGGTCAACATTGACTCGTTTTTAATACATTGCATTACATTTCGCCAACCTTGGAAAAACATGCTCATACTTTCCGCTTGCCTGTATTTATAACACTTAACAAGACATAATATTACCAATCATCATTTATATTTCTATACAACTTCTGACCAAATATAGAGTCAAAACTAATTGTTTAAGACCCCGAAACAATTTCTGCAAGTATGGACCTGCTTGCTGTCAACAACAATTTTGTTGAAAAAACGTCCGCGAAAATCACATTAAACAACTTCCGAAAAATTTATAAAAATTAACAACCATCATTTATATTTTATACCACTTCTAACCAAATATTGAGTCAAAACTAAGTGTTTAAGGCCTCGAAACAATTTCTACAAATACGAACCTGCTTGCGGTCAACAACTATTTTCTTGACAAAACGTCTGCGAAAACCACGTTAAACAACTTCCGAAAATTTTATAAAAATTACCAATCATCATTTATATTGTTATACCACTTCTGACCAAATATTGAGTCAAAACTAAGTGTTTAAGGCCTCGAAACAATTTCTGCAAATACGGACCTCCTTGCTGTCAACAACTATTTTGTTGACAAAAGGTCCGCGAAAACCACGTTAAACAACTTCCGAAAAATCTATAAAATTTACCAATCATTATTTTTGTTGTTATACAACTTCTGACCACATATGGAGTCAAAACTAAGTGTTTAAGACCTCGAAACAATTTCTGCAAATACGGACCTGCTTGCTGTCAACAACCATTTTGTTGACAAAACGTCCGCGAAAACCACTTTAAACAATTTCCGAAAAATCTATAAATTTACCAATCATATTTTTTGTTGTTATACAACTTCTAACCACATATGGAGTCAAAATTAAGTGTTTAAGACCCCGAAACAATTTCTGCAAGTAACGGACCTGTTTGTTATCAATAACTATTTTATCGACAAAATGTCCGCGAAAACCATGTCCATTTTATTATTCACAATGCTATCCATTATACAAGTAAGTATTCTATTCTAGAAGGTGTAAGCTTTACTTACCTCGCATCCGCGCAAACATTCTTCGCATCAATGATCCGTTTGACTTCCCAAACTCCCACCTAGCTTATTCAGAGTCAAACTATATTATAATATCCATGAGATTTGTTAGGTTAGCCATCATATAAAATGACCGCAACATCTCATGGATTCACACATAAAAATATCATCAAAGAATTAGCTTTCGGTCAGTTTGACTTTTGTACTTAAGTATGTACATGTGCACTAAGATGTATAGTTCAATTCACTAAAATTAGGCTATTTTGGGACGCCCGTTTACTGTACTTGCGAGCTTGAAAAAATTACGATCTTTTTATGTGATGTGCCCTTCAGAGGGTTTATCCTTGTGATAATTTTTTAGAGCCTAACTCTCTACCAAAAATTTAGAAAAAATCATTTACCAAGCGGTACCGAGGTTCGTCACTTTCTGACTGCAGCCTACGGAAAAATTTATTTAAAAATTCTCGATTATCCGATTGACATAATTCCAGTTGGAGATTTTGATGACCTCCTGAAGCTACCTACAGTAAAAATTTGAGATCATAACTCAATTCCTAAATTGAGTTATGACATTCGTAATGGGTTGCAAATTTTTCCAGAAAACGCAGCCTGAACCTTCGATACGGAAAAATTCATAAAACGTTCAATTTTTGTCAAAAAAACGCAATTCCAGTTGGGTTTGAAAGGTTTTTCCTGGAAGTTCATCACAAACTTAATAAACATCAGTTTTTGACTCCGATTAAAGTCAGCTGTAACTTTCTGGACATATTTAGTTTCATCAATTCTTTTCTAATAGTCTCACATTCTAACTTTTCCTAGACATTTCATCAAACACCTTGCGGGTATGATTTGTATACTTCTTTTATCAAATTATGGTTATCGTTTTAACCAAGTTTTAACATCACATTCAAGTCCATTATATCTATCATGCATAACAACACCTAGATTCACTTCATCGAAATCAAATAACACCCATTTTTTGATAAAAATTTTAGTGTTCTTCATCATCCTACGAAACCCATTTATCACCTAAGTGGGTGATTATGAATTTCATAATTATTAGCACCAATTCTTCAAATTATTGACTAGGGTTTGTTCCTAACCACAAATTCATTATAATTTCATTCAAACATTAAACACGCAAGTTCAGATTTCGATTTCCATGTTCATCAAGAATTTAATATGGAACCAAATAATGAAATTCGACATACCTTGTGATCCCGTCACATGAGTGATCACTAGTTTGAGCTTGGTTTTCGATTTGGATTCGTTTTGCCTCTTTGATTTGATCAATTTTTGCAATTCTAGGGTTTGGACAAGAGACCCCTTTGGCTCCTGTGGATATCACGACCAGAAACACACTTCTGTGTGTGTTTTTGTGTCCAAGTTATGTTTAAATAACTCAGTTTCAAGTTTGCCACTTTTAGTCCCGCTATTTTTAGTTAGTTAGTAAGTAGGTCACAACCTACTAAATTCCAACAATATCTCATTTTACTAACTAGGTTAAACACTCCTAGTTAACTTAGTGGGTTCGGGGAAATCATAACCCGTTTTATTTTAAGTCCCGTTAACTCGGGCCTCTTATGAACTTTATCTCCTTAAAAGCTTTTATTCTCTTTTTATTTAATATTAGGTTTATTTATTTAAATCCTAATATTTACCGTGTTAATATTTACCACTAACGGTATTTTACCCGTTCATTATTTTCAACGTAGCTTGATTACCAAACCCGTTTTTGGGGTGTTACAAGCTACCCCCCTTTAAGAGGTTTCGTCCCCGAAACCTTTCTTACGTAGTTTATCGGTTTAGGCCTAACGAACTTAGTTTCATTTTCATTTGAGCATTGCTCACTTTTAATAATTCAATAATCTTACCGGGAATATATGGTAATGTCTTTCGGGCTCCAAAGTGGTGTTTGACTCCTTTCTGATGCTCCATTCTTGCATCTTTCTTTTGGTTAACATCCTTGTTCCTCAGGTCAAGGATTATTATAGGCCATGTCGTACGTGCCTTTCATGTATAAGGCCTCGTGGGCCGTTAGTTTCATCTAATATTCCTCGTCCTTATTACCTACTTGACCGAGTTGTCATTTGACCACCCGGTCAGTGAGTCTGTCAACATGTTTACTTCACGCTAATCTTATATTGACGAGCGTTTTACATAGTTCATAACATTACTTTGACTTCAAATGGTTTTACCGGCTAGACTGATTTGTCACCGTTACTTCATACCCCGTCATTCAGGTGTACCACATTGCCTTCCCCGGCCTTATGTGAATTCGTGATCTCGTACTACTTATGTTTTGTTAAATCGTTGCTTTCAGTTTAACGTTTTCTCCTTGTCTTATGTCATTTACTTGTATTAAGGAATTTTACGTCTGAGGATTTATTCCTTTCCGTTATTATTTAATGCGGGGAATTATAACTAGTTCCCACGCTTAACCCAAATAACCCATTGGTTCTTTTACTTAGTCGTAGGCTATTCCTTTAGATTTTCACCTTTTTAAGGTGAGACCCCAACAGTTCGTTTCTTTCCATTTATGACCCAAGGGTCGTTTTGGTCCCGTAGACCATAACACTACTTATAATCCCGTAGGTTATGATGATCTCGTAGATCATCTTTTGTTCGCGTCTTTATTTAAATGTATACACACACACACACACATATATATATATAGCGTCAAGGTACCCCATTTTTATGTTTAGAATCATATATTTTTTCTTTTGAAATTCATTTGACCTTGACCGTAGTCCAAAGCCACATCCGGTTTCTTTCGAATTATCCTTCCGACTCTATGACTTCTTACGTCATTTACGCGTCGGTTTGTTCTTCGCTTACCGTTATCCGGTTCATACTTATATTTCTTGACAGCCCGTTACCCGGGTTCTTTTATCTTGATGTTTTTAACGCATCTGTTGCCTGGTTTGCGTTTTTCTTCTTTTTATTATCATACATTATTCTTTATTCTACGTGTTTAACCTCCAAATAGTTAAACATAATTATCAACATTTCTGTTTGCAATATTTTATCATTTCTTAGTCATAACTCATGACCCGAGTCTTTTGACTTTCTAATCCGCATTCCCGTATCTCAGTTTACGCACATACTCAAAACCCTACCCATCTATCGGGTATTTCTACCAAAGTCATCTTCAAAGTAACCATTCTGATATGGTTTTAGACTTCGTTTTCACTTATTTGGTCGTCTTAGCGAAATCCATCGCTTTTATTCAACCAAGTCCTTATTCTTTATTCGTTCCGTTTGACTTGTTCGTGTGAATTTCATCACTTATGATGGTCAAACTTTATTCCTATGCCTTAACATTCTCATTAGTCGGTCTGTATTTTCATTTACTTTGATCCTTGTCCCCTCTCTCGGGCTCGTTATTCTAACGTAATACGCTTCCGTTACCCGGCTTGCGTTTACATTTATTATCAAATATTTTACTTATTTGATCCGTTTTGGGCACTTTTTTAATTTGTCCCATTCACCCTGTCCTTACTACATCGGACGTAAATGTGTCCATCATAAGAAGTTCATGGTATCATGTGTTCATTACTTACTTGGCCAGAGTAAACGATCAACACATGGTGTATGATCTTTTTTATAATTTTCACATTACACCCCATGTAAGTAACGCCTCTAATCTTTCTGTATTACTGATTTAAATTGGCAAAACTTTATTCAATTGCTATTTAACAATTATTAGTTTTACCCGTTTCATTCTTGAACATATAAAATGTTTTCCTTTTTATCGAACTACTATATAATCACATTCGTTAATGTGATCGCTACATTTCTCAATAGTATTTTATTGAGAATTGTTTTCACTTGGATAATTACTCCCGTCCAAGTTTTCATATGAACTCATCCTGTTATTGCTTTGTTATTTATCATTGTGAATAACACTTATTTCTACTTAATTGCTCTTGGAAACTTCATCCTGAATAGATATCCTATTTGGGGTTTCCAAGTTTTATCCTATATATGCAACCGTCATTCTCTACGTGTTTATTGCATATTACTATTT
The DNA here is from genome assembly GCA_030545235.1 of Helianthus tuberosus. Classification (NCBI taxonomy): domain Eukaryota; kingdom Viridiplantae; phylum Streptophyta; class Magnoliopsida; order Asterales; family Asteraceae; genus Helianthus; species Helianthus tuberosus. The sequence goes on along the minus strand of CM060433.1, from coordinate 119,165,292 downwards.
GTGCGATTAATTTAAAGCGTGCACCTGGTAATCCTTGCCCTAACGGGCTTTCCATGCCATTAACCTTGTTCACGATCATCACGCGGTTTAGGTCCTTGTTGAGCATGCTCTGCTTGTCATACTTTGGACCGTTGCTTCGTTAGATCCGCAATTTTTTAAACTCCCGATATCTTCAGATGCGAGTGTCCTTCAACTACAACATTTATAAAAGTTAGTAATTTCGACATTAATGAACGCCTGTATTATAATACAAGGCTTTTCCACTATACGTGTCAACACACATAATTTCGTTGACTATATCGATCCTTTATCGATTTAATTGGGATAACGTGTAATACACGATAACCCTATGTGTTGTTCACAACACTTTAATCATACTAAACCATTAATATACATGTACTTACCAGATTTGCGATCAAGTCTCGAACCAAACACATTTACTCATTAACCTTGAGCTCTGATTACCAACTTGTAAGACCCGTACTAATATTTAACGATTACCGTAAAAATATTAACAATTAAATGTGTACTTACGACTACTCATACTTTTGTCAATACGGTTTATTAAAAATTTTACAATTTTAATAAAAAATATATGATACAACATAATGTAAATGAGTTCGTCATTTAAAAATAACGACGAAACGAGGTGCGGAAGCTTGAATCTCGATCGTGTTTAGTTTTTCGTTGAGCTTGATCGTCATCCGACATCATATAATACATACCTAAAATCAAAACCAACATAAAGTTAGTTTTGACAGTTTCACAACAATTTATAAACATATTTCCATCCAAATCATTCATCCATTATTCAAAATTCTTGTTTCCTTCGAATTCAAATTCCCGGTTCTTAAATCGAATTATTCAACCTGTTATGGGTTTTGTACCATATCCCTATATGCACAACCATTTTTAGTAACTCTTTAATGTTTACAAATACGATCCATTACCCGGATCATATCTTATTAGTTTTTATGGTTATTTTACCAATTCTTAAGTTATATACACGTTTGACCCGTTTTGGGCATTTATGTCAAAACTATAATTTTATCAACTCTTATTTAAAAACTCTTATTTCCTCCAACCATAATCCATATTATGGTTGGTACATGTACCCTTCACGAGAGTATCATTCCTTGTGCGTACCTGGCACGGGTCAACATTGACTCGTTTTTAATACATTGCATTACATTTCGCCACCCTTGGAAAAACATGCTCATACTTTCCGCTTGCCTGTATTTATAACACTTAACAAGACATAATGTTACCAATCATCATTTATATTGTTATACAACTTCTGACCAAATATTGAGTCAAAACTAATGTAACACCCGTCTTTATTTTATATGAATTTATTGTAAATACGCGTGATTTTATAGAAACGATACCTTACTTCTTGGTAAGTACAAAAATTCAAAGTTTTAAAAAGGATCACATACACGATAACTACTAATTAGTTTAAACTTACAAAACATGATTAGTAGATTGTTACATCATAAACATTGTCTAAACAAAGTTAACTTAAGCGGAAGCTTCAAAATTTCGTGTTCGGTTCTTTAAAACATGCTTGATCATCGTCCACATACTCGCAACACCTACAAACTGAAACTTTGACAATTATTAGTATTAGAGTTCTTGGAATTATTGCTTAATCGAAACTACGTTTAGAAACGGATTCGATTAGCTATGATATACAAAAACTTAGCCAAATTTCCAGGCTCTACCGTAACTTACGGTATCTACCATAAGTTACGGTAGTCATTTTATGTTTCTGGTCCACCGTAACTCAGGAGTGAACCACCGTAAACTTTTGGTCTCTACCGTAAATTAGGGTGGATACCGTAATTTACGGTAGCCACTGCAATTCTATGTTTTGATTGATTTGGTTATTTTGTCCAAACCCAATTCTAGGATTTCTTATTCTAACAACCAACACACTGATTTCTCGTATTCTAATATGTCTTTTATGAATAATAACAAAGACCAAGTAATCATACTACAATGCATTGACCACGCATCATTTGATTATTCGACCCGTTTGGCTCATCTATGGAATCCTCCATTGTGATGACTACCAACGCGATCTAACCAATTCTTTACCTATTATTCAATATAGCGAGCATTATCGCTTTAATTCAACTCGACTTCTATTCTACAATTCAACTACACATATGCTAGTTATCAAATTACCCAATGTAACGAGTTAAGTTACATACCTTCAAAGCACACCCTTTAGTCGTGCGTCAACACCGGCTTGTTCGCTCGTAGCCCAGACTTCCTTTTCTATAGAGTTCAATCACATTGTATTTAGAACCCTTTCTTTCACATGTAACGCACAATTTATCTTTAAGCTTAATTTATGCGTTTTTGTTTATATCTCAACATTTTGCCTTCTATTTGACATTTTCACAAACACTTTAAGGGCAGATTTTTATCTCTTTCATATTCAAGTTCATGGCTTGCTATTTAGCTAACATTTACATCAATTAAACTTTCGTATGACATTAAACATCATTATTTCAGAAATCACCTTCTATGACCCAAATTACACTAGAATAATCATTCAAAACCCTAGTGTTTACTAGTTTCCCACAAAACCCATGAACCACCTTCAATGTGTTCATGAAATTTCCTGAATTTAGATATGATTTCACATATTGTTGTCTAGGTTTTACTCCTCGACACTATATCATTCATATTCTACCCGAATTACAAACATGCATCATCAATTTTCAGATTTCCCAAATTCATGAGAATTTCAAGTAGAGAATTCTCATCAAATTTTACATACCTTATAACCCTCTTGTGATGAGGATCACAAATCTCAGCTCGGATTGCGTTTTGGACTTGATTTAAACCTTCAATTTCTGAGATTTGTGGAGTTTTAGGGTTTGAAGAACCCTGGTCGCCCTTTCCTTGCCTGGTTCGATCTCCACACACGCCCACATGTGTTTTGGGTTTTAATTTTCTTGTTTTAATTTTATTAGTTTCAATTTAAGCACTTTCAGCCCCTCAACTATCATTTGGTTCTAACTTTTAGTGTTTTAACCCATTGTAAGTCACTACAAGGCTTTTACCTAACTAGGTTATTTTAATTCTAGTTAGTTCACTTGTTTATTTAGCAGCATTATATTTAAAATAAATGATTTGCATTTTCGGGGTGTTACAAGTCCACCCCCCTTAAAAAGGGTTTCATCCCCGAAACCGAAGTACGTACCGAATAGTGTGGGGTAGAGACGTCGCATCTCTTCTTCGGACTCCTATGTAGTGTCCGAACCTTTCCTATGCTCCCACTTGATCTTGACTTGACCGATTTGTTTATTTCGCAAGTGCTTAATCTTTCGATCTAAAACTTCTATGGGCCTTATAATATAGTTTAAGCGATCATCCACTTCGATATCATCGAAGTGAATATAAGTTGTCTCATCCGCTAGACCCTTCCGAAGATGTGACACATGAAATGTGCTATGAATTCCGCTTAGTTCCTCCGGTAGTTCAAGGCGGTAAGCTACCTTTCCTACCCGTTCTATAATCGCAAACGGCCCGATAAACCTCGGGCTTAATTTTCCTCTTTTTCTAAACCTGATAACCCCCTTCCATGGGGATACTTTGAGCATGACTTTGTCACCAACCTGGAATTCGATTGGCCTCTTCCTTTTGTCAGCATACGCCTTTTGTCTATCTTGAGCCACTTTCAAGTGTGCCCGAACCACATCAATCTTTTCATTAGTGGCTCGTACTATATCTTGGTGGGCGAGTTCACGTGGGCCCACTTCACCCCAACATACCGGGGTTCGGCATTTCCTACCATAAAGCATTTCGTACGGTGCCATCCTAATACTGGCATGGTAGCTGTTATTATATGAAAACTCGACCAATGGTAGGTAGACGTCCCAACTGGCTCCAAAGTCGATTATACATGCCCGTAGCATGTCTTCCAACGTTTGTATCGTTCTTTCACTCTGTCCATCCGTCTGAGGATGGTACGCAGTGCTGATGAACAATTTGGTTCCCATTTGCTCTTGGAAATCTCGCCAGAAATTTGAAGTGAACCGGGTATCCCTATCAGACACGATGGATACCGGTACTCCATGACGTGCTATTATCTCATTAGTGTAAACTTCTGACATCTTTTCTGACGTATAAGTCTCACGAATCGGAATGAAGTGAGCACTTTTCGTCAATCTATCCACCACTACCCATATGGCATCAAAACCGCGGTTCGTCTTTGGTAGCTTGGTTAATAGGTCCATAGTAATATGTTCCCATTTCCAAACCGGGATTTCCAAAGGTTGCAATTTCCCATAAGGTTTCTGGTGTTCCGCCTTGACTTGTAAGCAGGTCAAGCACTTTTCCACATATTTCACCACATCCCTCTTCATTCCGGGCCACCAATAGTTTTGTTTTAAGTCGTTATACATTTTGGTCGCTCCCGGATGGATGGAATAACGGGACTTATGAGCTTCATCTAGTAGAAGCTTTTTAACTCCACATGTGTTAGGAACCCAAATTCTATTGAAACGTATTTTCAAACCGTGGTTGCCTACTTCGAGATCTTTAACTTGACCAACAATCCTTTCCTTCTTCCAGTTTTCCGTCTTTACTGCTTCATCTTGTGCTCCTCGGATTCATTCGAGTAAGCCCGAGGTCACAATGAGCTGCAACGATCGTACTCGTATCGGGGCATAGTCTGCCTTTCGGTTCAACGCATCAGCCACTACATTGTCTTTCCCGGGGTGGTAGTGTATTTAACAATCGTAATCCTTGACCGTTTCTAACCATCGTCTCTGGCGCATGTTTAACTCCTTTTGATCGAAGAAGTATTTTAGGCTCTTGTGATCGGTGAATATGGTGCACTTTACCCCATACAAATAGTGCCTCCATATTTTTAACGCAAACACCACTGCAGCTAATTCGAGATCATGCGTTGGATATTTCTTTTCATGTATTTTCAATTGCCTCGAGGCATAAGCTATGACTTTGCCCCGTTGCATCAAAACTCATCCGAGCCCTGATAATGAGGCATCCGAGTAAACCACTAAGTCTTCGACTCCGTCCGGCAATGTTAATACCAGAGCTTGAGTTAGCTTCTCTTTTAGCGTCTGAAACGCCCTTTCTTGTTCAACACCCCAAGTGAACTTCTCCTCCTTCCGGGTTAACTTGGTTAGCGGCGACGCAATCTTGGAGAAATCTTGAATAAATATCCTATAGTATCCCGCAATCCCTAAGAAGCTTCTAATTTCCGAAGGGTTCTTCGGAGAATTCCACTTTGACACAGCCTCAACTTTTGACGGATCTACCAATATTCCATCAGCACTTATGATGTGGCTGAGGAACTGCACCTCTCGTAACCAAAAGGCGCACTTAGAGAATTTCGCATACAACCTTTCTCGTCTAAGTGTCTCTAACACCTCTTGTAAGTGGTGCGCATGCTCAGCTTCACTTTTCGAATACACCAAAATATCATCGATAAACACGATGACCGATTTATCTAGCATTGGCTTGCAAACCCGGTTCATGAGGTCCATGAAAGCCGCGGGTGCATTTGTCAGCCCAAATGACATCACGAGAAATTCGTAATGCCCGTATCGCGTGCGGAAAGCCGTCTTCGGCACATCTTCCTCCTTGACCTTTAGTTGGTGATACCCCGATCTAAGGTCAATCTTTGAAAACCAGTTCGCACCTTGTAATTGGTCTAATAAATCATCTATCCTCGGAAGCGGGTATCGGTTCTTTACCGTGAGTTTGTTTAACTCCCGGTAATCGATGCACATGCACATGCTTCCGTCTTTCTTTTTCACGAACAGTACCGGTGCGCCCCAAGGAGACACACTCGGCCTTATAAATCCTTTGTCAAGCAGGTCTTGAATCTGGGACATCAACTCTTGTAATTCCGACGGCGCGAGTCGGTACGGTGCTCTAGCTACGGGTTTTGCGCCCAGAATCAATTCGATTCTGAACTCTACTTCTCGTTCGGGCGGTATCCCCGGTAAATCTTCCGGAAATACATCTTCGAAGTCCCGTACTACCGGTACGTCTCCAATCCTCAATGATTCTTTCTCGGGCTCATTCACGTATATCATAAACGCCTTACATCCTTGCTTCATAAGCTTGTGTGCTTTCAACATCGAGCATATTATGGGGTTACCTCCTTTTTCGCCATAGATAGTGACGTGTTTCCCGCTCGGAGATGTTAGCTTTATCTCCTTACGAAAACACACGACCTTTGCGTGGTGCTGAGATAGCAAATCCATCCCAACGACTACTTGAAATTCCCCCATTGACATCGGGATCAGGTCTATCAAATATTCTTCATCATCGATGCTTAATTTGCAGCCTCGACAAACATCACAAACTAACTTTTGTTGTCCCCTATTTCAACTTCTAAGGGCACATATAATTTTGTCAATACAAATGAAGGATGTCGAATAAATCCATGTGAAATAAAGGATTTATTCGCACCCGTATCAAACAATACACAAGCAGGAATTGAGTTTATTGTGAATATACCTGAAACCACATCGGGTTATGTCTTTGCTTCAGTTGCAGTAAGTTGGAAGGATCTAGCTTTCGCCTTTGGTGCTTCTGCTGGAGATTCTTTAACGTCTCTCCTTCCAACTAAGTCTGGGCATTCCGACTTTTTGTGGCCGGGCTGATAACATTTATAGCAAACGGAAACCTTGCTCGAACATAACAATGCGGTGTGTCCCGTCTTCCCATATACCGGACACGGCTTGTCTTTGAAGCGACATTCACCTTTGTGCCCCTTTCCACACACCTTACAACTTGGCAACCCGCCTTTAGCATCCACTTTCTTTCCCGATTCTGCCGATCGAGCTTTCTTTGTAGGGCTTGGATTCACATCATGTGCCCTTCGTTCACCCCTTTCAACTTGTTTCTTCAATTCAATTTCCCATTCCCGGGCAACATTTATGATCTCGGTAAGGGTCTCGTATTTCGAAGGAGTCATAAACTCCCTATACTCGGCGCTCAGCATGTTATAGTAGTAGTATATCTTCTGTTCTTCATTCGTCACCAACTTACTACAAAACTTCATCTTATCCATAAACGTCGCCGTAATCTTGTCTATGGTCTCGCCCTTATGCCTAAGTTGCATGAACTCTTCCTTGATTCTATTAATGACAGTCTTGGGACTGTGATGTTTAAGAAACGGCGTCTTAAACTCCTCCCATGTCATGGCCCTCGCCGCTTCGGCCCCTATTTCATTCTTTTTATTGTCCCACCAATCTTTGGCATGACCTCTCAACTGGCCCGTTCCGTAAGTAACAAAGTCACTTTCATCACAATGGGTCCTTTCAAATACTCCTTCAACGTCGCTCAACCATCTTTGGCATATAATCGGGTCAACCTCCCCGTTGTAAATTGGCGGTTTACACGCCATAAACTCTTTGTACGAGCACCCTTTACGTTCTCCCGATTTATCTTTTATAAGGTTGACACTATCTTCCAACCTTTTAACTCGTTCCTCGACAAGCGACAACACCGTGTTTTGAATCTTGTCTATAAACCCGGATAGACTACCTTCAATTGCCTTCCCCACTTCTTTGGCAATTATCTCTTTCATTTGTTCGGTGCTTGTTGGCACCGGATCATTGTCGTTTCCTTTCGACATCTTGAAACTGAAATGTTTACATTAAATGTTAAACATTTCATTTATAACATAGCTTTGTTTACTTTAGTTTAGCCAAGTAAGTGACTTGCTTTTACCATTCACATTTGGTGCACTTTCCAGGTTTGAGTGAATTAACACACTCTTCCCATGCACATCAATTCACTTCTCATATCTTACCTAAGATATAATCTATTAAAATAATAAGTTAATTCTTACCGGACGATCGATCAAGCTTGAACCGAACACTTGTTGACAACCTTAAGCTCTGATTACCAACTTGTAACACCCGTCTTTATTTTATATGAATTTATTGTAAATACGCGTGATTTTATAGAAACGATACCTTACTTCTTGGTAAGTACAAAAATTCAAAGTTTTAGAAAGGATCACATACACGATAACTACTAATTAGTTTAAACTTACAAAACATGATTAGTAGATTGTTACATCATAAAGATTGTCTAAACAAAGTTAACTTAAGCGGAAGCTTCAAAAGTTCGTGTTCGGTTCTTCAAAACATGCTTGATCATCGTCCACATACTTGCAACACCTACAAACTGAAACTTTGACAATTATTAGTATTAGAGTTCTTGGAATTATTGCTTAATCGAAACTACGTTTAGAAACGGATTCGATTAGCTATGATATACAAAAACTTAGCCAAATTTCCAGGCTCTACCGTAACTTACGGTATCTACCGTAAGTTACGGTAGTCATTTTATGTTTCTGGTCCACCGTAACTCAGGAGTGAACCACCGTAAACTTTTGGTCTCTACCGTAAATTACGATGGATACCGTAATTTACGGTAGCCACTGCAATTCTATGTTTTAATTGATTTGGTTATTTTGCCCAAACCCAATTCTAGGATTTCTCATTCTAACAACCAACACACTGATTTCTCGTATTCTAATATGTCTTTTATGAACAATAACAAAGACCAAGTAATCATACTACAATGCATTGACCACGCATCATTTGATTATTCGGCCCGTTTGGCTCATCTATGGAATCCTCCATTGTGATGACTACCAACGCGATCTAACCAATTCTTTACCTATTATTCAATTTAGCGAGCATTATCGCTTTAATTCAACTCGACTTCTATTCTACAATTCAACTACACATATGCTAGTTATCAAATTACCCAATGTAACGAGTTAAGTTACATACCTTCAAAGCACACCCTTTAGTCGTGTGTCAACACCGGCTTGTCCACTCGTAGCTCCGGCTTCCTTTCCTATAGAGTTCAATCACATTGTATTTAGAACCCTTTCTTTCACATGTAACGCACAATTTATCTTTAAGCTTAATTTATGCGTTTTTGTTTATATCTCAACATTTTGCCTTCTATTTGACATTTTCACAAACACTTTAAGGGCAGATTTTTATCACTTTCATATTCAAGTTCATGGCTTGCTATTTAGCTAACATTTACATCAATTAAACTTTCGTATGACATTAAACATCATTATTTCAGAAATCACCTTCTATGACCCAAATTACACTAGAATAATCATTCAAAACCCTAGTGTTTATTAGTTTCCCACAAAACCCATGAACCACCTTCAATGTGTTCATGAAATTTCCTGAATTTAGACATGATTTCACATATTGTTGTCTAGGTTTTACTCCTAGACACTATATCATTCCTATTCTACCCGAATTACAAACATGCATCATCAATTTTCAGATTTCCCAAATTCATGAGAATTTCAAGTAGAGAATTCTCATCAAATTTTACATACCTTATAACCCTCTTGCGATGAGGATCATAAATCTCAGCTCGGATTTCGTTTTGGACTTGATTTAAACCTTCAATTTCTGAGATTTGTGGAGTTTTAGGGTTTCAAGAACCCTGGTCGCCCTTTCCTTGCCTGGTTCGATCTCCACACACGCCCACATGTGTTTTGGGTTTTAATTTTCTTGTTTTAATTTTATTAGTTTCAATTTAAGCACTTTCAGCCCCTCAACTATCATTTGGTTCTAACTTTTAGTGTTTTAACCCATTGTAAGTCACTACAAGGCTTTTACCTAACTAGGTTATTTTAATCCTAGTTAGTTCACTGGTTTATTTAGCAGCATTATATTTAAAATAAATGATTTGCATTTTCGGGGTGTTACAACTAAGTGTTTAAGACCCCGAAACAATTTCTGCAAGTATGGACCTGCTTGCTGTCAACAACTATTTTGTTGACAAAACGTCCGCGAAAATCACGTAAAACAACTTCCGAAAAATTTATAAAAATTACCAATCATCATTTATATTGTTATACCACTTCTGACCAAATATTGAGTCAAAACTAAGTGTTTAAGGCCTCAAAACAATTTCTGCAAATACGAACCTGATTGCTGTCAACAACTATTTTGTTGACAAAACGTAAAACCATGTTAAACGACTTTCAAAAAATTTATAAAAATTACCAATCATCATTTATATTGTTATACCACTTCTGACCAAATATTGAGTCAAAACTAAGTGTTTAAGGCCTCGAAACAATTTCTGCAAATACGGACCTGCTTGCTGTCAACAACTATTTTGTTGACAAAATGTCCGCGAAAACCACGTTAAACAACTTTCAAAAAATCTATAAAATTTACCAATCATTATTTTTGTTGTTATACAACTTCTGACCACATATGGAGTCAAAACTAAGTGTTTAAGACCTCGAAACAATTTCTGCAAATACGGACCTGCTTGCTGTCAACAACCATTTTGTTGACAAAACGTCCGCGAAAACCACTTTAAACAATTTCCGAAAAATCTATAAAATTTACCGATCATCATTTTTCTTGTTATGCAACTTCTGACCACATATGGAGTCAAAATTAAGTGTTTTAGACCCCGAACCAATTTCTGCAAGTAACGGACCTGTTTGTTATCAATAACTATTTTATCGACAAAATGTCCGTGAAAACCATGTCCATTTTATTATTCACAATGCTATCCATTATACAAGTAAGTATTCTATTCTAGAAGGTGTAAGCTTTACTTACCTCGCATCCGCGCAAACATTCTTTGCATCAATGATGCGTTTGACTTCCCAAGCTCCAACCTAGCTTGTTCAGAGTCAAACTATATTATAATATCCATAAGATTTGTTAGGTTAGCCATCATATAAAATGACCACAACATCTCATGGATTCACACATAAAAATATCATCAAAGAATTAGATTTCGGTCAGTTTTACTTTTAAAAGTCAAACTGTACTTAAGTATGTACATGTGCACTAACATGTATAGTTCAATTCACTAAAATTAGGCTATTTTGGGACGCCCGTTTACTGTACTTGCGAGCTTGAAAAAATTACGATCTTTTTATGTGATGTTCCCTTCAGAGGGTTTATCCTTGTGATAATTTTTTAGAGCCTAACTCTCTACCAAAAATTTATAAAAAATCATTTACCAAGCGGTAACCAGGTTCGTTACTTTCTGACTGCAGCCTACGGAAAAATTTATTTAAAAATCCTCGATTATCCGATTTACATAATTCAAGTTGGATATTTTCATGACCTCCTGAAGCTACCTACAGTAAAAATTTGAGATCATAACTCAATTCCTAAATTGAGTTATGACATTCATAATGGGCTGCAAATTCTGCCAGAAAACGCAGCCTGAACCTTCGATACGGAAAAATTCGTAAAACGTTCAATTTTTGTCGAAAAAATGCAATTCCAGTTGGGTTTGAAAGGTTTTTCCTGGAACTTCATCACAAACTTAATAAACATCAGTTTTTGACAAGAATTGACCTGGTTATAGCCGATTAAAGTCAGCTGTAACTTTCTAGATAGATTTAGTTTCATCAATTCTTTTCTAATAGTCTCACATTCTAACTTTTCCTAGACATTTCATCAAACACCTTGCGGGTATGATTTGTATACTTCTTTTATCAAATTATGGTTATCGTTTTAACCAAGTTTTAACATCACATTCAAGTCCATTATATCTATCATGCATAACAACACCTAGATTCACTTCATGGAAATCAAATAACAACCATTTTATGATAAAAATTTTAGTGTTCTTCATCATCCTACAAAACCCATTTATCACCTAAGTGGGTGATTATGAATTTCATAATTATTAGCACCAATTCATCAAATTATTGACTAGGGTTTGTTCCTAACAACAAATTCATCATAATTTCATTCAAACATTAAACATGCAAGTTCAGCTTTCGATTTCCATGTTCATCAAGAATTTAATATGGAACCAAATAATGAAATTCGACATACCTTGTGATCCCCTCACATGAGTGATCACTAGTTTGAGCTTGGTTTTCGATTTGGATTCGTTTTGCCTCTTTGATTTGATCAATTTTTGCAATTCTAGGGTTTGGGCAAGAGACCCCTTTGGCTCCTGTGGATATCACGACCAGAAACACACTTCTGTGTGTGTTTTTTTTGTCTAAGTTATGTTTAAATAACTCAGTTTCAAGTTTGCCACTTTTAGTCCCTCTATTTTTAGTTAGTTAGTAAGTAGGTCACAACCTACTAAATTCCAACAATATCTCATTTTACTAACTAGGTTAAACACTCCTAGTTAACTTAGTGGGTTTGGAAAAATCATAACCCGTTTTATTTTAAGTCCCGTTAACTCGGACCTCTTATGAACTTTATCTCCTTAAAAGCTTTTATTCTCTTTTTATTTAATATTAGGTTTATTTATTTAAATCCTAATATTTACCGTGTTAATATTTACCACTAACGGTATTTTACCCGTTCATTATTTTCAACGTAGCTTGATTACCAAACCCGTTTTTAGGGTGTTACACTCAAGTCCACCAATGTTGGCTCTTGTGTTACCTGACCATGATCTTGGCTAACAATCCTAGGGTAAGTCTCTAGGTGTTCAACATACACTTTCGTTACTTTAGTTAATTCAGCATACTTAATCAAATTAAGAACATCTAAATCATTACTCAATGGCCTCAACCCTAAATCCAAACTTTCTTCTTCAGGTACTTTGAAATGGTAAGTTACTATATCTTCCTCTGAATACCCCAAAGAAACAAGCATATCATTCATAATAATAACCAAAAACAAATCAGAGTTCACCTTGTCAATGTAAGATACATAACCGCCCTTATACTTAATGTCTGGAAATTCAGTAAAAATTCCACCATGATGAAACTTTAGACTGAAACAAACTGGTGTTTAACTAAAATCATCAAATCACAAAGAAGATTAGAACATTATACAAATCAGTGGCTTAGGGTTTAATCAAACAATGGGAATCAACATATCGTACTCTACAGTTGGATTAAAAGGAGACTCATCATCTCGAACACACCAGCAGCTCCAATTATCATTCATCTTCGTATGAAATCGATTAGGGTAGATTGATTAAGGTTCTGGGAATAAGAAGTGTGTTTGTGTTTGTGTGGGAGGCGATTCAGTAGAGAGATAAAATAGAAGAAATATGTAAATGTCAACTTTACCCTTACATTAATGGAAGCTTTTAACGACGTCTGTTTTTTGGACTGTATTAGTAAAACAAAACAATGCTAATGACTATTTTAGCAACAAATCTTGATTTTGGACTGATCTAGCAATTTGTGTAAAACCTCAGGGACGAATTTAGAAATTTTCTCTTTCAAAAATGTTAGAGACTAAAATGAGAAAAATGCCCGGATAGTCCCTGTGGTTTGTCTATTTTTCACCTTTATTCCCTAACTTTCTAAAATTACAGCTATAATCCTCAACTTTTGAAATTTCGTTCCCAGATATTCTCTGGCACGGATGGGGGTTAGTTTTTGATGGTGGGGTGAAAGTAGGTAATGTTTGGTGGTGTTATGTGTTGTGGAGGTGTTATGGTGGTGAAAGGTGGATGGTGGTGGTGGTGGTGAAAGGTGGATATGGTGGTGGTGGTGAAGAATGAGGAAGATGAAGATGGTGGGGTGGGTGGTTGGGTCCCACATAAATTATTGAATATTAATTATATTTATTCTTAACTTTCTAGTTATTAATTTACCTAGGGCTGTAAACGAACTGAACATTCAGCGAACAGTTCGTGAACTGTTCGGCGGGAAGTTCGTTTACGTTCGTTCGATTTGCTTAACGAACAAACACGAAGAAAAAATTTTGTTCGGTTAGCTTAGCGAACGAACACGAACACGGGTGACGTTCGTTCGACTGCGTTCGTGAACGTTCGGCAATATGTTCAGTTAAGTTCGTTCATGTTCGTTCGTTTACGTTCGTTTGATTATATTAAAAAATAATAAATAAAAAACCTTTTATCTAAACATATTGAAAACTTGAAACCCTATTTTTTTCTAAGTTAGCTGAAATTTGGACATTCTAAGGCATTTTTAGGAATAATTATGTCTAAGTTAGTTAAATTTGATTCATCTTTTGGTGGTGTAGTAGACTTCTTGTGTTTTGATTTATCATTTGATGGTTGTATTTAACTACTTATATCTAATGTTTAAGGGTAACAATGGTTTTGTTTTTTTTATTTTCAAGTTAAATGTTCGTTTGCGTTAATTTTTATTTGCTTGTGTTCGAGACCAGTGTTCACGACTTGTTCATGAACAACTAAATTTCCTTAACGAACGAACACGAACATAAAATTATGTTCGGTATGCGTTCGTGAACAGTTCGCGAACATGTTAATTTCCTTAACGTACGAACACGAACATGGATTTGTTCGTGTTCGTTCGGTTCGTTTACAACCCTAAATTTATCAGTAAGGGCATTTAGGTCATTTGGCACTCACCTAATAACAAAAAGTAACCTCCATCTCTGCCAGAGACTGTCCGAGAACAAAATTGAAAAAGTTGGGGGACTATAGGTATAATTTTAGAAAATTATGGACTAAAGATAAAAAAATGGACAAACCATAAGTACTATCCGAGTATTTTTCTCGACTAAAATAATACAAATTTAAAATTTGGCCCAAACGTTATATAATTGAACAAAACAAACGTATACGAAAATGAGAATTAACTCTTATCGATTTTATTTGGATAAAATAAATGAAAGAGTTAATTGCCAAAATCGTCCCTGAGGTTTGGGCACATTTGCCATTTTCGTCCAAAATAACACTTTTGTACCATTTTGCCCCTCACGTTTGTAACTTTTTGCCATTTTCATCCAAACCACTAACTTAGTTTATTTTTTCTGTTAAGTTGAATGATATTTGGATGGAACTGGCAAATATAAACCACAAGGACGATTTTGGCAATTTACTCAAACTCTTTTTAATTTCTTTTATTTAATTAATTTTGTCACATATATAATAAAAAAGAATATACATGCAATTTTTATATGAATAAAAATAATAGTTTTGTCACATATTTTTTATAAATTTTCATCCAACCACTAACTAAGTTAATTTTTTTCTATTAAGGCGGAGGATGTTTTAAATTTTATAAATCAATACAGAAATTAATTTCCAATTTCTTTATATAAATCAATTTTATTAAGAGAAAAAACTGGTATATACTTTTCAATATTTTCGCTCTTAAACTTTTAATAATATTTATTTTCGCTCTTAAATATTTTGC
Source organism: Helianthus tuberosus (assembly GCA_030545235.1). Lineage (NCBI taxonomy): Eukaryota > Viridiplantae > Streptophyta > Magnoliopsida > Asterales > Asteraceae > Helianthus > Helianthus tuberosus. The sequence continues at coordinate 119,150,153 of CM060433.1, read as the reverse complement.
TTAAATTTAAGAACTATGAAAATGTATGATTTATTTTCTTCTTATATTTCAAACTGCATATATTTATTAAAAGTTTAAGAGCGAAAATATTGAAAAGTTTATAATTCGAAATTTAAGCAAAAAATTTTTTTACACTTTTTTAGTTCTTATATATATATTTTTTAGTTTTTTAGTTCTTCAATTATAATAAATTAACTTTAAGTTTTATATGTCTGTTCAATGTTGTAGAAGGCGCTAGGCGCTAGTCGGGCGGTGAGGTACCGCCTAAGGATTAATCGGGATTAATCGGAATGGGATTTTATATGTATTTTTTCAAAATTATGTATATATACCCAATAATATAAAAATAATACTTCAAAATTCACATAAATACTTCAAGTTTCAGATAGTATGGTTTGATTTTGACCGATTCTGACCAATTTTGACCGCCTAGGACCGATTTTGACCGATTAATAAAGTCCGATTAATCCGATTTTTTACGGCCTAGGACCGATTTTGGCCGACTTTGACCATGGCTGATTAATTGACCGACTAGCTCAAAATTAGGCAGTGAATGGCCGCCTAGCGCCTAGGCGCCGATTAATCGGCCGCCTAGGCCGATTTTTGCAACACTGTGTCTGTTACAAATTCTTTTGTTTTTTTACCTGAATTATGAAAATGTTTGTTAAAATTATCCTATTTGTTTTTTTTCCTAATGACAATATTAGACGTTTGAACTAAATTCACAAAGTTTGATTGTATCATCCCACAACCTTTAGTTACATAATGCTTGAGTTATAACATAAAGCTCACTACAAAGAAAAACCAGCTAGCGTGACGATTTATTACATTTCATTGACCAAAATACTCAAATAGTGTGGTCACCCATTAATAGAATATGTTACAAGCAAAATAATACATTTACATAAAAATAAACTAAAAACTAAAAATAGATAAGCACTAAAAACACTAACTGAAAATGTATGATTTCTTTTTCTTCGGATAAGAACTAAAACAACTAATAGAAAATATATGATTTATTTTTCTTCTTATATTTCAAACTGCATATATTTATTAAAAGTTTAAGAGCGAAAATATTGAAAAGTATATACCAGTTTTTTCTCTTAATAAAACTGATTTATATAAAGAAATTAGAAATTAATTTCTGTATTAATTTATAAAATTTAAAACATCATTCGTCTTAATAGAAAAGAATTAACTTAGTTAGTGGTTGGATGAAAATTTATAAAAAAATATGTGACAAAACTATTTTTTTTTTTCATATAAAAATTGCATGTATATTCTTTTTTATTATATATGTGATAAAATTAATTAAATAAAAGAAATTAAAAAGAGTTTGAGTAAATTGCCAAAATCGTCCATGTGGTTTATATTTGCCAGTTTCATCCAAATATCATTCAACTTAACAGAAAAAATAAACTAAGTTAGTGGTTTGGATGAAAATGACAAAAAGTTACAAACGTGGGGGGCAAAATGGTAAAAAAGTGTCATTTTGGACAAAAATGGCAAATATGCCCAAACCTCAGGGATGATTTTGGCAATTAACTCTAAATGAAATAACTGATTTACTATTGTCTTTGGTTATCTCGTAAAAAAAACTGTGCTGCAAATTTTCTGGTATCAAGTGCCGGCACCGGCGACAATGAGCTGCCGATATATGGCCGCCATCGGCTCCTCTCTGCTACGGTAACACCTCCTCTTTCTCACCCCTCTTCTTCTCAATTCTGTTTCTTATTATTTTTCCTAATTTTCAAACCAGGAGCACAATAACTCTCCCAACATTATCCCATTTCAATCCTTTGAAGCCACAGAATTCCGTTCGCCTAATTCAATCAACTTTTCAACTTCCAGTTCGCCAATGTCCACACAGGTATTCAATTTCTCCTTTTCCCCAATTTTTGGGGTTATTTAATATGCGTTTAGGTTACTGAAATTGACTACTATTTAGATTGTATGATGGAGTGATGGATTGACTCTAGCTGTATACATATAAGATTGTAATATTCATACTCAAGTTATTTATTTGGTAGTGGATTCAATAATATTTATGGAGCATTGGAAGCCAGTTTATTCACCTGTGAGTAATGCACTGTAATATTTGCATGATTCTAAAATAGTGTATTTACTTCACTGGTGAATACGCTATAAGTATTACTGAATCAGTAAACATTGTATTCTTCATTGAATGCGATTGCTTATCGTTGTAACTTTAGGAGTAGGTTTGGGCTAGTCGTTCTGATAATACGATATATTTCCTGATAGAATACATGGATTCACATTCACTAGTGAATACAAAGATAATGTATTCATCGGTAAGTAGTTATTGTTTCTCTTTTGAACACACCTACCCATTTTATTTTGTTACTTGAATTAGCTAGCTGTTTCTATATCTAACTTCTTTTGTTATTCTTCTTCTTATATTAGGGCCATGTCTCGTGTGAGTGCAACACATGATGAAGAGGCTGCTGCTAAAGCAGCAGCAACGGAAGCTAACAGTGGAGCTCCAACCATGTATTGTCCGTATCTTGTGAAATGATTAATGAGTTCATTTGTTTTCTTAATACACCATGCACTAGAATCTTGGTTTTAAAAAGCGATAGGCGCACAAAAGCGACGAGGACTAAAATTGAGGCGCGAAGCGCAAAAGCGGTGGGCTTTTCGTACCCGAGGCGCAAGGTGTTTATATAATTTTTTTATATATCCCATACAAATTCCATAGGTTTTTAGCTTCTTTTAACCAAAATATAGTTATAAATAAGGCTTTTATACCATTTTACTTACATGTACAAGTAAAAAAAAAAACCCAAGGTACATCTTTTTTCTGCAGAAAAACGCCTCAGGTACATGAGGCGCACGCCTCAGGTCAAAAAGCCTCCAAAAAACCCAAAAATCTGCGCCTTTTGGGTGCTTCTTGTAATTACACAAGGCACTGAGTGAAAAAGCCCCAGAAGCTGCGCCTAGGCGCGTTTTTAAAACTAAGCTAGAATTTTATACTCAATACATGATAATATGTTTAAAGTTTAAACTAAACTTTCAGTTTTAAAAAGCTTCGATATATCGTTTTGCAGTTTCCTAAGATAGGGAGCCAAGGGTATTTACTATTTAGTTTATCAATGTGTAAATAGGTATCAAAAATGAGAAAAGATATGAAAAAACATTGTTAACTTTCAAAGTCAATCAGTATAAGCAAATCTGTAATGGTGTTAAAAGAACAAAGTTCTTAGAAAAGTTTGATATATATTTGGCGGCTTGTTTACTGCACTTTTCTTTTTCTCAAATGTGATATGACCATCTTCTGGTCCAATTTTATATAACTTAGTAAATTTGAGTTCGTGTCAGATTTGACAAGATTATTTCAAAGGAGATCCCTTCTAGCATTGTCTATGAAGACGACAGAGTTCTAGCGTTTCGTGATATTAATCCTCAAGCACCTGTTCATGTTTTAGTCATCCCAAAGCTCAGAGACGGTTTAACAGAGCTTGGCAAGGTTATTTCTTTTATTTAACTTCCTGTTGCATCTATTCTTCTATATTATGCACTCGTTAATTGTTTATTAATATATAGCTACATCTTGAGATACTAATTTTCTCCTGCAATGAATAAGGCTGAACCACGGCACGAAGACATATTGGGTCATCTTCTTCATGCATCAAAAATAGTTGCGGAAAAAGAAGGCATTGTTGATGGATTCCGTGTGGTCATTAACAGTGGCGCCTCTGCATGTAACGCTTTAGCTTCTATTTATTCTGAATTTCGTATAAGCTGTGTGTAGTTACCTGTTAATGATAACGTATGTGTAGGTCAATCGGTTTATCATCTTCATTTGCATGTTCTTGGTGGAAGACAGTTGAATTGGCCACCTGGTTGATTGACGTTTAAACCATCATCTCGCTGCTTCAGTTTTCACTTTCTTAGCTCGTTCCAGGTGGTTTACGTACTATGAAGGAGGGTTTATTGAATTAAAGTGTATTAGCATATAATGTTCGACGCTATATCAATCTCAAGCTCAACAAAATACACCATTACCAGAGGTTTGGTTGGTTCACTATGATGTTTAAATAATTCATTACGTATATTGATGATCGTTCTCATGCAACTTGGGTGTTTAAATCACGAAATGAAACTGTTTTTTTTTTTTTGTGAATTTTATGCCTGTCAAAACCAAGTTTGATATTTATGTTATACATTTCGGTCTGATAATGCAAAAGAATATCTGTCTCTCGACATTAGGACGTGATCGATCTCCAGAATCTCATCGTTGAACAAAAAACCGTCATTTGATGGACATTGCTTGCGTTATGATGATTCACATAATGTTCCACAACGGTTCTGGGCTAACGCAGTCCTTACAACAAGTTATCTAATCAATCAGATGACATCTGCTGTGAATACCCACGATCATCATCAAGAACATGATAAACTTTAACCGTGTGCACTCAACTGTGTATTTCTTGGGTACTCACGAGTGCAAAATGGTTGACCCTGCTATAGTCTATCCCTTCGTTAGGTTATTAATACTTCAATTACGTTGATATCACTTTCAGTGAGTTGCGCTCGATCTTTTTCTTTTTTCTTTTTTTTTTTTTTTTTTTTTTGACAAACCTGAACCTCCTCCTAACACTTGAAGGCTAAAGCTGTAGAATCTCTAGATAATTTGATTTATACCGCCCTTATACAAAAGTACAAAACCCAAAGAACCTGGACCCGACCAATTCACAAATGTGTACATCAGGAACTACTGATGATTGTGGTGGGAGGTCATGGTGGCAGGTGGCCTTTGTTGTCCAGACATGTACTTTATGTTTTCAAATAAGAAAGAAACAAAAAACAGTTGGTAAAAGGGTGACAAATTCGTTACCATTTTTCTTGTTTTATGCTATAATGTTATTGCTACAAATGATGGATTGTGAGTGAAGATAAACTCAATTAACAACATAAAACTAGTTGTTGACGTGAATGAAACAACTTTTAGAAAAAAAAAATGGGATTTATGATAAGAATACATTAGGTAGTGTTTGGTATGGAGTAACGAGAAGTGAAATGTAATGGAATCGAAATATGGAATGGACTATTACGAAGGAATGAAGAAAATAGTGTTTGGTTGTTCAATGGAATGTAATCATCTATTACCTTGTTCATTCAATTCCTTCTAAAACACCCTAAATTCATTCCATCCACCCCCTGTTTTTTTTCCATTAAATTCCCTCTTTCACTCTACAACACCTCCACCACCACTGCCACCCACCACCACCGGCCACCGTGACAACCCACCGTCGACCACCACCACCTTCACCACCCACCACTGTTGCACCACCATTACTAACCACCGCCGCCACCGACCATCGGCCACGTGTTGTTCTGTCAGTTTTGCCTTTTATTGTTGTCTTTTTCTTCTGCAGAGAATGTTAACTGGACACGGCCCATGCCTGGTGGGCACGACCTCATGCCAAAGCTTCTGATCTTGTTATTTCCTTGCTTTGGATGCGGATGGGGGCTTGGCGAGTTGTGTCAATCCTCCTTCTTTGTATTTATGTTGGTTTTTGTTGTTATTTTGCTTATTTTACGCGTTTAAACTCTTTTAACCCTTTAAACTAAAAAGGAACAAAGAAACAAGTTTTTTCCAACATTAGTACCGAAAAAGGGTTGATTTTACGCCGTATTTGATATAATTTATATGTTGTATTTTACGCACATCAAACATAAAGGACGATTTGTGTAATTTACTCTATATTCATTCACCTAAGTCTACTTCAAAACAAAAATTACTTTGAAATTATAAGAAATCGTGTGACCCATATATAGTTTACCGAGTAAAATACAATTTGCATCCCTGTGTTTTTTGGGTGGAGTCAATTTAAGTTTGTACATGCAGGATTTTTCAGTGATGGATCCAGGAATCTTTTCATGTGGGTGCGGAACATTTTTAAAGATTTTAGGCCCCTCGGTATATAAAAAAAATTCGGTTCATATCCGGTCGGATCGGGTCGGGTCGATTGGGGTAGGGTAATGTAAAACAAAAGAAAATTAAGCTAAAACTTATATAATCATTAAAAACACATCAAACGTCGTTACAAACATATTTAAAATGTTGTCGTACAGGTTTTCATTTTTTGAAATCTATGATCTCCAAATTGGACCCTAAACAAGTAGCAACATAGGCAAAACACACAATCTGATTTCGAACTATACTCTAACCATTCCTTATACTCCATTTTGTCGTACCATTTTTCCTTAAATTTTCTTAACTCATTACCTTAAAACGTAGATTGTGGGAACTCAATATCTCTTTGTAACAACCCGCACTTTTGTGCGTTGTTACTACTCGTTATACTCGTTACGCCTAGCACCAGAGATTCGGATCATAATGTAACTATACCGTATATATCGCTATTCGAAGGATAATCGCATATATTCAAGCTACACTGTCATTATACTACACTATTATCATACTAACACTCACGGTGGCACTGAGTGAGGACCTATTCTACCCTCCTCAGTGGCCGTGATGTGTCGAACATAAACAAATAACGCTAACAAGGACTCTCGGGTGAGTGCTGTAGCTCCAGTCGCCATGACGATGATGACAATACGAGTAAACGGTACCCCGTCAGTCTTTGTGGCACTACACGAAATAACGTTCACGATGACATCAAGAAAGGACCTATACTACCCTCATTGATGGCCGTGCAACGTCGATAACAATCGCATACTCGAATCAGAAACCGACTGTAAAGTATCGAAACTTTGGATTATGGATACGTAAATACGACCCCTAGTGATATATATATATATATATATAATATAAAAAATAACAATATATTGATAATATAAACTAATTATGGACGTACACGCTTCGAAAACTATCAAAACGATCAAAATCGGGAAATTCCAAGCGTCAGGACGTCTATCCGGACGGATGGACCATCCGGACGGATGGACATGCGCACGGATGGCCATCCGCACGCATGGGCCATCCGCACGCATGGGCCATCCGCACGGATGGGCCATCCGCACGGATGGGCCATCCGCACGGATGGGCTATCCGGGCCTGATCCCTCTCCTTCTCCTCTTTCGCCTATAAATAGCCTGCCACACCACTATTCAAGTGATGTGACAGCTCCTGTTCAACCACACGCGCACCAAGACCCTTTTCTCTCGATTTCCTCGCGATTCCGGTAAGATTTCAACCTAAAACTTGTACTTCTACAATCTACACTCGAATCTACATCATGCTATCTTTCAAAACTCTAATTCTAACCGTGAAATCTACGGATTTGAGGCGTTTTGAGGTGATGTCACCAAGAGTTCTTATGAACTTCAAGTTGGGGTCTCATTTCACTATAAACGACTCAGATCCAGATGATTTCCACATGTTTTAATGACAAATCACACCTAAATCTGTGCGATTTCGAGTTAACCATGAAGAACCACCATGAACGGCCAGATCTGATGGAACGGGGTGATTCCCGGCCGTTAGAATGAGTCGGAATTGACGGAACTTCAAGTGTTAGTACGAAATCACACTACTCTAAGAGAAAACGAACGTTTCCTTTCTGTTAGACACTCGGAAACAATGCGAAACAGACATGACAACCCGCACGGACAACAGGTCAGTCCGCACGGATGACACAAGTCCGCACGGATGGGATGTCATCCGCACGCACCTGCAGCCCGCACGGATCATGTCAGTCCGCACGGATCATGACAGTCCGCACGGATCATGCCAGTCCGCACGGATCACGTCATCCGCACGGATCATGTCATCCGCACGGACCACACACCCGTACGCATATGTCACCCGCACGGATGACATGTCACCCGCACGGATGACATGTCAGCCACGCGCACAAGTCAACCGTGCGTACACTCATCCGCATGCACAATCAACCGCACGGATCACTGTTATCCGCACGGATAACATGCCATCCGGACGGATGACCTGTCCATCCGCACGGATGAGGCCCAATTCAATCAAACGAGTAACTTTTCAAGTTAATCTTGCTTAACCGTATTTCGTTTACTCTATTTCTTCAAGGATCATTACAGACAACTCGTAACCGACTCAATCAAGTTGTAATCTCGCTAAATACGCACTGTGAGTATACTTGACCCCTTTTTAATCGAATTTTGGGTGTAACATACGTTTCTATCAAATCAAACTTATCAAGCGAAATATTCAACCAATCGAATTATCACTTGCGAATAACTGTTATGCATAGATATACGTGATGCTAGTTGCATATGTGCTAGGGCTTATACTCGCGACGTCCCACCAAGACTAGTATAGTACTATTGCGCCCGACGGGGTCTAGTTATGCCATCGTACATTCGAGCATCGAGGACTTAGTTGGTAGTATCAGTTTTGTGAGTATATATGTCGTGTATTACGTTTATGCATATGGAAATTCGCTACACTTTTATCTATTATGCTATGCTATTCAAACCTGTATACTCGCCAATACTTTTGTATTGACAAACCTTTTTACGTATGTTGCAGGTTAGATCGCAGACTATATCAAATCAAGCTAGGAAGTCTAGAAACTCAACTAAAATCTAGGTTGTCGGATTTGTATTGTTCGAGAGGACAAGAAATCTATGATAACTTATGTGATTGTATTGTTTGTTAGTATGGGATAACGAATGTATTAAATATTATCGCAATATAGTTGTTATGGATTCTCTTGAGCAATCTGATTCGCCTAGTGCCGCGCCCCGATGATTCCGCCATCGGTTGGGGTGTGACAGATTGGTATCAGAGCCATAACTATAGGGAATTAGGTCAGACTCGACCTAGTCCGGGTCGACGTCTTAGAAATTGACCTAGTCTATAGTCTAAGTACCAACAGGCCGACTCGTATGAACCCAGTGGGGTTTGTATTGGGCTTACTTGATACTCTCGATCGAAATTGCTAAAAGCTACAACTTTGTGTGAACGCCGCGTACTACAACTTCACACGAAGAAGCCTTTCCTAAGGCTGAAATACTACTTAGCCTTTCCTAAGGCCGACACAATACACGTGTTTTTAAAAAAAAAAATACTCGCAAAACAGAACCGAGCGATCTAGTCGAGACCAGGTGTGAAAACCAAGAACTCTCGATATGATTGCTCACTTAGCACATTTTTCTAGCACGAGAACCTTTCATCGAGTTAGGAGTGACATCCACATCTCGACGAAAGTCTCCATTTCGAAATCTAGTGGAACTCACGAATTTATTCGAGAGCATAACCACAATTAGGAACGAAACTGTTAAGACAGGGGTGAAACCCGTACCTTAATAAGTCGTTCCACTCTCTATAAACTGGTTTTCAAAAGCTCTCACCAAGGACTCGACTATTGCAATAACTCGAGCCACGCGATGACTAGGAAGACGAATGCCACGAGCTGCATCCCAATGGAAGCATGGAGTCTTCTAGGTCAACGCGCGCGCCCGAACTTGTTAAATATAGTTGGGTTACCTTGGGTAGTCAACGCCTAAAACACCCAAGGCACTCTTATCATACGACCTGCCAATCTTACAACTGGTTGGAAACTTATTTACGTTTTGAAACATTGCGCTTTATCAATTTCTCGATTTAACGATTTTCACTCCCTACTTTATAAGCGCACGATCCGCACAGCCATCGCAATCAAAAACGAAATCCGAATGTTCGCAACAAAACTAATGCATAATCTATCGCATTCGCTCTCGTTTTCTCACTTCAACGCGACCTCGCTTATTCTAAATCGACCTGTATGTGTATGATTTCAAATTACATCTATATAAATATATATATATACGTATGAACAAACAAGTCATTGTGTGAGAACTTAGGAAATTTGTGTCTCCTATGTGGCTCCTATGTAATTCGTATTACTATTATACTATCGCACCAAGTTTTGAACGTGCTCAATCGCAACGCAAAACTCAAAAATCATTATGATCGAATCTCACTCCAAGTCTCCTTCTGTCTAGATGCCTTCCAACAACTCTACTTCGAGAATGATAGCAAAGAGACGAGCCAAACGAAGGAGCGAAAAGAGGATTGCTTCACTTGTGACCAGGGAAGTGGTCAAAGTCATTCCTCAGATTGCCACACGAGTTCACTCTCTCAACCATTCTCGAGCTTCGGAAGACGTTAAGACAGGAGAGCCGCAATCTACTTTTCTCTACAAGCACTTCAAAGCCTGTGACCCGATGGAATTCACGGGTGAAGGAGGTGCGACTCAACTACTCCAGTGGTTCGATTCTATCGAAGTCACCCTTCGTCAAAGTGGGTGTCCCGATAGTCTCCGTACTACTTGCGCCACCGGAGTATTTCAATCGCGAGCACTCGACTGGTGGACCGCCGAACGTAACAAACGTGGGATCTCCGAAGCTTACGCCCTCTCTTGGGATGAGTTGAAGGAACTCATGAAGAAAGAATATTGTCCTCCTCACGAAATTCAGAAACTGGAAGACGAATTCTGGAAAATCAAGCAAATCGAAGGTGACAATACTGGTTACACCGCAAGGTTCAAACAGCTTAGCATAATTTGCCCAAGTCAAGTCAAAACCTCGGAAAAAGCCATTTCGAAGTATATTCGCGGCTTGCCTGAGAGTGTGGGCGATTTTGTCGAAGCTGCAAGACCTGCTACTATCGAAGAAACCTACCGCCTAGCCGCAGAAATCAACAACAAACGATTCGTGGAAGGATTATTCTCAAAGAATCCTGTCAAGAAAGCTCATCAAGCAATCGCCAGTAATCCTTCAGGCGAATATGTTGACGAATCTTCTGATGGATCTACTGACGAATCTACTGACAAATCTGCTGGCGATTCTTCTAAGGAATCAGCTAACGATTCTTCTGACGAATCTGCTAACGATTCCTCGGACGGATCTGCTGCCGATTCTTCTGACAAATCTGCCGACGGATCTTCCGATAAATCAGCCAAAGACTCCGCAAGCGAGTCCTCAGACAAATCCTCCAACGACGACACTTCTTCGCAAGACACCGACAAACCCAGCCGCAAACGAAAGACTTCAAGCCCAAACTCATCAGCAACCGAACTGCTGCAACCGGAACCTCTTCGAACAGTTCCAATGTTTCCAAAACGAGCCTACACTGGATTTCATCCTCAGTGTTACTCGTGTACCTATCATCACCCAGTTGGGGCTGACTGTCGCTATTGCAATAACTGCAACCGTTACGGTCACTTCACCCGCAACTGTCACATCGAACCGTGAACTTGAGTACAACAACAACAGCTCCAGCAAAAGTCTTCAGCATCCGACATCTAGCAAGTGTAGGATAAAGTTGTAATGATGCGATTTTCGACGTTAATCTCTATGCTTTGAACCTAATCTCTTACTCGATATTGTCTCTATGCGTAACGTTAACTCTCGTCTCCATTTTCTCTCTCACTCTTTAATCGTCGCACTTATACTAGATTCACACACATACTATATACTATATCACGGAATAATGTGTTTTACCCTCACTACACTTCTAGAACGAGGTACGATAAACGTGCAAGGAACGATTAATCGCGGGTGCACACGGGATTATTTGGTTCAGTGCACGGTGATCGTAGTGAATTCTAAAAGTGCCATAGCGTTTGACAAAAGGTGACACCAAAACACGGGATGAAAGTAGTAGGGGTCGGGCGAGGAATGCCTTACCATACTACCGAAGTTCCGTGAAGAAAGTGCCACGTGGAGTTAAACGTTATTAGACCTATTATACTATTGTGCTTATTTTCAACACACTACACTCAATCGCAAGGCGTAACAAACCGTATCATCGCAAGACTTGTCGTAAGTCTGCAAACGCAATGCAATCGCCTCATCGATGGACTCTGGGGAGTCTACCTCGCAGGAACAATTGCATCGACGCAAGACTGGTCGTAAGTCTGTTGCAACGAATCTCAATCAAGCAAATAAACGCTCACGATATTGTTGAGTGAGGACCTATTCTACCCTCCTCGATAGCCGTGATGCGTCATAACGAAACATTAAGCTTACTCGAAACAAGAATCGAACTCGACTAATCGAAATCGCTTACCTTGTGTATCTCGCAACCTCTATCGCTTATCACGTGAGCCTATATCATTCGCTGTGTATCAATATATCGCTATCGCCTACCGTTATCTGTGATACTTGTGCTAAGTTGGAACGCATGACCTCGCCTCACGAGAGGAAGCTCATATGGTTAAAACAAGGTGTTTTAGCTATATCAGCGGCCTTTCGTGGAAACAGGCCATGTGGGGTCTGATGATTAGTTAAATTCTGTGGTGTTAATCAATCGAACCGAACCGCGTAGATCAAAATCGCAAACCTCCATTGCTTGCACGCAACAACTGCTGCTTATCGTAATCCGATTATCATCACCATCATTGCTAGTGTTATGTTTATATCATTCGTTTAACCATCTAATCGCTGAACGCCTATTGTGTATAATCTACCGCTTATCGCTCACTTGATGTTCATTGTCGTCTGTATGGTATTAAGTACACATGACACCGCTTCACGAGGCAAGGCTAACCTGGCTAAGCATGGTGTTTCGCCATGTTAGCAACCCCCGTGGAAACGTGCCATGTGGTGTAATGTGGAACCTAATCGAAAACGCGCTATTCGCTTCTCGCCTATCAACTCGCTGGACTAATCTATTCGATCCTATCTTATGCTCGGCCCGACTTTCTATCGATTGGGCCGAGTAAAACGCAATTCTATCCATGTCATGACGGCACACCTGACACCGCCTCACGAAACGGGAATAGTATGGGCAAAGCATGGTGGATACGCCGCTGGTACTTCCTATATATAAGTGTTCTAAACATATTAACAAACTTTCGTGGGAAAGTGCCAAGTGGGGCTCGGTAATTAATTACCTTTTGTACTAATTAAAAACGTCTTTTTACAAAATTTTTTGATTTAAAATCGGTGGACAAGTGAAATTTTCTCACAACGTGGAGCTAACATCGAATCAGTTTAACTCCATGTCCAAGGAAAGCTTCATAAGCCCAGTTTTTCCTTAAACTCTTACAACGTCAACATAGAAATCCTTCTTTGGACATTGGTTCGACATCGAGTTCAGCTTGGATCCATGTCATAGGAGAGTTTTCGTAACCCTTGTTTTCATCTCCGAGTTCCTTAAAATATTTAAAAACATTAAACTCCCTTGCAACATCGGTTAACATCGACACTGTTGGCCGCACGTTAAAAGGAAAATTTTTAAAGATTTTCATCCTAAATTCCTTTTTAATATCTAAACGAGCGCTTCTTGTAACGTTGGTTAACGATCGACCCAGTTAACTCTACGTCATGAGAAACCTTTCAAATTACAATCGCATCGAACTAACAAATTCTACACAAGACAAGATACTTTGGAATGCCAACTCGTGGGATTTATACTTTCATCCTCACATCGTCTTCTCGCTAATCGCAGTCGGTCTCTCGTATCCGAAATGTTCTCGCTGTCAACTTACGGTCAAACCACTCGCTGTATCGCTACTTATACAAAATCAACTCTTAGAAGTCTACCTATTGGATTAATTTCGGGACGAAATTTCCTAAAGTAGGGGAGACTGTAACAACCCGCACTTTTGTGCGTTGTTACTACTCGTTATACTCGTTACGCCTAGCACCAGAGATTCGGATCATAATGTAACTATACCGTATATATCGCTATTCGAAGGATAATCGCATATATTCAAGCTACACTGTCATTATACTACACTATTATCATACTAACACTCACGGTGGCACTGAGTGAGGACCTATTCTACCCTCCTCAGTGGCCGTGATGTGTGTCGAACATAAACAAATAACGCTAACAAGGACTCTCGGGTGAGTGCTGTAGCTCCAGTCGCCATGACGATGATGACAATACGAGTAAACGGTACCCCGTCAGTCTTTGTGGCACTACACGAAATAACGTTCACGATGACATCAAGAAAGGACCTATACTACCCTCATTGATGGCCGTGCAACGTCGATAACAATCGCATACTCGAATCAGAAACCGACTGTAAAGTATCGAAACTTTGGATTATGGATACGTAAATACGACCCCTAGTGATATATATATATATATATATATATAATATAAAAAATAACAATATATTGATAATATAAACTAATTATGGACGTACACGCTTCGAAAACTATCAAAACGATCAAAATCGGGAAATTCCAAGCGTCAGGACGTCTATCCGGACGGATGGACCATCCGGACGGATGGACATGCGCACGGATGGCCATCCGCACGCATGGGCCATCCGCACGCATGGGCCATCCGCACGGATGGGCCATCCGCACGGATGGGCCATCCGCACGGATGGGCTATCCGGGCCTGATCCCTCTCCTTCTCCTCTTTCGCCTATAAATAGCCTGCCACACCACTATTCAAGTGATGTGACAGCTCCTGTTCAACCACACGCGCACCAAGACCCTTTTCTCTCGATTTCCTCGCGATTCCGGTAAGATTTCAACCTAAAACTTGTACTTCTACAATCTACACTCGAATCTACATCATGCTATCTTTCAAAACTCTAATTCTAACCGTGAAATCTACGGATTTGAGGCGTTTTGAGGTGATGTCACCAAGAGTTCTTATGAACTTCAAGTTGGGGTCTCATTTCACTATAAACGACTCAGATCCAGATGATTTCCACATGTTTTAATGACAAATCACACCTAAATCTGTGCGATTTCGAGTTAACCATGAAGAACCACCATGAACGGCCAGATCTGATGGAACGGGGTGATTCCCGGCCGTTAGAATGAGTCGGAATTGACGGAACTTCAAGTGTTAGTACGAAATCACACTACTCTAAGAGAAAACGAACGTTTCCTTTCTGTTAGACACTCGGAAACAATGCGAAACAGACATGACAACCCGCACGGACAACAGGTCAGTCCGCACGGATGACACAAGTCCGCACGGATGGGATGTCATCCGCACGCACCTGCAGCCCGCACGGATCATGTCAGTCCGCACGGATCATGACAGTCCGCACGGATCATGCCAGTCCGCACGGATCACGTCATCCGCACGGATCATGTCATCCGCACGGACCACACACCCGTACGCATATGTCACCCGCACGGATGACATGTCACCCGCACGGATGACATGTCAGCCACGCGCACAAGTCAACCGTGCGTACACTCATCCGCACGCACAATCAACCGCACGGATCACTGTTATCCGCACGGATAACATGCCATCCGGACGGATGACCTGTCCATCCGCACGGATGAGGCCCAATTCAATCAAACGAGTAACTTTTCAAGTTAATCTTGCTTAACCGTATTTCGTTTACTCTATTTCTTCAAGGATCATTACAGACAACTCGTAACCGACTCAATCAAGTTGTAATCTCGCTAAATACGCACTGTGAGTATACTTGACCCCTTTTTAATCGAATTTTGGGTGTAACATACGTTTCTATCAAATCAAACTTATCAAGCGAAATATTCAACCAATCGAATTATCACTTGCGAATAACTGTTATGCATAGATATACGTGATGCTAGTTGCATATGTGCTAGGGCTTATACTCGCGACGTCCCACCAAGACTAGTATAGTACTATTGCGCCCGACGGGGTCTAGTTATGCCATCGTACATTCGAGCATCGAGGACTTAGTTGGTAGTATCAGTTTTGTGAGTATATATGTCGTGTATTACGTTTATGCATATGGAAATTCGCTACACTTTTATCTATTATGCTATGCTATTCAAACCTGTATACTCGCCAATACTTTTGTATTGACAAACCTTTTTACGTATGTTGCAGGTTAGATCGCAGACTATATCAAATCAAGCTAGGAAGTCTAGAAACTCAACTAAAATCTAGGTTGTCGGATTTGTATTGTTCGAGAGGACAAGAAATCTATGATAACTTATGTGATTGTATTGTTTGTTAGTATGGGATAACGAATGTATTAAATATTATCGCAATATAGTTGTTATGGATTCTCTTGAGCAATCTGATTCGCCTAGTGCCGCGCCCCGATGATTCCGCCATCGGTTGGGGTGTGACACTCTTGGTTGGCAAGTTCCTCTTAGTAGGTATGCCCTTCTAATCTCATCTCGTTGATTCACGTTATATGATAAAATGACCTTGCGATCATGAGGATCCGAAGGAAGAGTATTCACATCAAGGAATTTGGAAGATGATTAAACCTCTTTCCTTTTGAGAAACCACGCCATAACGTCCTTACTCATGGTTCCTATCACAAACAAATTGTTCCATAAGTTGATCGCTCCATAACATAATTTTCAATTTTATTTTTCAACTATTAAGCCCTAGAAATCATGTAATGTAAGTTGTAATCATCTTAAAAATCATCTGAACAACCATAAACAACATCAAAACACAAAAATAAATCAAACCTATTTAAAATCTTTATAACCCTTTTTCTCCTAAAATAACAACTAAAATCATCAAAATAACAAAGCAAAACCAGCATCCTTAAAAAGCTTAGGATTCCGGTGAGTTTTGGTGGCTGTTGGCGGCGGATCATGGTGGTAAATGGCTGCTGTTGGCTGTTGTTCCTGTTGTCGCTGGCAGTGGAAGGCAGATGCGTAGGCCTGTAAACGAACCGAACGTTCATGAACTGTTCATGAACTTGTTCGGCGGGAAGTTCGTTTATGTTCGTTTATTTAATAAACGAACGAACACGAACAAAAAAATTTGTTCGTATAATTAAATGAACGAACATGAACACACCTTGTGTTCGTTCATTTATGTTCGTGAACATTCTTTTATGTTCGTTCATTTATGTTCGTGAACGTTCGTTTATGTTCGTTTAAATTTTAATAAATTCATAAATAGTTGTATTTATATAAATATTAGGTTTTCTAACTAGTTATATAAATATAACTAATAGTATATCTATGAACCCTTATTTAGATGTGTTTTTGGATGAAATGTAATATATTAGACTTCTTTTCTTCAATCATGTTAATTTATGTTTATTCAAATATGTTCAATTAATTTTTTTTTTATGTTCGTTTGTGTTCGTTTATGTTCGTGAACTGTTCGTTTAGCCTTTAAACGAACGAACATAAACGAACACGAACATGCCCGATTTCTTAATGAACAAACACGAACAAAAAAATGTGTTCGATTATATGTCCGTGTTCGTGTTCGGTTAAAGTTAAATGAATGAACACGAACATGCCTATGTTCGTGTTCGTTCGGTTCGTTTACAGGCCTACAGATGCGAGAGAGAGAGAGAGAGAGAGAGAGAGAGAGAAGGAATATGAATTGTAGTGGGCTTGGTTTATTTTAATATAGGTTGAATTGAATTGGGTTTGGTTAAATGGGCAAGGAATAGTGGGCTAACTTATGTTTAATGAAATATAGTGGGTAAAGGGTATTGTGTTAAGTTATAAATTAGTTAATTTTTTTTATAAAAATATGTGTTTACAATCTTTTTTAATAAACTAACGATTTTTTTCCTAAGTGGGGCGAATAAAAATTTCCAAGGGGTGCGAGTGAAAAAGTCCAAGGGGTGCGGATGAAAATTTCCAACGGTTGCGGTCGAGATTCTACGCGGAAAATAACATTAATTTTTTTTCAAGGAGTGCGCCCGCTCACCCAAGCCGATGGGTGGGTCCACCCCGGGAATTTTTGGATGCCTGAAACCGTTTTGTTTGAAATTCGGTACATTTTGAGTCCTTTTATCAGTTTGACCTTTTGAAATATAGCGAAAAGACCATCTTACTTCTTACCCTCAATGTGAAAGGTCTTTTTTTACCGCTTATTATTATTATTATTATTATTATTATTATTATTATTATTATTATTATTATTATTATTATTATTATTATTATTATGGAAATTGGCCTGTAATAATCCCTAGTAGACGTCATTGGCAGTCCCTATTATTATTATTATTATTATTATCATCATTATTATTATTATTATTATTAGGGAAATTGGCCTGTAATAATCCCTAGTAGACGTCATTGGCAGTCCCACTTTTGACTATTCCCCCTGCCAGTCCAACCTTTCACCTATTTTTCCTAAACCGATCCCCTGTTAAAAAAACATAACAGAGTTAAGTTTTTTTTTTTTTTGAATTACAAACAGATGTTTTAGGGCTTTTGACCAGAACAACGACACGAGTCCATTGATGTAAAACTTACCTCGAAACAGTGTCTCAAACGACGAAAACAGTACTTCAACTGGGTGTTTAAACTTCCAATTCGCAAAAATCAAGTCGTTTGAAGCACCGTTTCGAAGTAAGTTTTACATCAATGGACTCATATCGTCGTTCTGATCAAAAGCATTAAAACATACGTTTGTAATTAAGAAAATACTTCACTCCGTTAAGTTTTTTTAACGGGACACTGATGGTGGAAAAATAGGTGAAAGATTAGACTGGTAGGATACTAGGAGGAATATTAAAAAGTAATACTGCTAATGGTCGATGATGCCTACTAGGGATTTTTACAAGCAAATTTCCCTCATTGTTATTATTATTATTATTGTTATTATTATTATTATCTAGGGTAAATTACACTTTTTCGTCCTTTATGTTTGTATCGGATTGCAATGGTTAGTCTTTAACTTTAATAATTACTGTCACAATCCTTTATTTATAAAACTCATTACACCCTACGTCCTTTGTCTCTAACCTAGTTAATTTTCATAGTTAAATCTAATCATGTGGATCTCACGTGAGGTGAGGACAAATTTGTCTTTTATCTATTTATTTAAAATATATATATATATATATATATATATATCAATATATAAAAACAAAAAGAATCTTAATAATAAAACTACAGAGTCTGTCTCCTTCAACTCTCTCCCCCTCTCTCTCTCTAAACGAACATCACAACCACCTCTTTAAACTCTCTCTCTACTAAAACCACCACCACCGTCTGTGACATCACCACCGTCGCCTGCCGCCTGCTGGTAACCACCTATGCCTGCCGGTAACCACCTCCGCCTGCCGATAATCACCACCCCCTGTCGGTAACCACTACATCTCTCCTTTTAATCCCCCTCTTTCTAAACTGAAAAACCACCACCACATATATGAGCATTGTTGGCCAGATCTAGAACCAATAACCCCACCAACACCTCTTGCGTCATCCGTCTCCACCATCGCCAATAACCCCACCACTTGGATCAGATCTACAAAAATCCAGACCCCCAATGCTCAAAAGCTTTATTTGACTCCCGATTCAGGTAAACTTAACCGCACAGATTCACCATTGCAGAATTGTATGATTCGAATCGATTGTTGCAGAACATTGTCGGTTGTTAATGGTGATAGGTGGTGGTTTTTGGGAGGAAGAGATATGGGTGGTGAGGGTTTAGTTGGTGACCAGAGCGGTGGTGCAGTGAGGCGTTGCGGTGGTGGTGGCAGTGGTGACCGAATGGTGACTGGAGTGGCAGGTGAAGTTTAGGTTAGGTTAAAGAGAAAGAGGGTGTTGACTTTAGAGACTGAATATTGTTTGTTGACTTGTTTTTTTTAATAAAACTATATTAAATACTAATTAAGTTAGTAAAATGACTAAATTACCCTTAACTGACCAGACCTAACTGAAAATTTTAATTTGGTTAGTGTTAAAGGACCTAGCTTGTAATGAGTTTTCCAAATAAAGGATTGTAACTGTAATTATTGAAGTTAAAGGCTATCCATTGCAATCCGATACAAACATAAAGGATGAAAAGTGTAATTTACCCTATTATCTATACTATATTATAATGCACGAGGGAGGGGTATTTTAAGATACCCAAAATATAAGAACTTCTCCCCTCTTTATTTATAAAAACACCCCTAAAATGAGGGTAACTTGGTCTTTTAAACACTAATTGTATTTTAGTCCCTCATATTATTACACTTAAATCATTTTATTTTAACAAAATTATGGCTAATTAGTTACACTTATCTCTTTCCACAACAAACTTATAATTATTTTACGTATTCTTGTTATATTTTATAAACTACAATGTTTAAAAAATCCAAAGGCACAGTGATGACCTACTCATTTTTGTCGACATTTCGATAGTTATCTTGGTCAGTATTGTTGTGCGGATTAAAATGTACAAGTAGATGATGCATTAGTGTATAAGTGATTAAAGCAATGTGTCCTGTGAAAGCACTGGATCGATGACGAACATCAAAGAGGATCGATGACGAACATCAAACATTGCACTTGATTCAAGACATAAAGAACAATCATAAGATGAACAAGATGTAGAAGATGAATCTCTTTATTAACGAATCAGTCATCACAAATTACATACCAAAAGAGTATACATCATCTACAAGCTGGTTTAGATCACAAAGATCTAAACCCTAGCTTTCTCTCACTAACACATAGTCTCTCTCTCTAGGATGTGCACACCAGGAGGAACAAGAAGTTAGGAGAGGTGCACAAAGCTTCTTCCTCGATGCTTGCCCTAATCCTATACAACATATATATATATAGACTAGGGACTAAAACCCGGACAAAATAATCTACACAAAAACCCTGACTTTTGCCTAAACACAAACCCCTGACAAAAGTCCTAGACATAAACTTGGACAAATTGTCCAAGGATAAACCTTGGACTAAGTTTCAAGACATGTACAATAAAGACCCTAACAATTGGAAAGCATGCACTTATCACCCAAAATGCATTAACAAACTCCCCCTTGATCAGTGCATGGTCTTCATGTGGTCTTGAATTCTTCATTATCGTTGACTTTAACTTGGACTTCTGCTTTGGTTGACCAGAACTGATAAGCGACAGTTACCCTGCAGGAACTGCACTTACAGTCTCCCCCTTAACTGTTGCTATCAGTTCTATTTGACATTGATATCTTCAGTCACCGAATACTGCACTTACAGACTCCCCCTTGACTGATGATATCATGCCTGCTTTTAACTTTGGCTGAGACTTGATCTTTCCGGTAGAGCACAGCGATCTTCAACCCTTCTAATAAAAGACTTGCTGACGATCACTTAATGCCGCTTTGAGAAACCTGAAGAATCCAACATCAAACACTGTTGATCCTCCCCCTCAAACTACTCCCGAATCAAGTTAACGCGAACCGACCTACAACCACATGTAGGAATATCGCTCGATACATTAATCTTCAAACCTAACCGGTAGCAGAAAGAAACGTCGGATTTCCAATGCCCAACATCAAACACTTCAAATTCCGCAAAGACATGAAGTTTGGTTCGATAAGTTAATAACAAACTGAACTTTGTAAAAGTACATCCACCATATTAATCAAAAGTCTTCAACCCTTCATGTATGATCTCATCTCGTCATGTATCCTCATGATCAATCTCCTATCTTCACAAATCCGCTGAATCCCCGATGGCTTTCATCTCCGACCTTCCCCTCAAATCATGAAGCCCCACATTATTTCGAGACCAGAACTAATCTTCTCTACTCTAAACAGCAACTTAATAAGGCTCAATCTTCAACTAGTCGTCAATCGAGAATTCAGCTTCATCACGTCAACACTTGATTAATAACATAACCACACGTGACAAAACTCCATCACACACGAGCTATTACACGCACAAGCTTTATATTTACGAAGAAAATAGGAAATTTTTACTCCCCCTTTTTCTTTGTAAACAATACAAAAGTCCAAACAAGTCTTACTCTCTTCACCTCCTCACTTGATACGGACAACATAAGTACCATAAAACTTTTCGATAATCCGAAACCGACTTTAAGTTTCCAAACTACACATAATTCTGACTCTTAGTTAGTTATCCGGTAACCCGGAATAACTAGAAAAACTCGGAACATGCACAACTCAAAACTTCCGAACTACACAAGCTTCTAAACTTAGGTAAAAATCTGGTACCCCAGGTAACCCGGAATTCTAGAAAATTCGAAACTCGTAAAACCCGAAAGCTCTTGAAACCTCGAATCAGATCATCGGAACAATACTTAGAGTATAAAGAAATTCGGAACAAACAAAATTGGTTTTGAAAGTTGGTTTTGAATAACTCGGAACCGAATTTTACCAAAACTCGGATCTGAATTTGACCAAAAACTCGGACCTGAATAGTTACTAAAACCCGGACCTGAATTTGGACCAAAAACTCGGACCTGAATGGATTTACAGAACTCGGAACTAAACTTGACCAAAACTCGGATACGGTTAAAGAAACTCGGAATTGAACCGAAACTCGGAACTGATTAAAATTCATAACATTCAAGACTCGGACCTGTTTGCATGCAGAGAAAACTCGGAACAAGTAAAGTTACTCGGACTAATACCAAGCAAATTGGACCCTTTACATGCAGAGAAAACTCGGAACAGGTGTAAAATCGAAGATTACAAACTCGGAATATATCCACTATCATTAAAAACTCGGAACAAATCCAAGCAAAACCCGGACCTGTTAAACTGATTACTAAAATTCGGAACTGAAAGTTGGAAAAAAAACTCGGAACTGTTTAACAGATTGAAATTCGGAGCTATACAACTTGGAACTGAAACATATCGTGCTGCTAATACTCGGACTTTAAAAGTTTTTAAAACTCGGAACTAAAACTCGGAACAGTTTTAACATCAGACTGTGTTAATACTCGAGCTACTAAAACTCGGACTTTAAAAGGTCGGACTTTGAAATCTGTGAATCATCAGACTTAAAACTCGGAATTTTCTGTCGATTTAAAACTCAGACTTTGAAAGGTCGGACTTTGATACTGTCGATTTAAAACTCGGAATTTGATACCTGTGAATCATCAGACTTAAAACTCGGACTTTGAAAGGTCGGACTTTGATACCTGTCGATTTAAAACTCGGAATTTTCTGAACCTTCTATAAGGCTCGGAACGAACAGTTAAAGCTCAAGAACTCGGAACATCTATAAAGTTTGGAAAACTCGGAATAAACAGAACCAGTTTGAAAACTCGGAAAACTCGGAAAATTAAACTCTCGGAACAATCTGTCTTAGAACTCGGAACTGAGACTTGAACATTGAAGATCAAATCTCGGAATTGATTTAACTCAAAAACTCGGAACAACAACATTATTATAACTCGGAACAAAACCGTTTGACCAAACAGTTTCAACAGATAAAACTCGGAATGTTAAACTTCAGAACTGTTAAAACTGTCAAGTTTCAAAAACTCGGAGCAAGTTGAAAGTTGAAACCCCGGAACCGAAAACCTCGGCACTGAACCAAAGATGAAACCTCGGAGCTTAGAAACTCGGAGCTAATCACATAGATCTTGGAAAAACTTGGAGCTTTAGTAACTCAGAATTGTTAAAACTTGAAAGATTAAAACTCGGAACAATTCGGAACTGAAAGGTCGGACTTTAAAAGCTGTGAACATCAGACTTTGTTAAAACTCGAGCTGCTAATACTCGGACTTTAAAAGTTCGGACTCTAAAAGTTGTTAAAACTCGGATTACCTAAATCCTTAGAAAACTCGGACATATCTCCCCAGTGTGACTTCACACTGGTTCACCAAAACCCCGGAAACACAGACACAGAATGGAAACTCGGACGAGTAAAACACTTACAAAAATCCGGACAGAGCCTTTTTTAGATCAAAACCCTAGATCTCCAAAAACCCAGCAGTTCTCTCCAACACAGCTCGAATTTCTTCATATCTGGACCAAAACCTTCACGTCTTCAAGATGTTTGGCGGAAACAAACATCAGATCAAGAGCAATGGTGATTCGGAAGGCGGTTAGACCATTCCGAATCGGTAACCATGCTCTGATACCACTGTGAAAGCACTGGATCGATGACGAACATCAAACATTGCACTTGATTCAAGACATGAAGAACAATCATAAGATGAACAAGATGTAGAAGATGAATCTCTTTATTAACGAATCAGTCATCACATATTACATACCAAAAGAGTATACATCATCTACAAGCTGGTTTAGATCACAAAGATCTAAACCCTAGCTTTCTCTCACTAACACATAGTCTCTCTCTCTAGGATGTGCACACCAGGAGGAACAAGAAATTAGGAGAGGTGCACTAAGCTTCTTCCTCGATGATTGCCCTAATCCTATACAACACATATATATATATAGACTAGGGACTAAAACCCGGACAAAATAATCTACACAAAAACCCTGACTTTTGCCTAAACACAAACCCCTGACAAAAGTCCTAGACATAAACTTGGACAAATTGTCCAAGGATAAACCTTGGACTAAGTTTCAAGACATGTACAATAAAGACCCTAACAATTGGAAAGCATGCACTTATCACCCAAAGTGCATTAACAAACTTCCCCTTGATCAGTGCATGGACTTCATGTGGTCTTGAATTCTTCATTATCGTTGACTTTAACTTGGACTTCTGCTTTGGTTGACCAGAACTGATAAGCGACAGTTACCCTGCAGGAACTGCACTTACATGTCCTATCACATTTCAAATGCTCAAAACTCTCTACGTTGTTGTCATTAGTATCAGTTTAATAATATTCTAACCCTTTTCACTCTGATTTTCGTTTGACTAAAATTGTTCGCTAATTTGTTCTTACGACTAGATTAAATTTTGAAACCTTACACATACGGGTTTGATATGAGCTTTGTTCGTATTTTGTATGTTTGGGTGCATACACTTACATGGGTTAGCGGGTAGTAAATTGATATCAAACAAGCTCACTTGTTTTATCTAATTGGTTGTATTAAAAAACTTTATATAATACCATGTTCCCAAAATGGAATTTTAGTTTTCATAAAAAAAAGTTATAAAAACGTTTTTAGAAGCATTTTCGTTTTCATAAAACCTTTATTTATAAAAACATTTTTTAGAAGTTTGGTAAATAAGTTTTCCACCAACAGACTTTTAGGAGAAAAACTCCATAATCTAAACATGATACATCTTCAAAAACTGAATACTAGATTCTGTTGCATTTTTTTAGAGATTATAAGTACAAAAATACTCTTATAAATAATATTAGTTAGTTGGAAAAAACTACAGGTTATTCAATTCGTTGGTTTATAGGTTCTATATATAGTATAATTTATTATTTTTTTTCATTTCAAGAAATTTCTCGTTCTTTAGAATTTTTGGTTTACATGTATTTCAATTTTCTGTTGTGTATGACTTTGATTTATTCTTCCATTCTCGCACTTAATATTCATCTTATTTATTATTCAGTAGTTTTGGAGCTTCAATATTCATTCTTTCAGATCTTTACATGATATATTATTTGTTTTTTTTTATTTTTATATTATGTTTAACTATGAACGTCATTTTTTATCCTATATTATTTATAACGGTAACATGATAAAATATGTAACTAAAATACTTCACATTTTTTTTTTTCGGTTCCCCAAACTACTCCAGCTACTACTACTGATGTATCAATTAAAGAGGAGAACATAGAAGAAACTTATCATCCAAAGGATGTAATAATCAAATAGGAAGTGATATAAGAAATTCTGAAGGACGTTGATCTCGATGATGACAAATGGTGGTGTGACAATATAGATGACATCCTTGAGATGTTTAAGCCGCATGATTACTAAATTGATCTCATCATGATGCAAAGTACTTGACACTTGAGCTTTTAGTTTTCAACTTTAAATTTAAGACTTATATTTCCTTATTTGTGTATTACTTTATATAACTTTTATTTATGTTTAAGACTTATTTGTTTTTTATTTGTGTGTTACTTTATTGCGTCAATGATTTCTTGAAGTACTTGATAATTTAACTTCAAAATTTAATAATTATTATACATGTGTAATACGTATGACATATATCTACCACAATAATGCTATCATAAATATTATATGAATAAGAAAACTACCAGAAACGGATACCGGAATGCAAAGTGTCAACCCCGCCGTATCGCGCGAGCACCCTACTAGTTATACACAAATCATATTCAACAATAGATCTTCAAAATTCAAAATAAAGCTTCAGTTCATCTTCAAAAATTCAAAATTCACCATAACACATTAATCGCACTTTACCATGATCAACATCATCTTCCTTATCCTCTCCTTCTGTAACCTTTCCAACATCATCTCCCTCACCACATCATCAAGATCATCTTATAGCAATTAATGTCTAGGGACTTTATTGTAGATGTTTCGATTTCATGTACTCTTTATATACCGGTGAGTAAAGCACAGAAATCCTAATTTAGGTATTCACAATTAATTTCTAACATGGTATCAAGTCTGCGATTCTCATTGTGTATTCCATTACCATCGGCCTAACCCTAATCAGTTTTCTTTTTCAATCAATTCTGTTGTTAATCACCTCTTTCCTTTTCTCTTCCGCTGCTCCTCATGATTTAAAAAAAAAAGAAAAACAAAGTGGGGATAGAAATAAAACATTTTAATTCTTCAATCTTACCATTACCAATGAAGCACTACGCACACATACTTTGTGATCATTCTCTACGTAATATTACCAATCTAGCCACCTCATGCCTCCTTGGAAGGCCACTCACATGTATGATGAGTCTTTCAAGCATGGGATGAGTCCTTGGGGAGAAACCCAATAAAAAATAGACACGTGGCCACAGACGCATGGGATGAGTCTGCGGACGCATGGCCGCGGACGCATGGGATGAGTCTTTCAAACATGGGATGAGTCCACGGACGCATGGGATGAGTCCGCGGACGCATGGGATGAGTCTTTCATGTGTGGGATGGGATGAGTCTTTCCACGTGTCAGTTGGGGATTGGCGGACACAATACTTGGCCATGCAGACGCATCAGAAGACTTGGGATCTGTGAGTGGCCTTCCAAGGACGCATGAGGTGGCTAGATTGGTAATTTGACTTTTTTCTTGGCTAATTTTGTAATTTTCTCTTAGTTTTGTACTTAATGTCATTCCTATGGAGCGTTGACTTTGTGGGTGTGGGTGGGTTGCTTGAACGTCGGCTGTCTATTAGACTAAGTGTAGTGGGGCGACTCCCCACCCCAAGTCGCCCCAAGTCGCCTGGAACACCGCCCCCGGGGGCGACTTGGGGGGCGACCCCCTCTTGCCCGTCTCCTTCTCGTCGCCCATTCAACACATACATTCAAACATATAGCCGTTATCCAACGGATATATTGAGTAAATTTTATGTTTTTTTTTTTTTTTAAACCAAATTACTATATATATATATACATCTATTATACAACACAACCCACTCTAAAAAAATACAACACAACACACTCTAAAACTACATTCTTTCAACATAAACCATTTTGTTTTTTTGGAACCACAAATGGAGTTCAACGTCCCTTCGTCATCCTCGTCCGACGACGATACAACTTCATCTAGTTCTTATAAATTTGAAGAAGCCATCAACGAGGCGGTAATGACAACGATCAATTTAATGGTTCACGTTGCTAGCGAGGACAATGAAACGGATGACCCACTGATTAGAAGAAGAAATTATATTATGCGGGATCGTGCCGCAGGACAACAACGGCTGATGCAAGACTATTTCGGGGAGGAGCCGGTATATGACGCGAAGATATTTAGACGTCGCTTTCGCATGAGTAAACGTCTATTTACCCGTATTACAAACGACATGGAGGAAGATTATGATTATTTCAAACAAAAGTATGACGCTCGTGGGTATCTTGGCTTTACTTCGTTACAAAAGTGTACTGCGGCCATCCGACAACTTGCATATGGCACAAGCGTTGATTCATTTGACGAGTACCTGAGAATGGCTTCCAAGACTGCGCGAGACACACTCATACACTTTTGTAAAGGTATATTTAGTAAATTTTGTTTTCAAATTTTTTATATATTTAACTTTAGCGTCAATTTTTTTATATGTTACTGTCAATGTTCGTATGCATATTTAAATTAAATTTATATAGGTGTGATTGAGTTGTATGGGCCGGCTTATTTACGACGTCCGACTTGGAGTGATCTCCAAAGGATGTACGAAGTGCATGAGCACGTTCACGGTTTCCCCGGTATGATCGGTAGCATAGACTGCATGCACTGGAAGTGGGAACAATGCCCTACCGCTTGGCGTGGTACACATACTAGAGGCGACATTCGCAAACCGTCGTTAATATTGCAGGCGGTTGCATCTTATGATCTTTGGATATGGAATGCATACTTTGGTCAACAAGGTTCTCACAACGACATCAACGTGTTTGAGTCTTCGCCGGTTCTCGAAGAGATTATAAACGGATTGGCACCAACTTCAGCGTTTTATGCGAGCGATAATTACTACAAACGCGGATATTATTTAACTGACGGTATCTATCCGGAGTACGCAATGTTCGTAAAGACGTTCACCGAGCCTATTGATCTGAAAAGAAAATATTTCACGAGAAAACAAGAATCAGCAAGAAAAGATATCGAGCGAGCGTTTGGAGTTCTTCGAAAGCGATGGCACGTCATCAATTATCCAGCAAGATACTGGACAAAGGAAAAAATGCATGACGTCATTTACACATGCATTATTTTGCATAACATGATATTGGAAGACGAAGGCAAAGCCATTTGCCAAGATTACAATGAGAATGACCCTTCATTGTTCCCGGAGTATTGGACGCAAGAAGTATCATTGGAGACACGACTCGAGAACATAATGGATATAAAGAATAGACAGAAACACAACATGCTTATGTATGACTTGATCGATCACCTATGGGACAACAAACCACCAGGATACGAGGCGGAACTCGTTAACGAGGATGAAGGAGATAACGAGGATGAAGATAATAACAATGTAGTCGACCTCGACCTAAACGAGTACGTTAGTGACGATGAGTAGTAGATGTGTATTGATGTATGTTTTTTTAGTTGATGTATTTTTTTTATTTTGGTTGAAGTAATTTTTTTTTTAGTTGATGTATTTTTTTATTTTGGTTGAAGTATTTTTTTTTTTAGTTGATGTATTTTTTTATTTTGGTTGAAGTAAAAAAAGACTTTTATAAAAAATAGGATTTTTTTATATCTTTTACATAAAAAAAGACAAAATAAATGGGTGCCACGTGTCGCAAGACGCCCCACCCAGCAAGGTTGCCCCACTACCCCTTTTTTGGTCAGAATCCTCTTATGTGACGTGGCGCCACGTGTCGCAAGACGCCCACTCAACAGGTTGCCCCACTACACTCAGTCTTACATTATTCGTCTGCTTAGTTAGCTTCGAGCCCGCCTTTGTTGAAGTAGACGCGGAATGGATAATGGGAACGGCCGGAGGAAAACTTTGGCCAAAACTTAAGAATCATATCGTTTAATTGCTACACATGTGAAATGTTTCCATACATATTATTTAATTTCACAGGAAATGTTTAAATATTGGAGCAAGTGGCATTGTGGTGGATCGAGACGAGTGGATATATAACAAGTATAGTTCATGATTATCATCTTAACTAATAATATAATATAATAATAATAATCAAGATATAAATAAAAACTGTATTGTGGTTACTCGACTTCATTCCCCATTTGTGTCATTTTAATGAATTAGACAAGCTAATGTAAATCAACGTATTTTTATTGTAAATAGAAGCCTAACTATAAACTTGCGACCCATCAATAAATTCAGCCATGAACTAAACATCATATGTTTTAATGCTTTATTTAATAAAAAATAAACGAAAAAATCACTTGACCCAACAAGCGTGTACGTATATCTGCTCTGACCAAGTTTGTATATGAATAAATCGGCCACTTGATCATATATTTTAATTATAAATTTTGTTATGCCTTTATTTTCTTTTGTTCAGGATTGTGAGATCTTCAATCTTTACACAATTTTAGACTTCTCCAATTCACATAAGTAGAAAAAGAAAGAAGGATAAAAACAAAAAGACAATAAAAAAGAAGAAAAAAACTAGACAGTAATATTGAAAAACCATGAAATCATGAAAAATTGAAAAGTTAGGAATCATAATTTTACTTTTGAAATACCGTTACATGCCCAAAAAAAAGAGGTAAAATCTCAAAAGAAAATATTTCAAACATCAGGTTCTTAAAGAGAATATATAGGATACGATTAGTCAAAGTGGATATATATAATGATTTTCTCTTCATTTATTTATTATGTATTTGACTATCTTCGATCTCCCGTTCATTTGATTATTTCTCAGCATCCTCCTCCAACCATACGCCCACCATTATAAACATAAAAACCGCCTTACCTGTTTTGGTATAATCATTATTCTAACAAATATGAAGCTATTTCAACTTTACCATTTACTCATCTTCCTTGTATTATCTGCAACATCAACTGCAATGGCAAAGTACGCCATGACAGGGTGCAATGATACATGCGGGAACGTGAGGATTCCATACCCTTTTGGAATCGGTGTGAACTGTTCTGTCAACCGATGGTACACCGTTGATTGCAACTCCTCGACGCCATATCTACCTGCACTCAACCACCTAGAACTCTTGGGTGTCAACTTAGCAGATCAAATAGCCATTGTTAATGTGCCAAAGATCTCTGACTGCCAGAGCCGAGCCAGGAACAGCAGTGAGACAGTAAGCATCGATCTTGGTAGGAGCCCCTTCCTGTTTTCCAAATCACGCAATAAATTTGTTTTTGAAGGGTGTGGTAACGCGGTTATGATGGATAATGGGAGTGTGCTCACCGGCTGTTCCACTACTTGTCGAAACAACACTCTTAAGGATACAAACAATTGTTTTGGCACCAATTGTTGCCAAACCACAATTCCTCATTATGTAAAGTCATTCAGCATTAACTTGGAAAGGCGCGGAGAAGATGGAATGTGTGGGTCTGCCTTCTTGGTGGATGAAAATTCGTATGCTAATCGAAGCTTCTTTAATCGATCTATCGCTAGGGAAAACTCTTTTGTTCCGGTATCACTTCTTTGGACCCTAGAAGAAGCTGACGTCAATCGCATAACTTGCTGTGATAGCCTGGAACTGCAACTATTTTGGGTTAGTCGCAGCGTGGATTGCGGTAATAATATTTCAATGGATATTCAGAAATGTTTCGCGTATACCTATGTAGATGGAACTCCTTATCTACCAGATGGATGCGAATGTATGTAATTTCATAATTCCTATGTTTTATAGGGTACTTGTATTTGTTGGTTTTTCTTAACATGATGTGCCTATAGTTACAGAAGAGTGTACAAGGTGCAGGAACAGTGGAGGTTTCTGTGATGATGGTGCAGTTTATGATGTTGATGGGTTAGTTACCAAATGGAACTTTACTTGTGCCTTTAGCACACCTGATCCTGAGAGTGTTACAGAATTAATTAAATCAAGCAAATCATCCTTGGGTGTTATTCTAGGTACTATTTTATTTCTTTTCTCTAGTTTTTGGTTTTTAGTTGCAATTAACAGAGATGTATCGTTCTCTGCCTTAGCTTAAAATATGACGAAAAGGAAATTTTCGTAGTTTATGGCCGTCAAGGACGACTTCTGAGTTGAGATCCTTTGAGCATGAATCATTGACTTCTCATAAAGTTTAGGCTACTTGCAAACTTTAACATTTTATATTGTCCTTCATTCAGGTGTTAGTATAAGCATGGGTGTAGTTTTTCTTGTGGTAGGCAGCTATGTATTTTACCAAGTGATCAAGAAAACAAAAGATAGGAGACGAAGACAAAGGTTTTTCAGGAGAAATGGTGGTTTACTTCTAAAGCAACAGGAAGAAGCTCACCCATCTTTAGTTGATAAAACCATACTTTTCACGTCACATGAGTTGGAGAAAGCCACCGACCACTTTAACGAGAATAGAGTTTTGGGCAGAGGAGGTCAAGGTACAGTCTACAAAGGTATGCTAGCTGATGGAAGGATTGTGGCAGTCAAGAAGTCAAAGATAGTTGATGAAAGTCAGTTACAACAGTTCATCAATGAGGTGGTCATTCTTTCTCAAGTAAATCATAGAAATGTCGTCAAACTATTAGGATGTTGTTTGGAGACGGACGTCCCTCTCCTGGTTTCTGAATTCATTCCAAATGGTACCTTATCAGATTGTCTTCAAAACGAGAGTGACGAGTTCCCAATTTCTTTAAATATGAGATTGCAAATCGCTACAGAGGTCGCAGGAGCACTTGCTTACTTGCATTCAGCAACTTCCATTCCAATATACCATAGAGACATCAAAACAAGTAATATACTTTTGGATGATAAGTATCGAGCGAAGATTTCTGACTTTGGAACTTCAAGGTTCGTATCAGTAGACCAAACTCACTTGACTACCTTAGTCAAGGGTACATTTGGCTATCTAGATCCTGAGTACTTCCAATCAAGCCAATTTACAGAAAAGAGTGATGTCTATAGTTTTGGAGTTGTGCTGGTTGAACTCTTGACGGGAGAAAGACCAATTTCCATGACTAGATTTGGTGAACATAGAAGTTTGGCTACACACTTTATGTTGGCTATGGAAGAAGATCGCGTTATGTCTATTTTTGATGCAAAGGTGGTAAAGGAAGGTGCTACGGATGACCTCTTGGCAGTAGCTAA
Source organism: Helianthus tuberosus (assembly GCA_030545235.1). Taxonomy (NCBI): domain Eukaryota; kingdom Viridiplantae; phylum Streptophyta; class Magnoliopsida; order Asterales; family Asteraceae; genus Helianthus; species Helianthus tuberosus. Next base: position 119,117,810 of record CM060433.1, on the reverse strand, counting down.
CCTTGCAATGAGATGTTTAAATTTAAATGGGAAAAGTAGGCCAACAATGAAAGAAGTAGCTGCGGAGTTAGAAGCCATTAGAATGTCGCATGTTCCCTCCACTCTTCAAACTAAATATGAACACATGATGTATGAGGAGGATTTTTCAGCGATAAACTATGGCGATTCAACGTCAACATTCAAGAGTTGTGATGATAATATCGGCATGTGATCCAATAAAAAGTATATTATCATTCGGACTATGAATTAGACGAAATTTATACTGATTGAATTTGCTTACTTGATGAAAGTAATGTTTATAGATTAAGATAACAATTCGATTTATCATGTACTTTCCAAGTTACACCTTTAACTTAATCTTTTGGATAAATCTTTCATACATCTATCGTTTATATTTTTTATACATATGCTTTGACCATTATTTATCAATATGACCCACAATAGAAGTATAAACATGGTCATGTAACAGTGTATGAGTGACATTTTGAGAGAGAAGTTCATAATATTACTGAATGGCATCAAAGTTACAAGCTGGTATAGTTTTATTATTCATAGATGTGTCAAAAAAATGTCAAAGTAGGATTTCAAGACAAACGGAATTGGGTCCGAAGGTTGGGCCAGACTGTACAATCCACCATTGTGGCTGCCTCCCGGCCGGAAGTGACTAAAGAGCACGCAGATGGCCGCATTTGAGATCGCATCATCGCCTCAAGCCATCTGAAATTAAGTTTTATTTATGGTCACCTAGGTCGCTCACGACTGAAGGGTGCTTTTTTAAAACCACTGCTATTCCCAAAATTTTATAAGTTAGAAATTAAAACATAGTACAATCTCATAGTCAATACTTTGGTTAAATGATAAAAAAATATTGGCCAAGAAAATACAACAGTTAATTCAGCACATGTTTATAAGCAGGGGCGGATCTTAGAAGGGCTGTGGCAGGGCCACGGCCCGGGCAAGTTTTTCGGCCGTAGTGCTAATTTTCCGCATTTCGATCGAAATTTTTTATATATACTATGTTTGGCCCTGGCTTGCCCAGGCTTTTTTTAGTGCACGTGTCTTTCGGCCTTGGCACGTTCAACGGGCAAGATCCGCCACTGTTTATAAGCATTATACTTATACATATATTAAAAAACAAAGCTAATGAATAGTAGATGTCACATCATAATGAATAGTAAACTTTTCTTATTGGTTGTCTTTGTTGACTTTTTTCCACTATACCATTTTTAAGTATGTATATATATCCATTTTCTTTAAGGTTAGTTAGATTATTCATCATGGTGGAGTGGTTTTGTGGTTGTATTCAAATCATGGGGTCTTCTTTTTTTTTTTCCATTTTATGCTTACATAACTTCACGTCATCTTCCTTTTTCTCCTCTTTCACACGTTTTTCTGATTGTATTTATACAATTCTTATTCCTTATTTGTTAGGTTAGTGGATGCTTAGACATCGCAATAGTCGCCATCGCCAGGAGTTACTAACTCGCTTGCTACCAACGGCTCTGTTGTATGAAAACTCCACTTGTCAACTTAAAAATAAGACACTAAATAGCACAGCTTTAATAACAACCAAGTATTTAGTCGCAATAAATAGTTTTACAATGACTTAGTTTTGTCGCGCCGCAACGCGGCGCGCAGCATTAAAACCTAGTTACATTAATGCCATCAGTCCATCACTAGTATTTGGTGTTTACAAATATACTTCGTAGCAATTAAAGAGACGATAATGAAAATTCTTGCATTTGTTCGTCAAACAAACCGTTTATAAGCATATCTAGTGTTTCAGCTAAGTAGCTAACATGAGAAGTTTCCAACTTTGGTCTGGGCTTTTAAACTTTGAAGAGCTTTTGATATAATGTGAGAGGCCCAACTTTTTCTAATACAAAATTAACAATAATGGGCTGCTGTTGAGTGGGGGCCTCCCCTCCAAGGCCAATCCTGAGGATTCAAATGTCTTGCATGAGCCGAAAAATCGTTAGACTCAAACGAATTAGAAAGCCTAAGTAGGATGAGAACTAATCTTAACCATTTATTTTTCAAATCAATGGTTATAATGAAAATGTATAAAAAATGAGAAGTGTAAGGGTATCTTAGGAAAATCATATTTATTGACTTTCTCTCTCCACATGCAAGGCATATGCATATCCCGCCCTCATTTTTTAAACGTTTATAACTTTTTTATACGACATTATTTTTTCATAAAAATTTCACCATAAAATCGAGCGTTTTTTATCTTTAATTTGAGTACTGTATTGTTATATAAAATATGACGACTAAAAAAATCACAAAAATGTGTTGTATTTCTATGTTTTATAACATTTTTTGTGCTTTATTTTTTGTGTTAAATTTTTTTGTTAAAATTTTTTTTTTCTCAATTTTTTTGCTGGATTTTTTGTACTATATTTTTTTGTGCTGATTTTTTCGTGCTATATTTTTTTGTACTAGATTTTTTTGTGCTATATTTTTATTGTACTGCATTTTTTGTGCTATATTTTTTTGTACTGAAATTTTTATGCTATATTTTTTTTACTAGATTTTTTTGTTGTATTTTTAGAAAACAAAAGGGGGTGGCAAATGTCACTTTCTCACTCCTATTTATAAGTACCAAAATGCACTTCCTTTCTACTTATAAGGAGTGCCACATGATATGATTATAATCATTCTTAGACTACTTAGGCAAAATCTACTTTTTAGTGGATCATTCCTCTATTAAACTATTTTTTTAATGTTACTATTTTTTAATGTTAATACTTATTAGGTATTGGGCCAAAAATGTTTTACCTAAGCCCAACAAAAATCCGTCCCCTGGAGATGTTACTGACAGTGACAATCAATAATTAAAATCAAGATTTTACTTCCAACATTTAAACACTAAAGTACGTCACCCATTTATTTTTCTAAGTACAAATTAAATCCAATCAAGTTTCCATATCCTTCCATTGTAACGTAAATGGAACATACAAAAAAGTTGGTTCTGTTTAGTCATTAATATTTCAAATTTAACAAAAGTTATTTTAAAGGAAGGAGGTCACTAAATAATATTTATAATTGTTCAATTCAAGTCATTCAATGAAACCTAATGCTATTACCTATATAAAGAAATTTGAGTGATTTTGTTAAAACAATATTAAAATTTCGGTACCCAAGGCATTATAGTCTAGTGACGTCTTATCTTAAAGGTGGGATAAGGTCACAGGACCATTAGGTCCTAGGTTCTCTTCCCACAATGGAGCTTTTCCCGTTATGTCATGATGATATTCCAGTGATTTAAAATTGCCGTTCAAAAAAATATATTAAAATTTTGTTAATCCATGATTTTATACTAGGAACAACAATTTCTATCCATAGGTTACATCTAATCTGAGTTATCTTGATGATGTCTAATATATTGGCTAGATAATTAGGCTATGGGGTGTGGATGGAGCCCCATGGGGCTTTATAGGTGTCACATAGGATCCACGTCAGCGCCATGTCAGCGTTGGGGCTTTATCATGCCCCCCTTTAATTTGGAGGGTGTGGATGGAGCCCCGTGTCATGATTACCTAATTATTTTTTTATTTAAATATTTAAAAAAAAACACTACATAATTTCATTAAAAAAATAAAAAACACTAGATAATTTAATTTAAAAAATAAAAACACTACATACTTTCATTAAAAAAAATAAAAAACACTACATAATTTCATTTAAAAAAAACACTACATAACTTCATTTAAAAAATAAAACCACTAGTCGTCGTCTGTGTCGAGTCCTCCTTGTTCACGATAAAACCATAGGTGCTCTGTCAGATCGGCTCGAAGGTTTTGGTGTGTGTGCCTAGCCCGTATCATTGCTCGGATATCTTCTTTCTCCGCGTATGTTAGTATTGGGTTCATCGGTTGGATACTTTCATCATCGCTTTCTCCACAAAATGCTCTACCAGAGTCCTCCAATATCATGTTATGCAAAATGATACACGTATACATAACGTTTCTCATTTTACTTTTTTCAAGTATCCTCGAAGGCTGGGAGATGATAGACCATCTTTTCTTTAACACACCGAAAGCCCGCTCAATATCTTTTCTTGCTGACTCTTGTTTCTTCTTGAAATACATTCTTTTTTCGTCATCTGGACATGAAAGAGTTTTCACCAACGTCGCCCACTCCGGATAAATACCATCTGTGAGATAGTACCCATACTTATACTCCACGTTGTTTGCATAGAATGAAGTATCTGGTGCAACACCGTCTATGACATCGTCGAATAGATTTGAGGACATTAAAACTGTAATGTCATTGTTCGTACCAGCCATGCCGAAGTACGCATGCCAAATCCATAAATCTTGAGAAGCGACCGCTTGTAATACTACCGTTGGACCATCGTGGTCACCACGATGATGTTGCCCTTTCCAAGCGGTTGGGCATGCCGCCCATTCCCAGTGCATGCAATCAAGACTTCCCAACATTCCAGGAAACCCATGTAAGCGCTGATGGGCCTCGTATAGAATTGGAACGTCGGCTGCGGTTGGCATCCTCAAATATCGTCTCCCGTACAGAGAGATTACACCTGATAAATTATTGCTAATTTAAAAATAATAACGACGTAAAATAATAATAAATACTAGTGTTAATAAAAGTTACCTTCACAAAAATTTTCATGAGACTCACGACACATTCTTGACGACATCCTTATATACTCATCCCACGCATCACTCGATGTGCCGTAGGCTAGTTGCCTAATTGCTGCCGTACACTTTTGTAGTCCAGAGAAACCAACCTTGCAAATTGCATTTACCCTTTGCGTGAAAAAAGGGGATTCACCCGCAAGATCATTGGAAATTTTAACGAATAGTCGTCGGCTCATACGAAACCTACGCTTAAACTGATCATCATTGTACACGGGAGTTTCACAAAAATAATCTTGCACTAGACGTTCATGAGCAGCTAACCGATTTCGTTCAATAGGCGGTTGTCTGGTACGCGATGCAGAGGATTCGGCTTCTTGCAAATAATTAATCATCTCCTGCGCCATGACGATAACCATATCATCAAGAACACCGTCGGATGACGAGCTCGAAGAAGACATTTTTAAAATTGTGATTGGTGTGTGTTTAAGTTGTGATTGGAGTGTTTTTTGGTTGTGATTGATGAGTTTTTTAGTTTAGAATAGGTTATATATATATATATATATATAATAAAGATTAAGTTTATTTTATTTTTTTTTTAATTTTCGACCGTTCCACAACGGTCATTTTGACCTTTTCAAAATTGTTCAACGCGTTGCCACTCGTTACCACGATGGCGGATGGCCTATGGCGCCCCGGCTATGGCGCCGGGGGTGTGGGCGATGGCGGATGGGGCGCTATGGTGGTCCAGGTGGCCGAAGGGTGGCGCCCCACACCCTCCAGCCTTAATGTTGATAAAAGATTAGAAAAATACATAAAAGATCGAGTCAATCCTTTTGCAAATGAACATTTCCTTGATTACACTATTGGTGTTGAATTCTTCCTATTATTTTTACTTTAATCTTAGACCAAGCGTAGACGTGTAGAATGTGGGCGTTTTTTTCCCAAAAACGCCAAACCACGCCCACCTTACAACCCCCGAGGCGTTTTTTTCAATTTTTTTAATGGCGTTCTTATAACAACGCTTGTGCCCGGCTCAAATTTCGAAACTTTACCGTTGAGAAACGGTAACATTATTTAAAAATTAATTTTTTTTAATTCAACATTTAACCCTATTTAAATCCCAATTTTCATTCATTTTTTATAAACTTTTCACCTATACTCTCCATTTTTTTTAAACTTCTCCACTATTCACCCACAATCATTAATCCCTACCGACCCTCATTTGGTGTGTCTTCGAGACCCGGTAACCCCAATGTATATCGGCTGAAAACCACGCTACCGCAACCAAACTTCAACCTACAAGAGATGGATCCTAACGTATTTGCGTACGCCCAAATACTAGCATCGGCCGTTCCCAACCATTCTTTCAAGTTCCTCAAACCTTACAAACCATGGGCGGTGCGCAACCGTCTACTCAAGATACCGATCCGCAGATAGAAATGGTACCAGAGACACAACCCGAACTCGAGCCAAAAATACGGACTCTAGCTTAATAGTATTTTATTTATTTATTTCGGTTTTTTTTATTCTTATTTCCGGTTTTTGTAAGAATGTAATGTTTTTATTTAATGAATTTTATTAGTTTTAATTAAAAAAACTAATATTTGTGTAATGATTGACGGGGCATTATTGGGCATTATCACCACTGCGCCCTTTGTGAAAATGCCCCTTAGCTGACTAGGATTACACGTGACGGACAACGCCCATTGGTGGGCATTATTTATTGTTACCACTACGCATTGTCTTAAAGTGGAAAACTCCAAGTAAATTCTACACTTCGATAATTCCCCATCCAGTACATCTCTACAGACTCACCATCATAATTTATATTTGAGTAAATTTTCGTTTTGCTCCCTGTGGTTTGACTATTTTAACGGTTTTGCCCAAACCCTTTAAAAATAGTCATTTTACTCCCTGATCTATGATGCTTATCTCTATTTCACTCGCTGCCCCTAACGCCATCCAATTCAACTGTTAAATCCTTGTCACATGCCCCTCACATGAGGGGCATTTTAGTCTTTTCTCATATTTTAGATATTTTGTTAGAGTTAATTGCCCGGATGGTCCCTGTGGTTTGCCATTTTTTCACCTTTAGTCCCCAACTTTCTAAAATTACATGTATGCTCCCTATGGTTTGATCTTTTGTTACTCGGATAGTCCACTGAGTGGATGTCAGTTAGTTTGCTGAGTTAAGTTGATATAAAATTACTAAATTACCCTTACTTTAAATAATTATAATAATAATAATAGATCATTTAATATAAACATAAAAATCAGATTAATTGTCATATCATTATCATTACATCCCCACCCCACCCAATCCCCACCTCCACCCACCGTACCCCGTACAACTTCTTCTCCTTCGCATAACAAACTCAGCAACCGTCACCACCACCGTCCAGAAATCCTTCAAATAAATCATCCCCAAAAAGTCTCACCCATGAATAGACTTTTTGACCGTCCTTCTTCATAGCTGACATCCTCTCTGCACTCACTCCATTACCTCCATCAATGGCCGGTACCGGTAAAGAACTCAACCAGTCAACCGTCCACCGTCACCTCCTCCATATGCAGAGGTAAGTTTTGTGATCTGTTGTTGTGAATGAATAATTCACAACTAAACAATAATTCGAACATCAATGGAATCTAGTAGTTTATATTGATCTGTGATTGATTACAACTAATAAACAAGAGTAGAATAGGATAGTAATAGCAAAGGGGATGGGAACTAGAAATTACAGATTAGAGATGGGAAGAAGAAGACACACATCTTCAATATTCATTCTTAACATAATCTCTCCATATCTCCTGCTTTATACTCTCTGATGGTTACTTCACGATCCAGCAACTTGCATCTTATTGGGCTCCTTAAACGGGTTGCTAAGTTGGGCCCAAATTGGACTAATATGGTTCATAACATTACTTCCCCCTTTCAAATTCACCTTGTCCTCAAGGTGAAAGTTAGGATGTTGTTTCGGTGGTTGAGGCTTGTCGTTCGGAGGAGCTATTAATTTTGTTTCAGGTGGTTTATGTCCATAGAGAGCGTCAAATGAAGTTAATTCACGAACTAATTGTGTGAAGTCGAGACCGTGATTGTGGAAACAAGTGCCTAGAATCCCAAGTAGATGTGATGGATCGTTCGTGTCACATGGCATTTTGAATTGCATTCCCACCCACCAGTTTTCACACAATGTAGCATGTAAAGAAGAGGACCGCATAACAAACTCTAAAGTGCTTGCACAAGTATTAGAAGTGATCTCAACTATTCGGCCTTTTGTAGCGTCAAGAATTGCTGCAATAAATGTAGTCGCATTGAATCCACTATAGTTGGCCATGACATATCGCATCATGTTATACGATGGAAATGGGTCGACATTTGATAATTGAGCACTATCAGTTGGTTGGATGTAGCAAGCCAAAACTGGAGCCATTTGGTATAAGAGTACAACTGAGACAGTAGTCGAATCCCAACTAATCACAATGCTAACCATGCCGACACAACAACCAGCACTTCCACTCCACCTTCCAATTAACTGGTTGTGAGTAGCTAATTTGGAAAAACTATATTGTGAATCCTTTTTATACGCTTCCTGATCTGCATAACCAAATTCCAAGGTGGGAACGATGTTGGTTACGGTGTAATCTTCTGAAAACAAGTGCACAGAATCAATCCATACAGCAAAAAAACACATTATGGTGGTGCCAATTGTCTTTGATTGAATCAAATTGCTTTGTATAATGTCGTTTCTTGCATCAGCAAATTCAATCCCAATCAAATTAGCAGTAACAACAAGTTTAGGCGTTGTTCCCCCTTTCCAAATAACACATTTATTTCCAACTTGAAACTGAAGTGCCACTGGATGTGCCTGCACATTACCGTGAACTAGTCCAACAGGAGGTAAACGAATTAAAGAGCTATATTCGTAACCCGTAATAGAAATTAGATGATAAACTAAACCAATTTCTGTCTTTTGAAAAGCAGAACCACCTAATAATTTTTTAACTAAAGATCCCTTGACAAACGTGCCAACTGTGCCTATAGAACTCTGAGTTGAATCCATACCAGCCCTCAAAATATTATTTTCTTGCTGATTGTTTCCATTAGCAACCCCACTAGAATTCACAACTCTTAATCCTTGATAAACTTGCGGCTGCATAACAACAATCGTATGACCCGCATCAACAACAAGACCACTACCACTAGAAACTTGAGTGAGGTTTGTATATGGGTCTGGCGGTACCGGATCAATATCCAAATCAAACAACTTAGAAGGAAGGTGTTCATCAACTATTAATGGGCGTAGCATTTGCCTATGAACCAACGGACCGAAAGCAGAGCAAAGAGACAACCATGGAGGCTTCCATGGAAACTCGACTGTAAAAGTAAACACTAGGCGAATTTGAACTTGACCTGTCATGCTATGAACATGAGATGTAAGCACTTGAAAAATGGGTGTCCAAATTGTAGACAAATGGGAAGAAGTTGCTTTTGTGGGATCAATCGTGATAAAAGAGTTGACCTCATCTCGGGAATCCAAGTACAAACGAGAATCAACATCAATCACAGGTTCATAAATGGTAATAACTTGTACATGGGTCTGCAAAATCCTTAGAAATGTCTCAAATCCAATAGAACAAGGAGAAGATAACAAGCTACCCACATGTTGTTGCATTACCCTATCAACTAAAACCGAAAGTGAAGGTGGTGTTCCACCCTTCCATCCAAGGCATTTATCCCCTATGATTGGTGCAAGCACCACAACATCATTGTGAATCGCAACTTGACCAGTAACAAAACCGAAGCCCGTTCCTTGCACTGTAGCACTAAAATGCGAACTAGGACCAATAAAAACACCTAAATCCGTTCCTTGCACTGTAGCACAGTGGTAGTAGAGACAATAATGAACAGTGAACCAAAGGGCTTCCCTCACTTTTGCAACTGAACCACATTGCCAACCCAATTTCCATTCGAAACTTGGAATAACTAGCGCATTTGTATCTAACAACCAATTGTTCGCATGTTGAAGCAAAAATATCGCAACATTAACAATATAAGATTTCCAAAACTTCCTGAGTGGTTTAAACATCCGTACATCCATAGATAAACAAAGTTGAATAGACGTAAGGGTGGTATACGGGTCGGGTGGGTCTGAAACGTCATCCAAAACGAACAACTTAAGATCACGGAGTGCAAAATTCAGCAAGGGCATAGCAATAAAAATAGATCCGGGGTCCAAAAATAAAGTATGATACTCAAGTAAAGTCATGGCAATATGGTCAAACATGCTAGTAATGTGATTAGACGAAGCTGTATGAGCTAAATTTGTACCAGGATCAAAAGCAAAGTTCCGCTCTAACCAATTAACCCCAAAATTCGAACCATAACCGGCAAGGAAATGAGCTAAATGACCAATAGTACCATACTTCAATTCAACACCTGAAGGTGAATTAGGACCAGAAATTATCACAGGAGAACTATTAAACTGGAAATTAAGTGTACTGGCATTAGGAAAAATGATTTTTCTAGGAGACACCGGAACAAGATGCCCAAGTAAACCTGGTTTCCATGCAAACCATTGTGTATCACCTAAATCTGTGTTGTGCATCTCAGCCTCAAAAAGCGAATGAAAACCAAAATCGACAATGGTAGAACTACTAATTTTGCAATCAGGTGCACACAGAGAAGGAATAATTGCTCGTTTCGGATGTACATGAACATAATATGGATCCAACTGCAAAGTTGAAACCGTAGTAGGAATATCAAATACCTCATCATCAGTAGTTGTATGATTGGCGTTGGCAATTGCATTGTTAATACTGTCAGGCATTTCATCGAACACCTTGAGAGCAGATCCCGTGTTGGTCAGTAAACAGAATTGATGAAGCATTGCAGTAGTGAAATCGTTCCATGTGAGGTCATCGCTCCGAAACCAGGAATTGAACCAGTAGAATGGTTCATCCTCAAATACTTCAATAACGTATGAGAATCGTTCATCACCATAGATTGGGTAAAATCGAAAATATAGCTCGGATTGAGAGATCCATGAGTTAGGATCAGAGCCGGTGAAATGAGGTCATTGTGGTTCGAGATCTTCCAAAGCCATCGATGCTAAGGATCAATGAAAGCACCAATGTTGTGAATGGATAATTCACAACTAAACAATAATTCGAACAGCAATGGAATCTAGTAGTTTATATTGATCTGTGATTGATTACAACTAATAAACAAGAGTAGAATAGGATAGTAATAGCAAAGGGGATGGGAACTAGAAATTACAGATTAGAGATGGGAAGAAGAAGACACACATCGTCAATATTCATTCTTAACATAATCTCTCCATATCTCCTGCTTTATACTCTCTGATTAGAGGTGCACAAACCGGTTAATTTTAATAACCGGTTCGGTTAACCAGTTATACCGGTTAATTTGACTTTTTGACTTTAACCGGTTAATGCTTTAACCGGTTATTACTTTAACCGGTTATTTTTTTAACTGGTCCGGTTAATTACTTTAACCGGTTCGGTTAATTAACCGGTTATTTTTGGTTATTAACCGGTTTTTTTTGCCTTTTTCGGTTATTTTTTCGGTTAACCAGTCTATCGGTTATTATACTAAACACTTATAACCGGTTACTAACCTACGGTTAAAAATAACCACTAACCGGTTATTCCTAAATCGGTTATTAACCGGTTACGGTTTCGGTTAATAACCGGTTACGGTTAATTAACCGGTTATTTTGTGCATCTCTATCTCTGATGGTTACTTCACGATCTAGCAACTTGCATCTTATTGGGCTCCTTAAACGGGTTGCTAAGTTGGGCCCAAAGTGGACTAATATGGTTCATAACATTTGTTCGCTCCAATCTTGCATATTTTCATCTTATTTATGATTATCTACTAGTGGGAATGCCCGCGCGTTGCGGCGGGTGTCCCGAATGATTTCATATTCAATTTGTTTTTTCAGTTATATACGTATAGCAACAAAACACAAATCAAGCGTTTAAGTCACTTATAGCCACAAAACACAAATCAAGCATTTAGACAATAAGTTTATGCTCATCACACAAACTAACGTTGACAATATCGATGTTTATTTAATGAAGTACTGTAACAACTATGACGATTATAAATGCCAAAGCTATGCTTCCTCCATCATACCATCCTTCTTTGATCCCCTGAAAATACAGTACCAAAAAAAAACGAAAATATTATAAAAGTCAAACATTGACCACTTTCTTGATGAGGGTAGCAATTAACTGTACAGAGTTCACATAAATGGTAGGTACTATTAAGTATTAACATCTTAAAACATAAAAATTGCTGCATCCACACTACAGTTTTTAAAGTTTTTGCAGAAACCCTAAAAGGAAAACACCCTATAAAATGGCATCAATGTTATCTTTTCAAGGTGGGATCAAAAGTCATAAAAAATAAAAACAGAACAAGTTTTCACCACCTAAAATTCACTATGGTCAACAGTGAAGCCAACAGATAATTCATATAACACTTAAAAAGTCAAAACATTGACCACTTTCTTAATGGGTGCTATTATTAATATTTAAGACAAAAGATTATACAACTAAAAAGATGTGCAACAATACAGTTTTAAAATAATAGCAGAAACCCTAAAAGAAAAACAATGTATAAAACTAAATCCACAAGAAGAATAAATTAAGTGATCAAATAAAATGGCATCAAGATTCAAGATTATCTTTTTTAAGGTGGGATTAAGAGATAAACAAGATATGATTCGCTTACCTCTGTTTTTATTCCTAGAGCCAAAGAAGCAGCAGCCGCTACCATCAAGATGATCAAGGTCGTATCGCGACAAGCATCAAACATAAACCTCTATCAAACAGAAAGAATGTAATTAACCAAATTATCACATAATCAAAAATAAAAGGAATCAAGTTATCCCAGAAAGACGAAGAGTAAGTACCCAAAAACTTCGCCCCTTTTTCTGCGGGTATGTGTTTGATCCAAACACATTTTTCCTATCTAAGATGTTCGCCTCGTCTTCATGAATTCCCTTATCGGGATTCGTCTTCAGCTTCTCTGCCAATCCCTTAACCTGTTGCGTTCATTGAACGGAAACGAAGAACAATGTGATCAGCCAGAGGATGATGAACAAACGTGCTGTGTGCATTTATCACAAACTTAATTACCCCTCCGAAGTTCTGCAATTGTTTTTTATTATTCTTGACGCTTGAAATGATATATATTATTTAAAAACTTGAGCTTTTAATAATTATTTAGCTATCAACAAGCTATCAATCAAGAGTTTAAATAACTAATCCCAAACACAGAGGGCTCCTTCTCTACTTGATGCAACCCACGGTCATGATCAGCAACCATCATTAAGTAGTAAATTAAACCAAATCGACTCTTTCACAAGCAATCTTATTAAAATCGCCAACTTACTTGGCTTCTATACAAATAAACAAACCACGAGCCTCTTGAAAATGCCCCATACTTTTGGCATGCTTCAACAACAGTTGAAGGTGTAGACAATTAGAATGACCGAAGGAGCTCCTAAAACATTTTCAACCGGTCGGTTCGTAAAAAAAAACCTCTCATTTCTCTCCTGTAAACCATTCAAAAATTAAAACATAAACGAAAATAAAGTTGAGGAAAAACGAATTATTAAATGCTTACTTGAAGAGCCATCATGGTTTCTTACTTATGCAGATGATTTTTGCATCAGATGGTTAGGTTGATCTATGACTTTTTTTGTCCAAATTTATTGAAAAATATGACCTTTTACGACCCATTCGACCAATATGATTGATTTACATTTAGTTATCTTTTTACTTTACCCATTTTGACCCATTAGAGATGAAACATAGCCCGAATCAACACTTCGAAAGTAAACAGGTCAAGATTGCTATATGTAGAGACATATAAGGGCGTTTAAACATACCTAGCTGGTTGAGAATTCCAGGGAGAATATCTTGCAAGTCTGTAAAGAAAAACATAATAAAAAAAAAAACTTGTGAGTAATTTGGTAAAGCTAACAAAACATGTAACGTCCAGGGGGCAAGGGGTTGAAAAACAGATCAAATTAGGTTGACCTACTAAAACACCTTTATATGTACATTTCTTACACTCTTACTAATAATCAAGGTTTTAAAAAACGGTTGAGGCGTGCGCCTCGAGGCACCCCTTAAGGGGTTTATATTGTATGTGCGCCTCAAGAGGGGGTGGGGCGCTAAAAAGGCTGCGCCTAAGGGGATTATTAATACATAAAACATCCAAAATGATAAGTACAAACTCATTTTTATAAAAAGTAAACAACTTTTTAACAAAAACTGTTGGCCGATTTGACCCATACAGGCACGACCCACGCGTTTTACAATATCAAGAACGTAAAGATAGGGTACTCTCTGAGCAAGATCTTACGCAAACACTCGATCAAGTTTAAAGATGTCTTGTTTCCGTATTTGAATCTTGGATTTAATCTCTGGCAATGTTCTCTTGTGATCACCACACCATCCTTCCTACATTTTGCAAAGTTTAAGTATCTTGTGATGACCACACCATCCTTCCTACATTTTGCAAAGTTTGTAGATGAGGTAGTAGAGCATCAGCAACCGCGCGTTTAAGAGGAAATAATAAGTATCTTGAAGCAGCATCAAACATTTCTTCAGCCTGGTCAATAATATATCAGTAAATGACAGTTTTTTAAGAGTTGAAAATTACATTTTTGACATTTTTAGTTTATATAAATCTATAAAGATGTATGTAGAATACCTACCTGTTCAGGGTTGATATCCTTCAAACCGTCAGTGAACCTGTGAAGAGCAAAAGGATGTTACACAAAAATTATGTTTTTTAAGTCCATTATACAAACAAATCATAAATAAAGAAAAAGAAGAAGCTTACATGTACTCTATCATCTTCTCAAAAGCTTCCATGCTAAGATCGTGTTCTAAGCGGAAGATTGTAATCAGGTAACCCATCTTTCCCTTCAAGAAAATCCTCCATACGCGATAATCTAGTTTTAAAGTATTCCGATCTTGAAGCCAAAATAACTTGATGACAACGAAAAACTTTATCATCAACTTTTATATTAACATCCGCAAGATCATCTTCAAATTCAAAACCATTTATTTTCATCGAACCAAATCGTGACACAAGATCAGCTTCATGTTTTCCCTCTTGAATCGAATTATTAAGAGATATTTAAAGAACACGCGATAAGGCAGCGGGGAGACGATCTTCCTCAGGTAACGAACTACCCTGTAAAATATACCGTCGCTGGGAATTATCGATATCTTGTAACGATTTATAATCTGCGTACTTTTGATGCCTCACTTCTTTTTCTATAATCTTTTGTAAAGATTCGCACTTACAAACTTTGCATATTCTAACGAGATCTTCCATGTCATCAACAACGATCTCGAGTCTATCGGAGTTGGCCACCGCCACCGCCCCGGCGATAACCAACCCCAGCCCAGGAAAAAAGCTAGTATGGTTCTAAAAGATAACTACACAAGAATATCCAAACTAATTACCATAACGCACCTTGTTGAACCTCTTGGTTCTTGCTAAATCAGCATCGTTGTTTCCATTAGTTCCTGCTTATAGGTTAAACAGAGGTGAAATACTACAATCGCACACACATACACATTGAAAGCTTTAATTAAACGATGTACCTGTGACGTAGTGGTCCGACGGTTGTAGTACAAAATCAAACATTAAAACAAAACAAAAGCAAACAAAAAAAAGCATAAGCAAATCAAACAAAACATACCGACAAACCAAACAACAGTAGGGCTGGAACAAATTAGTTGAACAAAAACATTAAAACAACAATCATTAGACCTAGAACCAAAAACCCAACTAAAAAAATACAAACTTCACTTACAGATATGAAGCTGGTTGCCGGTAATTAAACCGCAAATCGTCGCCACAACCTGGTTCTTCATCACCGCTATAGTTGGAAACGTAGGGGTTCGCCGGAAAACTGTTGGCCGACTCCCCTTTTCAGTCGGTCTCTCTCGTTTGTGTGTGTTTTGTAAAGAAGAGAACTGAACCATATGACCTAATCGTATGAAGAATACACCAGCAATCTCATCACCGGAACCCCCATCGTTGCCTAGGGTTTTAAACTATTGTTCCCATCTTCGTTCTCCGACCAAGTAACACGATCACTGTCATCGTCATCGTCATCGCCTCGTCTCACCTTCTCCATTGCCTCTCTCTGTCCCTCTTTCCCGTTCTCCCTCCCTCGGTCTTTCACTCTCTAACCCCTGCTCTTCTCTAAATATGCAAGAGTGACGATTGAAGTAACAGGTTATAAATGTATCAGTTTCCATTGGTGAAATCTCTTAATTGCCCCCATGGCGTCTTAATTTTTTTTTTTATTTAGCTTGTTTTTCCTTGTACGTAATGCTTTAAAATTTATACCTTTTGTAAAATTACAATATTGTACATCACTTCTCCTTTTTATAATAGTATAGATTAGTAATTAATAAGTCATTTTTTTCAACGTTGAGGCTTAGCTTTTGAAATTTGTAACTTTGATGTTTACTGCTTTGGAAAGGTGCAACCTCTCAGATTTCAGTTAAAGTTTTATAATTTTCAAACGAGGTGATGGATTTAGAGTATCAGCGTTGGCTTGAGACGCATCTGAGAGTTTTCAAGTGTGGCTGTCATGGGACGACTGGGGATTTACGAAGGTCGCTTTCGGTGTTGTGTGGCCGTTGTCGCGGCGCGTAGTTCGGGAAAGCGGGGGGAGGAGTGGTATGCTAGAAGGTTGTGGATAGTTGTAGGTGGAGTGACGGTGGTCCCGGTGTGGTGGTGGTCCGGTGACCGATGCGATGGTCTGGACGGAGGAGCACATTGCGGTGGTCTGGATTGGGATTGATTATATTGTGTTTGTTAATTAGTTTTTTTTCTTGAAATACAATGTGGGACCCACTTGAAATTTAACTATTAATCACATTTTATTATTATTATTATTAGAAGTAAGGGCAATTTAGTAATTTTACACCAACTTAACTGAGCAAACTAATTAATATCCATTCAAGGGACTACCCGAGTAACAAACGACCAAACCATAGGGAGCATACATGTAATTTTAAAAAGTTGGGGACTAAAGGTGAAAAACTGACAAAGCACAGGGACCATCCGGGCAATTAACTCTATTTTGTTATTATATATAATATAATACATATATAAAACATATATATACTCTCCTCTCTCTACATGCTTTCTCTCCTCCGTAAATCAGTCTCACCATCAACAACCTCCCCACCACCAGCCACCATCCTACACCACCACCACCATCATCCACCGACCACCGCTAACCACCACCTGCCGACCCCACCGACCACCGCTAACCACCACCTGCTGACACCACCCACAACCACCATCCCCTACCGACCACCATCACGACCGTCTCTGTAACGCCCCGCTTTTGTAACTTTCCATAGTTAGAAAGATTGTCGTATGTTTCTATTTTCAGAAACTTGCATTTCTTGTAATCGTATTTCGCTTTGTATCATTGTAATCCGAGACTTCAATTGTAATAAAAATTTATTTATTTCATACGAACTATACTCCGTTTATTTTTTTTTACTTGCTTAAACATTTAACCTTTGTATACATTTGATACATACTCGCACCCTTTTAAATACATGTGTAACTTACAACCGATACATGATTCTAGATATCTTATACGTACTTGAATATACGTTTACAAATAATAGGCTATCCTTTCATACTTATTAATACCTACATATATGTTTATTATCCATGATATGCCTATTTATATACATAATGTTTACTTAGTTATATGTAGGTATACTTTAAATACATAATTCAGCTTATATGTATCTAATAAAGGAACAAAAAAAATGGACAAAAGTTGGCTGGTTTCGGCCAGCATCAGACGCTCCCAACAGGACCGCACGTTGGGTGATTTTGGCCCATTGTCACTACACTAATTATAATATCTTATAATGATGTTTATATGAAATATTAGTACTTAATGGTAAAAAAAAAAGATATAAACAACTAAATAAGGCCCAATATCTACGGCCAGATCATGAGCAGCCTTAGGCTGTCTTACTTTAACTCCATTCTTCTAACTCCTTGAATTAATTAATAGATTCTTCTGATAAGTAAATTAATTAAATAATAACTTAACATACATATATCAAAGCTAGTTTACAAAAAAAAGAAAAAAAAAAAAAAAAGATAAGCAGCCCTCTTGGGCGCCAAAACAGCAATCTTTTTTAGCCAACAATAGGTTGATTTTTGGCTCCATCTTTCTACCTAATTGCATTTAAATGCCAACCAACTTAACCTTAATCATTCCCTATAAATACCAAGTGTTCTCCAAGACATTTACACTTTACAAATCATCTAAAACACTCTCAAATCCTCCCCAAATCAGCTGCTAAACACAATTTCGAGCAGAAACACCAACCTTCACAAAAGTATGCATAACTCTCGCATTTCTTGTCCGATTCACTTCATTCTTCTTTCCACTTGCTTGGAACAACCTTAGGAACATTTCCAGAGGTTTTCCATGAAAACCAAGCTCTGGAATGTCACCAAAAAGGCTCCAAAGTGGACTGTTCGTTTCTGTTTTCATCTAAACTTGTTTAATCTTAATAAACTTGAGTCTATTTCATCTCAAACCTATGTCCTAATGCTCATAATCAATTGAATGGTTAGTTGGGCTTAAAAACAAGGCTGAGAAATGTTAAATCAGAGGTTAAAATCTCACAAACATTCTGTTTTAGTTAGGGTTTTACCCACGAGAAGTGTTCAAGCTTGAAGCTTGATGAATGTGTGATTGATTAGACTAGCTTGGGCTATCTTTCATAAAAATACACTCACTTCTTGATGTTTTCTCATAGATTAGTTGTTGTATTTCATTATTTCTTGTAAGTTCATGACCCTCCTTGTTTATAACAAGTATAGTGGTGAACAATAGAGGTACCTAAATGGAAGCTTTGTTCTTCCTACCTCATGTATGACTTCCATGATACTTAGAGGTGCCTAAATGAAGATTTTAATCTTCTACCTCGTGCTTGACATGTATGATATAGTGATACTCATATAACTTACGTAATATATTCAACAACACCGAACTCTTGATGATGAACAAGTGGATATTGTCAAGTTAGTAAGTATATCATCTAAACATCATATGCGGTGAATGATTATTTCCATATGGCTATGTTCATGTTGTTTAAATTCCAAATCTATAATCTTCCGTTATTCCCCAAACTCATACATCTATGTTCCTTTGTGTAGAAGGACAAGGTGCTCCAAACTAAACCACCAACACTCGCGGGATATCAAGTTGGAAAGCTTGCAAAAACCGTGAGTATACTCGATCCCGTTTTCTTTTTATCACTTTGGGATGAAACATGTATGTTATACAAAATTACACAACACATGAAACTATTTTAAACTCTATCCATGCTTAACATGAAACTATATGATGCTTGTTTAGACTTGTTATGCTAATGTAAACTATTTGTGTTGATATATACTTCATTAACTTTGCTAGCCTACCTTAACAATTATAGCGCTATAGGAGTAATGCACCGCCCACGATTCTTGGGGTATTGTTAAGTTAAACATGTTAACCTCTCTTTATTCTACTTGGGATAGGCTATTTTAACGCATTGGAAACTTGGGTTTGAACATATAAGTACACCGTTTCGGCATGCTAGTAAACTTACTAATTATGATTCATGTTGGATATGAGCACTTAAACTATTTTTATGCTATATTATGCTATGTAACAAAAACTTGTATATTCGTCTTTGTTTTTGCATTGAACTTTATTTTAATACATGTTGCAGGTTGAATTGATGAGATGATGTTACAAGATGAAACAAGGTTTAGGTGGACTTAGATACACACCTAGATTAATTTATCATTTGATGTTATGTTTGTTCTTTTGAGACAATGTTGTTATTTCTATTTGAATCTTGTATGACAATTAGTTTTGAAATGAAATTTGAATTTAATTATTATTGTCACATAGTGTTATGAAGTCTCTTGCAATCTCGTTTTCGTCTCATCCCGATGTTTCCGCCATCGGTTGGGGTGTGACAGATTGGTATCAGAGCCATAACTATAGGGAATTAGGAAAAAGTAGGAATGTTTTGCCTTAGTCTATAGTTTTAGGAACTTGTCTCTTACTTGTTTAAAACTTATGCATTCTACCTTGCATGCTTCCTAGCAATTCTTCTTGTTTGTTAAACTTACATGCCTTTCCTAAGGCTAACATGAATACACTTTTGTTTATTTGAAGACTCTTGTAACATAAACGAGACGACTTTACCAAAATAGGCGTGAAACCCACAATTTGGTAAACGACTCTCATTCTACCTTAAACTATTTTTGCACGAAATTACACCATTAAGCTAGGAGTGAAATCCACAACTTAATAGTAATTTCCATTTCAACTCTAGCGGACCCTCGTCAAAGTGTCGAAATTTATTTTGACCCAACGAGTACTAACCACATTAGGGTACGAAATCTTCAAGTTAGGGGTGAAACCCGCACATTGTCGATTAAGTACCATTCCTCGATTTTTAATCTCGCCAAAGTCCTAATTTTTTCAATCGATTAGAGACGTGTAGTAACTGGAAGGGTAAGATACCGTTAATCGCTTCTCGACGAGAGTATCTTACCTATAGGCCAAAGCACGTTTTCTCTAATTCGAAAGGACTTTCGACCCACTTTGGAATTGTCGACGTTTCTCAACCCGAAACAATCCAATGTTTTATTGAGCCCCTCTTTTATGTATCTCAATTTATATGTGATTTTAAACTTGAACGTTCGTCCATTTCAAACTTTTTACACCACTTCGCACTTTTATCGCAATCAAAAACCATAATAATCCCTCGTGAACAAACTAAATTTACGATGCTTTCATTATTCATGTTATGCTATGTGGAATTCATGATTATGCTATGTGATATAATTTGAATCTTATATGCTATGTGAATCAATTTGAACACTTTTATGCTATGTGAAACTTTATGCTATGTGAATCATTTCATGAAAACGGTTTTCCTTAAAACATTATGATCAAGTCTCATCCTTTCCTTTTCTTTCGAACTTCTAGATGGCATCTCCAAGCTCATCAAAGAACACCAAATCCAAGAGGGGTTCCAACCACGACTCCATCTCCAAAGAAGAATTGGTCGGACTCATCGCTGAACAAATGGCCGACCAAATGGCTCGAGTGATACCTGACATCGTTAGTCGCATCAAACCCAATTCGGACTCGCCTCATGGCTCCAAGGTGCAGAAACCAACGCCACCATTCCTTTTCAAGCAATTTATGGCTTGTAAACCCTTGGAATTTTCAGGCAAGGATGGTGCCACCGCACTGCTCACTTGGTTTGATGCCATGGAAATCGCTTTCTGTCAGAGTGGTTGCCCTGACGCTTTACGCACTCAAAACGCTACTGGTGTGTTTCGCTCAAGGGCCCTGGACTGGTAGACCTCTAAGCGAGGCACAAGAGGAGAAGATACCGCTCACGCTCTGCCATGGGCGGAACTAAAGAAGATCATGAGGGAGGAATTCTGCCATCCGCATGAACTCAGAAAGTTGGAGCATGAATTTTGGTTTCTAAAACAAGTCGGCGATGATAACGATGGCTTAACCACCCGTTTCAAGCAACTTAACATTCTCTGTCCTAGCCAGGTTGATACGCCCGAAAAGCAAATCAACAAATACATCCATTGCTGCCCTGATTCCTTCATGAACCTTATGGAAGCTGCTCTTCCAGCAACCATAGAAGAAACCTATCGATTAGCCGCTCGCCTTAACAGCAACATTGTCCTTCGTAGGAACTCTGAAAAGGCTTCCTCGAAGAACGTGCACCAAGCCACTGTTGAACCCTCCTCGTCCACCAAAAAGAACCAGAAGAGAAGCGGAAGGCTTCTAGTCAGAATTATGCGGTTGTTACTCCGCCAAACCCTCAAGCCTTACAATCATACCCTGCTTCTCCTGCAAACGAACAAAAGCCATACACTGGGATTCATCCCAAGTGTACTACTTGCAATTTTCACCATCCTGCCAAAGCCAATTGTCGCCATTGTACCCATTGCAATCGTTTCGGTCATAACACCGCCTATTGTAAGATTAACCCCACACCGCAAGCTCTACAAGTTCGCCAAGCGCAACCAGCTCAACAGAACACCCAACTAGCTCGAGCCTGCTATAAGTGTGGTGACACAACTCACCTTCGTCCTCAGTGTCCTCAACTTAATCCGGAACAACAAGCTCCTCGTGGACGCGCTTTCAACATAAACGTGAATCAGGCGTGCAACGACAATGACGTCGTTAATGGTACATTTCTAGTTAATAACCTTTATGCTTCGTTGTTATTTGATACTGGTACCTTGTATGATCGTCTTCACAACATAACTAAAGAGTTTATCCTGTCATTAAACACAAGATTACAAATTAAACACAAGATTACAAATTGTTATTTGATACTGGTACCTTGTATGATACTGGTACCTTGTAGGAGCAATTGCTTACTCGCATTCAACAACTTCCTTTCCAATATACCATAAAGACATTAAAACCACTAATGTACTTTTGGACGACAAACACAAAGCCAAAGTTTCAGACTTTGGAACCCCAAGGTTCATATCACTAGATAAAACTCACTTCACTACATTAGTCAAATGTACGTTTGGCTACGTAGATCCTGAGTATTTCCAGTCTAGTCAATTCACAGAAAAATGTCTGCGTGAACTCTTCTTAGTGCAGACTTGGCCTAGCAACTTTTAAGATCTTCTAAGGGTGAAGGGAGTGGTTACCTATTTGGAATAGGTAAACTCCCCATTCACCCAATCAGATAGTGGCACGTCAATTTACGTATTTTGTTTACCTAATGCTCAAAAACGTTGACGGTGGTTTACCTATCTTTGATCAGGTAAACTATTATTTAAAAAACACTATAATAAAAGAAAATAGGAGGTAAAAGCTGACAAACACGCCTTCCCCTCATCGGTAAACCTTCACCGCATACTTCCCCTCACCGATCGGTAAACACCATCGGCGGCAGTGTTACCGATCGGTAACCCGCTTTACCGAGGCGTTTGCCGCACCACTCCGCTCACCCTAAGGTCTTGAGAGGGTTAAACACTACCACCCACCACCACCGTCTACCACCACCGTCCACGTCCACCACCCACCACCACCACACTAAAAGACAAATAATAATAATAATAATAATAATAATAATAACAATAATAATAATAATAATAATAATAATAATAATAATAATAATAATAATATTATTAACAACAACAACAACAAGAACAAGAACAGAACAATAACAATAACAATAATAGGAGGAGGAGGAGGAAGATGAAGAGGAAGAGGAAGAGGAAGAGGAAGAAGAAGAAGAAGAAGAAAGAAGGAAAGAAAGCCAATCAATGTATGGAACCGTAGATGAATCTTGTGATTGTTGTTATATACAGTGGCAGATCCAAGATTTTTTTCTAATGGGGTCCACTCTTTTTGGTGTTCAAAAGTTTCACAACAAAATGTTAATTTAAATTTTTCGGGTCGGTTGGCGTTCAGGTCGGGTCGGGTCAAGGATAGGAACATATAAAAAAATATATATAATCCTTACTCATTAAAACACATAATAAAAATACTATGTCATTCGAAACGAAAAATAAAACAATACAAATTGCTAAAGTTCAAATTCATAGCATACAAGTTTTCATGAGAGCCGGCTTTAAGACAAGTATACTAAAGTGTTAGCTTGGGGCCTCCCTTTTTAAAGGGCCTCCAAATTTTATTAGACGAAGGCATGATATGGTATATGCAGGGAAACAAAAATCTTTATTATACTAATAAACAAAAATCTGTTTTGGACACATGTCACTTTCTAGTGCTTTCTCAACTTATTTTCCTATTTATTTCTCATATTAAATGATAATAATTTAAAACAAAATATTAGATAAGAATAAATATTTAGATAAGGATAAACGTTTGTTTTTATAATAATAATAATAATAATAATAATAATAATAACAATAACAATAACAATAATAATAAATAATTTTACACCTTCTTTATAATTTTAAGGACAATCATGTGTGCGGTTGTTATTATTAGAGTTGCATGTATCAATTATACAAATAGATAAAAAAGAAATTAGCATATAACAAAACTACATAAATGTTTTTATTATGATCATAGTAAATCATAAAAATGATTTTAAACAAAAAATAGATAAGAAAAAATATTTGTTTTTCTATAAATAATTCTAATAAAAATTTAGATAGGCATAAACATTTATTTTTATTATAAGCAGATATATATAGTTTAGAGTTCGATGATAACTGTATTATTGTTTTTTTCACTAGATATATAGTTTGGAGTTCGGTGATAACTGAATTATTGTTTTTTTTCACTGGAATTAAATAATTTTTCTCAGTGGAGCATATGCTTCTATCAAATCGTAAGTGTTTTTAGACGCAACGCTATAATGGTAGGCGTACTGTTATAATTGGTTTAAACTCATCATTTATCGCACATTGTATCAGCATGTAGAAAGAACATCATTTTAAATATAACAATTTTTGTACTCCATTCAAAGAGAATTTAATTCTCGATTTTATAGTATACTTCATAAAAATGATGAAATGTATAAAAAACGTGGGGATCGATCTCTACATTTTTGTACCGTAAACTCTCTTGAATACAAATTTAAGACGGGTGTGTTATTGTAATAAACAAATAAACATGAAGATGCATAAAACTAACTAAAATAATGGTATCTCATAATAAATAAAAAATAAAGTAAAATGTTATAATAGGTAATAGTACATCAAAGTTCAGTTTAAAAGATAAATCTTGACGACTGTTTGTGTTAACATATGAAATTATATTTTATTTAACACGTGCAATATACGAGTTTTTTTAAAGGTTTTTCTTTTTTATTTATGCAAAATAAAAGAACAAAGTAAAATGTTATAATAAGTAAATAGTATATCAATGTTCATTTTTAAAAGATAAATTTTATTGACTATTGGGTAAATTACATTTTTCGTCCTTTATATTTGTATCGAATTGCAATGGATAGCCTTTAACTTCAATAATTACAGTCACAATCCTTTATTTGGAAAACTTATTACACATTTCGTCCTTTACCACTAACTAGGTTAAAAATTTAAGTTATGTCTGATCATGCGACTTGCACATGAGGGTAGAACGGTAATTTTACTCATTTATTTAAAAAAAATGCATTATGTTTAAAGCTTACGGAAGAACGATAACATGACACAAGATGATAAAATGTGTAGTATGTTTTTGTTTGCTATCATTGACACTCACATCTAATTCTTATTAACCACTTTTCTGCATTTAAAATTACTTTAAACCCCACAACCACTGCCTTTGACCACCGTCACTGGCGGAGCAAAACCACACTTTCCGGCAACAAAACCACCAACCACCCCATGTTTTCCGGCAGATCTACAATCTAACCACACAATTAACCAATCAACCTCACCTATAGGGATGATCAAAATGAAAGGGTTGATGGTATATCGATTTGGAACTGAAATGGAAGCATAAAACGAACTGGAACAAGTGACATGTGTAATTAGGGGTGAAATGGTAGCTGGAAAATAAATGGAGCCAAATGGTTAAGTTATGTGAAAATATTAAGTCGGGTTCGGGTTTTTTTTTTATGGAAACCGAGATACCCAAATGGTATATGAACCGATTCCCAATATTTTATATAAATTCGGGTATCGGGTTGGTTAGTTGCCGGGTCGGTCCGGGTCTTTAACTTTGATCACCCCTACCTGCAACAACAAATGGTGGAACTTTGGATTCGAATAGAGATGAAATCGAAGATTGAGATGTTGAATTGGGGACTGTGGTGAAGATTGTACGGTGATTTGAGTGAAGAAAGTTAGGGTTTTTGGTTTGGAGAAGACGAAAGATGAATCTGGTGGTAACACGAGAAGCCATTGATGGATATTGAGGAAGATTGATTTAAGATAGGGTTTTATAATGTTGTAGGGTTGGGGAAGATGATGTTGTATGTATGTATTTTTTTAATTTTTATTTTATTTATTAAGAAATATTTAAAATAAAAGTGTGAAATGACCAGAATACCCTTGAGAGAATAGACATAACAGAAAATTTTAACCATGTTAGTGCTAAAGGACGTAGAGTGTAATGGTTTTTCCAAATAAATGATTGTGACTGTAATTACTGAAGTTAAAGGTTATCCATTGCAATCCGATACAAACATAAAGGACGAAAAGTGTAATTTATCCTTGACTATTTGTGTTAACAAATGAAATTATATTTTATTCAACACGTGCGATACAAGAGTTTTTTTAAAGATATATCATTTTTATTATTTATTATATAAAATTATATTTATGCAGCCCGTGTAATACTCGAGATTCTATACTAGTAAAATACTATAACAACTCCTTGCAAGCTGTCATTCATTCACAATTAGTAAATAACTTCCTTTTTTTCAGTTATTAATTATTATTAGTTTTGCAATAAAAATAGGATACCAAACGCTAGTATTTATTTTCCTTTTATTATTAGATTGAAAGATTGGGGTCGTAAATACTTATATAGAATGGAAAGATTGGGGTCGTAATCCTCTTTATATGTTGTAAGTGGCTTTGGTGGTGGTCCTTGTTTTGAGGGCTTGCCCGGTGTTCTATTGAAGTTTACTATTAAAAAAAATTAGATTGATTGATATTATTTTTTTATCTATCATTGTAGTTTGCATCAGTATTTCATATCATTTTCGTCATAGATTTTTATCACCTTTCAAAAAATATACAAGTACATAATATAATATTTCTAAAACCACATATAAGGGGTCATAAATTCGTTAAAAAATGATAGTCTTAGTAATAAAAGAATTTGAAAATATAAACATCTATTATGACCCTAGTTAAAAGTTCTGGTTTGACCACTGCTGTGACCTGCCACCCGACCCAACCATTTTGCTAGGCACCATAAAGGGCCCTAGTTTTAGTGCTTGCTTCAGCCCTCTAAAAAGGTTGAGCCGGCCCTTGTTTTCATTGGTCCTTGCATCATTAACCCTAAAATTCAAGTTTTAAGAAACTAAGTCACAAATTCTAAATTAAAATTCATAGCATACAATGATACAAAGATTTACACGTTATTCTAATTTCTAAACTTAATATTCATAGTGACAAATCCTTAAACAACTAGACAAGAGAAGAGGAGTCTTTGATTAAAAAAAAACATAAAAAGCGGGTTGTACAAGGATTAAACCCGTGTTTTCTTGTTAGTAAACAAGAGGGTTTTTGACTATACCAACATTCTTTTTTTTATTATGGTGTTCACCTAATTATTTTTATGGGGTTCTTGGAAAATTTAACATACCGAATCTAGTAATCTACTATTTTTTAAAAAACATTGGGGTCCGGGAACCACAACCCGCTCTACGTGGGTCCCGCCCCTGGTTATATACTTATATATAATTCTTCTTTGGATACTGCACTATATGTTTGATAAAGGGAGTTTGCTATTCAAAAGTGAGTTTGCCTGTCATAGTTTTCCTTGTCATTCTACCACAAATTCTCTAATACTTTTACTAGTATAAATAGTTCCAAACAAAAAAAAAAAAATAATAATAACACTGATAAGATATTTTTTTTCTTTTTATCATAGTTTCAAACACAAGATCCCCTAAATTACTTTGCTCTATTTACAACACGCTTCCGATTTCGCTCAAACATCTAGGACCAACAAATCTAATATATATGTAACGGTGAGTTACATTCTTTTTATTACTTTTTATAAACAATAGTGATGTTTACCGCATTTTAGCATTTATGCTTGATACGTATCATGTTCGTGCATGTTAAGAGTTGGGCTTAGTATCCTTGTATTCAGCATAACTAAAATTCGCGCGAAGTGGTTAGAAAAGATGAAAGAAAAGCGAGTGTTAATACGTAGAAAATAAAAATATAGCAAAATACAAAGATATTATGTCTAAATATTTTTATATCCAGATTTAACATGTATGACTTGTGGTTCTTTTAACCCCTTAAGCCCTTAAGGATGCACGATATGTATCCTTTAGTCTCCCATCCACCTCCATCCCGGGTACCGATTTGGAGGGGTGGTAAGTGGTTGACCCAGTCCCCACTCTCTTCCTTCCCGCGTCTCTATCCTGCAAATTTATCCACCGCATCTCCATCTCAGCCACATCGTTGCCGCTTTTTCCATGTTCCGTTTCATCTTCTTCCATACCCAGCACCTAACGGTAGATTCGCAAGCCTTGAACCGAACATGGACAACAACTTTCTTCACGTCCTGGGCCCAAAACAACTTCTTGGCAATTGTTCTAAGTGTTGACTCTTGACCTTTGACTATAGGGCATTAGGGCCCAAAATAAATGCTTGGCTAGTTTTCTTTGTTTCAAGGGCCCAAGAAAAATGCTTGGCAAAATTTCTTATGCCCTGGGCCCATAATAGATATTTGGGATTTTTTGTCTTCTTGTTGAGTGCTGACTTATTGCCCCAAAATAAATGCTTGGCGTTTGGCAAATTTTCTTCGATGTCTTAACGTTTAGATTACGTTTTAATTAAAACTAGAATTACGACCCGCCGCAATGCGGCGGGGATTCTTTAGTTATAACTAAGTCGATTTATGACGCGCACGTTATGTTGAACCTGTCAAACGAGAAAAAAATAGACGATGTAAAAACGTTCACCCACACACGCACGTTGCGTCGTGTTAACTCGCAAAATTTAGAACAAAACGTAAAAAACGCTAAACCAAAGACGCACCTTGCGATGTGTTAAGTCACAAAATTTAGAACGAAGCATAAAGCGAAAAATTTGCGGAAAATGAAAACTATAAAGGACCAAAGTTGAAAGTAAAAAAAGTTGTAAGGATAGATTGCAAAAAATAAAAAGTTTTGTGTTAAAAGTAAAAAAACAAATAGTTTCGGGTTAAAAGTAATTTATGAAATACATTTGGGTGAAAAGTAAAAAAATCAATTTTTTTTAAAACCTCTAAAGACAAGGTTACAACAACCATATGCATAAACCATTTTTCTTTGAAAAACCCCAGAGCCAAGATTACAACACATAAGTAAAAAATATCAAAGTGGTTAAATCACAAAAGATGAAAACTCTTAAATTAGAAGTAAAAAAATCAAATTAATTAAAGGGGTTAAATTAACAAAGATTAAAACTTTAAACTTAAATTGTCAAAGATTAAAACTTTAGGGTAAAAAAGGAAACAAAAATTAAAAATTTTAAACTTAAATTGTCAAAGATTAAAACTTTAGGGTTAAAAAGGAAATAAAGATAAAAAGTTTAAACTTAAATTGTCAAACATTAAAACTTTTGAGTTAAAAAGAAAATTTTCCTTTTTTTTTGAAAGACTCCCAAAGCTAAAGGTACAACCTTTTATGCATGTATAGACTCCCAAAGCTAAAGGTACAACCTTTTATGCATGTATAGCTTGCTTATTTATAGGTTAACTAGGGTTAAGACCAGCCCGCGTTGCGGCGCGGGTACATCGTAAATATTGAATGAATTAGTCCAAATGTTATATGATGCATTAACCATATGAAAACACATATTTCGACGTATCCAGTTGAACTCAGTGTAACATGTATAAGCATTGTGATTGGATCAAACGTAAAGTAAATGGAATTCATATCGAACAATCATAACGTATTATATGTGACCTAACTCATACACAGAAAACGTAACAGGTATGAAGGAAAATATGCACATGTAATCGAAAGGGATTAATTAGAGCTTTCGAAAAAAAGGGAGAAAAAAACCATAATTTGACTCCACTCGGTTCGAAACAAACTTTACGAAACATACATAAAATAAACACGAAAACATATTATATTTGACTTAAATCATTTCCCAAAAAAGTTTACCTCAAAACGTAGAACAACTTGAATTTATACCAAAACGTACGTAAAAATATGCACGTAAAAATGGTTTCTTTAAACGAAAACGTATTATATTTGACCTGACTCGTCTATAAAAAAGTTTACGTCGGAATATAGAACAAATCATATTTATACATACCGGTACATAAAATATGCACACAAAAATTAGTTTTTAAGTAAAGGAAGAATAGGGGTAAACCGAAAGAAAATATTAGTAAAAAATTTAATAGGTTAAAAACGTTCGTAAAACCGTGCCAAGTAGTACCAATGCCACAACGATATCGACTCTCAACATCGTAAAAATAAAATAGATAAAATGGTAAAAATTACACAGAACGAAAAGTAGACTAAAATCGTTGAACCATGCACACCCGTTACAGTGTCTTAATGCGAAGAAATTAAGCAGAAACGTAAAATGTAGAAAATAATAACTTAGTTTATCTACGACCCGCCCGTTGCGACGAACTTTACAAAAGGGGAAAAATGGACGCGTTGCGACGGGTCTGTCAAATATGAAAAAATAGAGCAAAAACGTTGAACCTCACATGCACGCTACGACATGTTAACTCGCAAAATTTAGAACGAAACGTAAAACGAAAAACTTGCAAAAGATAAAAAGTATGGGGGACCAAAGTTGTAAATAACAAAGTGTTGTGTTAAATTATAAAAGATGGAAAACTTAGAGTTAAAAGTAAAAAAAAAGGGTTAAAATGTAAAAGATAAAACTTTTAGGTTGAAAGTGGAAATTTAAGTTTTTTTTTTTGGAAAACTCCCCAAACACAAGTTACAAGTGCTACTGCATCAAAAACTTACTAATTTATATATGGATTAATAATAATAATAATATCTTGGGTAAATTACATTTTGAGTCCCTGTGTTTTAGGAGTTTTAACAATTTGAGTTCAAAATCAAAATGTTTAAGCGCTGAGTCCCTATAGCCACTTTTCTTAACCATTTGAGTCCAAATTTTTAACAACATCCACAAAGTCTGTTAACTACAAGGGCATTTTAGTCATTTACACATAAGATACAACTCTTCAATGCACAAAATACAAAAAAACAAGTCTTTAATGCATGATTTTAATATTATATATAAAATTAAATTATATATAATACAATCCTAACCTGCACAAACACACTCTCTCTTTCACTCCTAGACCATCCTACCACCGTTACCAACCACCACACCACTATAAACCACCACCAATAACTGTTCAGTTCGAATCCAAACTTCAATTTACGAACTCGATCCTCAATTATATCAGTTCAAACTTCAAATTTCATAATCCGAGCTGGATATACACAAACTGTACGGAGTGAATGATAAGTTAGGGTAACAAGTTAGAGGTGAGAAAATGGAGATCGAACTGTTTGATTGAATTTGTGTGTGTTGATTTAAGATCAAATAGAGAGAGAGACTAAAAGAGGAATTGGATGAATTAAGTGAGATGCGTTGAATTTGCGAGTATGTATGTGGAATCTAGAAAGAATACAAAGGAAGATGATGATGATGATGATGATGGTGAAATGAGAGATTTAAGGGTTTGAAGTTTGAAGAACACATAAATAAAGATGAAAGTTGAGTATATTTTTGCACCACAACCACCGCCCTTCCGGAACAGACCACCACCGCCCTAACGCCGCCTCCATTGAAACCCTAACGCCGTTGGACAGAAATCGGTCAAGCAGGTTCGATGTTGTTAATTTTTTAGTTGTTTTTTGTTTGATTTGGATAGATAAGTGCGATTTGATGTGAATTTGTGCTTCTTGGTTTGATTTGGTGGATGTGCAGT